>LPNX010604637.1:709245-711745 GCA_001517045.1 Pseudotsuga menziesii | reverse complement strand
CCTTAGTTTTATATTCCAACATGTCTATAGAGAAAGCAATTCATTGGTTGATTCTCTTTTTAAGAATAGGCTTCAAGTGGACATTGGCTACTAGATCAAGATAGACAACTTAGATCATGGTGAGGTGACATATGATCCATATTTATACCCTAGATAAGCATATCAAAAGTTTTGGTTCTATACCGTAGATCTATATAAATTACATATTATTGTTTTTTCAAAAGAAAAACAATCTTAATTTTATCTTATTATACCTGCCTCGGCAGCTATATTGTAATCGATTGCAAGTCAAACTCTTTTGACTTTGTATTAGTTGCTCTCTATCAAAAAAATTAAAATCTATTTTGTAAAGTATAACTTAGGGATTTGTAAAATATTTTTTTAATTTTGTTAAAAAACTATTTTGTAAACAACTTATTGGTGGATAGAAGATGATGTAAACTTTGGAATTTGGTATCTGGATTTGAGTTGACATGTGGCAACATGACATCATAATAATAAAATTAAAAAAATAAAAATTATATCCCATTGCCATGTGTTATAGCAAGTGGTACCATCGGAGCTAGCTGTTCTGGTTTTTTTCAGACCTCGGGCCATGAGACGAGGGTGCATTAGCTTGGTAATGTCATCCACAACAACTAAATCGGAGTCGAGCTAAATGATTCTCCCGAGTCAAAGTGATATAATATGAAGCGCAAGTATGGAAAAGTCGCCTGAAGCGTAGCCTTGAGATCACGTTGGCGCTCGGACACCATGAAATGGAAGACTACATTCTCGGGACAAGCAGCATGTTGGAGAATCGATAGAATTCCAACGACCAATCCTCTCAGATAAGCAGCGTCCAGTGTCATGGATATATGCACGGTCGTGCTATCACATAGCTCTGTATCATCATCTTCTTCTTCTTGAAGTTGAGAATAGCCTGATCTCCACGACGAAGGTGCCGAGACGATGCATTCTTTACCATTTCGAAACGCCGGAGCTTCTTGGAAAACCGGCAGGGTCGACGATCGGCGTGGTATATGCAGCCGGTCTAGCAGAACGCTGGGAAGCTTGGCGAAACCAGGATCGTTTCTCGCATAATTATTCAATTTAAAGTTAAATTTCATGTCCCGGATGATTCTAGCGGCCACCACGCCAGTCATGCTAAGCTGGATCGAAACCAGAATGCTTGCAAATAGAAAGAAAGAAAAATTTCTAGTCCTTCGAATTAGCATCTTTTCCATTAAAACGCGGTTCAAAGGCTTCGATCGGCAAGCCCTAGATATGTGTCTAGACTCTATATAACCTGGAGGCACCAATGCTCCGTGCAGCTAGACATAGCCAGTCTTGAGGGCAAAGAAACGGTCAGCATTCGGGATTCAAGATATTCAGGACTACATTAATAAATATCAATTTGACAGAACACCAAAGAAGACAAAGATCCAACTCGTAAACTGCGGGTGAATCCGCTTGCCTGGCCTCGATATGAATGGCAGAGGACAATTGTGCACAAGAACAAGACGTATGAACGCTAGGACAAACACAGATTGCACATCAAGTTATTGTAACCACAAAGTCCACAATGCTTGGGAAGTAGTGGTTGTTAGGTCCGCATTGCGACGAAACTAAATCTTATCATAGTTTTGCGTACAATGCAAAGGAAAGGAACGGAAAGCCAAGCATCACCATCGACCGGTGAGCAGAGCAGAATTAGTGCAACAGAAATTCCTCTGCAAGCCAAGCTAATTAAGTGTACTTATCAATCTTTCGTTCGATCTTTCCTACTACATGAAATCAAAACAACCTAATAACTTAGAGCCTAACTTAAATCCATGATTCCTAAGGAATCGGTAAAGCCGTGAGAAGGATGCATCAACAATCACATAGAACTTTATGCAGCATTTCTAACAATATACACAGAATTCCTACAATATACAACAACATTATCCATCTTTCTACATGAAATTAAAACCACCAGGTGAAACTTCTGCACACTGAGGTGTATCATACATGGTTAGCATGTGATCATCATCTTCCTCGACGAAACCATTGTTAAGGATCTTGAATGCTTCTCTATAGACCTGTGTGTTTTCATGAATTTGTAATGCCTCAATATTATCAAAGCCACCAGCGTCCTCAATTATGCTCACATATACATTAACTTCAGAGATGCCTTCATTCTTTTCAGTCTCGTCAGCTCTCAGTATTTTTTCTAGACCGTGAAGGAAGACTGTTATAGTCCTTGAATCTTGGCAGGTTAGAAGATCACAAAGTGGCTTGATGCAACCCTGAATCGCAAGGTATCTGTAATAGAAAAGGGCTCATGTTATCGACCTTAGGACGATGGATGCAGAAAATTACACACGCGAAGAAATTAGAAAAGTTTCGTACTTTATCTGTTCCTCGCTTGCAGAAGCAATTGCATTTGAAACCGCCCACACTACGTCTCTCTTTATATTGAATTCAGCATTTGCTAGCAGAGATAAAAGTGGGAGAAATATATTTGCATTGATCATAG
>LPNX010604637.1:632743-707077 GCA_001517045.1 Pseudotsuga menziesii | reverse complement strand
TTCCATATGAGAAGAGAATTAAAAATCTTTTACACTTGTTTTTAGGGGGACAATTGCCTTATAAAAATTAGTAGCTTCTTCCATATGAGAAGAGAATTAATAAACCTTTACACTTGTTTTTAGGGGGACAATTGCCTTATAAAAATTAGTAGCTTCTTTCATATGAGAAGAGAATTAATAAGCTTTTACACTTGTTTTTAGGGGGACAATAGCCTTATAAAAATGAAAGAGCTTTTAAAGTAAAGTGTGGAGTGTTCTCAATCATACTTTTTAAAAGTTAAAACTTACACTATTTGCAATTAAGGCCTTTATTTGCAATTAAGGCGCTTTAAATAGGAAAAGGTAAGTAAGACGATGGAAAGATTCAAGCCTAAGGGTAAAGGAGAAGGGATTTTGGCCAATAGAAAGAATCAAGGGTAAGGGACAATGGTAAAGGAGAAAATGGGAGATGTGGCTATTGGTAACAAAACTAATCTTGAAATTATTCTTCTTGTAATTAAGGAGATCAAGAGGATGGACTTACATGGGTTAACATATGATGACTCAAAGCATATTGAGAGAGCTAATAAAATTAATACTGAAAATATCATGGAATTCCTGAACAATTTCTCCAATTGCTTGGAGAAAAGTATTGAATTCCATGTCCAAAGGTATTGAAGGAACCACCATCGAAGACTCTTAATATTCATTCTTCATGTTAATCTATAAAGAAGAATAAATCTTGCACCCTCAGAAAGGATGAACATCTTGCACATAAGTGTCATTTCCTTCATCTACTTTAGTTTTACATTCCATAGAGGAGGAAAAGTTTGATGCAAGGATGCTTTTTAAATTCGGGTTTGAAATGAGTGACTTCGATTGAATTTGGGTAGCTCCATAGGTGATGTTAGCATGGAAATCATTAAACTTAACAATTATAAATTGTGAGCCCCAACTAACCTAAAATTTTGTCATCCCTCAAAATTTTGCAAAAATAAAAATATAAGGGGGAATTTGCAATAGATTCCAACCCTTGATTGTTCTCCTTTTTAATCCATTGGATCTTATTGAGTTTGGGTTCATGAGTCCCAGTTGAAATTCAAAATGTGTTGGAAAGGTCACTCCTAAGGCTAAGTCATTTATAAAAATTTATTATTTTAAGTTCTAAAAAAGGGCATTCTTATTTTAGATTTTTTTAAAAATATACCACAAGTTCAAAAAGAAAGTCCCTTATGGACTTTATTTATATATATATATAAGATTTTTAAATTCTTTAATAAACGAAAAGTACTCTTCCCAGCCAAAAATTTGCATGGATCGCTTGTCCTAGTGTGGGGCCGCAGGAGACTTTGTCAATCATAATTCATAATTCCTATTCCGATCTTTACTCCGCACCAAATCATCTTCAGTCCCGACTCCGTGAAACATTTGATTACGCAAATTTCGCTAAATTTGCAAGAGGCGTGTAGAAGCGAAACTACTGGCCGGAACTCCATGACGGATCATTTTATCTCAATCCTCCATTCTTACACGTCACTGACCACCAGCACAAACCCTAAAGAAAATACAATTGCTTGCTTGGCACGGCCGCATTCTGTTTTTGTTACAAACCCTAAGGGTTATAATTTGACTCGTTAGGTACTCGATTAAACCCCATGTGTCCTAATTTGGCCGGTTGCGTCCTTGTTTCTTTTCTTCTTGAACCCTAGTAGGCCAGGCTCTTTCTTTAGAGCATTCTCTGGCTGGCTAGTTAACCCTAAAATGTGCACAAAAGCGAAATACCGTGTCATGAAAGTTCCAAAGAAGTAGGTCAACAAAACAATTTCTTGCATTCCACGCACACGTGTCATATTCGTATTCGGATCCAATTAATTAAAGAGTCTTAGCTTTTACATTCTTGTCGGTTAATTTAGTCAGTAGCTGTTTCCTTAGCCAATAATTAACATTTTCCCCGATGTTACATGGCAACTTACATATTCGGTTGTGCCAAACCATGGCCCTGCGACAATTTGTTTTTTCAACATCCAAACAAATTCAGGTAACGGAATCTACTGGTATGTGCCATGCGCTTCCCGTGTTTGCTTGATGACGAGGAACTAACAATTCCATAAAGTTGTCGCTATTTCAATATCTCTGGGAGAACCAGATCAACGTCTGCTAATTCCATCAGTTATGATTCATAGCCATGCCATCCCTGGAAGAGCTCATTCCCTCAAAAGAAGACAGAGATTTTCAACCTTGTAAGTTTTGTGTAGAATTTGGGTGGAAAAATACGAACTAGAATCACAGAAAAATGTTGAAAGGTCAAATCGTAAAATGGCGACTGTGTTCAAGAAGCCTTGAATTCTGTTGATTTCCTATTTATGCTAGTCTATAAAAAAAACTTGCATATTTGTATAACATTATAAATTTATAATAAAATATAAATAAACTATTCTCACAACAATGATATTAATTTATAGTCTTATAAGCTATTATTTCTCATTTCCTATTTATGCTAATCTATAAAGAAACTTGCATATTTTTATAACATAAGTCAATAATATTACTAGAAGTATGTAAGGAAGCTTGAACATGCTTGTTTTATGCTACATTGCAATAACCTATATCGTATTTAAATGGACATTTTTTAATTCATTTTTGTTTTAATTTCTTTCAAATTGTAATTATATTTGTTTTATCATATATTTTTATAGTAAAATTATCCTATTGCTATATATTTTCAATCTCTTCTTAGGAGGCAAGTACTAAGCAACTTTGTTGCTTATTCCACTTGTTTCTTAATTTCCTTGAGCTAATATTTTTAATATCTATATTAAAATTGAATAACACGTTATGATATTTTAGATTTTTACTACCCATCTCACTCTTTATTTTATTTTATTTTTATATTTATTATTATTATATTTTTTCCACTAATTATAATAATAAACATGAAAATTCTAGATAAATACATAAACGTCCAAGTTAAATTAAAATTCTGAGATCCCAAAAAAATATAACAGCACTGTAGTCTGTAGTCTGTTTATGTTTTGTTTTGAATCGCTGTAGAGGCTGAGTTCGGGTTCAGTCCTCGACCGACATTGTGTGTGTGAAAATGAGTGGGCAAGATTCCTTCTCATCCCCGCGGGCATACCAGGAACCCATGGACGAGAGCGATGGACATGGCTGCAATTACCAGGTGTGTATATTTATCTTTTCTCTAAGATCACGGGAATTCACAGAATTTTATTTGAGATGGAAATCCACTGATCTTTATTTGACATGGCGATTTAGAGAACTTATTTGATATTGAAATCCACAGGTCTTTCAATCAGGGTTTTATGTTCTGTGTGTTTTTGGTCACACCCTAATATATAAGCACTCTGATATTTCCTTTGCCTGTGAAGCTTGACGGGACTGGAAATGAAAATCGCGAAAACCTCCCAGAAAATGTCAAAGAAGAAGACGATTACACAGAGTATATTCCCATTAAGAAGCGAAGAATGCTGGAAGCTCAAAAGATTCTACAAATAAAAGGAAAGTGTTATCTGTTACAAGACACTGAACAAGCTGGGGTTTCAATGGAGTCAAAACCTATCTTGCTCGTAAAGGCTTCTCAGCTGAAGAAAGATTTGCCTGAAATCAGTCCCATGGAGAATATCATAAAACAGGAAAAGGATATGATCGAGCGGCTCTCCGATAGGAAGACTCTGATGTCGGTGTCGCAATTGGCCAAGGGAATTGAGTATCACGAACATATGGTAACTGGCTGGAAACCTCCCACCGCCATACGCCATATGACCCAGAAGGAATGCGAGGCCGTGCGAAAATAGTGGCATATTTTGGTCGACGGTTATTAAATTCCTCCTCCTATAAAAAATTTCAAGGATATGAGGCTTCTGAAACTGATTTTGAAGAAGCTTAAATCCAAAGGAATCGTTCAGCCGACTCCTGTGCAGGTCCAAGGTCTTCCCATTGTACTTACGGGTAGAGATATGATAGGTATTGCATTTATGGGCTCCGAGAAAACTCTGGTCTTCGTTATGCCTTTGATTATGGTTTCTTTGCAGGAAGAGGTGACTATGCCTATTACTCCCGGCGAACGGACCTTTGGATTGGTGATTTTCCCGTTTCGCGAGCTTGCGAGACAGGCATTCGAGGTTGTGGAGGAGCTTCTTGCCATGCTGCACCAGCAGGGGTACCCGGAACTGCGGTCGATGCTCTGCATCGGTGGTATTGATATGAGATCTCAGCTAGAAGTTGTGAATATAGGTGTACACATTGTTATAGCAACGTCGGGCCGACTGAAGGATATGCTGGCCAAAAAGAAGATGAATCCGGACAATTGCGTGTTAGAATTCATCCTTGTATATATGTTTAAAGGAAATCCAATGAAATATTCCAGTGTTCTCCACCCAGCCAAGTCCCTCCCTCAACATATCAAACTTCCCCTTAATCAGGGGCTCTGTCAAAATATTTGCAACTTGTGAATAGGAATGAATGTACTCAAGAACCATTGTGCCCTTTGAGCTTTGTCCTTGAGGACATGGTATAGGATATCAAAGTACTTGGAAAGATCAGAAAATATTGAATTCTCAGAGAGCCTGATGTACCTTTGATTTTCACAGGCTATAGTACACAATTGTAGGATCCAACATCTAATTGGTCCACTTCGCTATCAAATTGTGAAGCCAGAAGGTTCACAACTAGTAGAACACTCTACCATATACTCTGCCTTTGCTGAATTAACTGCAACTGGTAAGAATCTTTTTGTTGAACCAAGGTATCATAATTGAACCCAAATTGAAAGAACCTGAAGTACTCTTCCGATCCCCAGCATCTACTGTTAATGTAGAATCAACAAAACCATGTAGAACCAACCCACCAACTCACCATCTCCCACATATCTCAGAGCATAATGAATTGTGCGCTTCAAGTGTTGGAGCACATTTTTGCGTTCTTCCAATGAATTTTTCGAGGCTCAACCATGCACTGGTTGAAGTTGTTCACCGCAAAAACATATATTAGGTTTTGCATTCATCATATACATAGAAGAACCAATCAAAATAAACTGCTTGTATATACTATAATGAAGGAACTACCAAATCTGAATCTGCATCTACTGATAAATTTAGATTTGGAACCATAGGAGTGGTCAAGGTTCGCAATCCATCATTCAAAATCTCTTTAGAATATCCAGTACGTACTTCCTCTACCCAGGGAGGAATTGACTTATTTCCTATGAAACCTTTAGATCCAAGAAATAATACATGAAGTTCATGTCCTTTTTGTCAAACTCACGGGATAATTCTGTCATGCACCATGCCATGAGCTACTTTAAACTAATGTAAGTATAAGGTAATCTACAGACATGAAAAAAACAATCATATTAGATCTATTAAACATAAAATAAAGGTTGGTATCTGTAGCAGTCTTGGCAAAGTCTAAATTCAATAAGTACTCATCAATTTGTGAGTAGTAGTACCCAACATGTGGTGCTTGCTTCAACCCCCAAAGAGTTGCCTTCAATGCACACACATGGGTTTGTTTCCTATGCACCTCAAACCCTCCCGACTTATTAATGTATTCTTATGAGTTCCTCCACAATCAATTCATTCAAAAACAGTCTTAACATCCCTTTGATATAAAGGGAAATAAAAGGAGCTGATGCTAAAGGAAATAAAAGTTTGATGCTAAAAACATAATGGTCCTGATGGAATTATACCTAGAAACTACAACAGACATTCTCATCATAATCAACTCCCTGTCTCCGGGATATTCCTCTCACCATGAACTTGGCCTTGTACTTATCAATGTTGCCATCATCTGCATGATTTAACCTTATACAACCACCAATAATCAATCATTGATTTCCTCACTGGTGTAAACAATCTTCCACACACACCATGCTTTAAAATGGAATTATACTTCTCTGTCATGACATTCCACCATACTTGCTCAATTATTGCCTTCTCATAATTGTAAGGCTTTGCATCCATGATGGAAGCCATTGGCACAACATAATTATGAAACTTATTATGGGGACGGCTCACTTGAATAGAAGTCTTTGTAGTTTTAACTTGCTCTTCTACCTCTTGCAATGTTAAGTAAGCCATCTTGGCTTTCTGCTTGTACTAGGTAGTACTGAGGTATCTTATCTTGCATTAAGACTTGAATGATTTGCTTGTGGTTTTGCTGCACTTTGCAAATTGAAGTTTTGGATAACACTCTGTTCTCCCTTCGTTACCTTTCTAGGGGGATCCTAAGACTTAAAGGACCAAATTTCCTCATCAAACTTCACATATCGACTTTTCATTGTCTTTCAATGTGCTAGGAGGTAAATCTAGTAAGGATGGGAGGTCTCTGACTCTCCATGAGGGGAAATATGAGGTCTAAAATGGGCCTCTAATGAAAATTTCCTAAAAAAAGAGACTGCTTATTTTCAACCAATGCAATTCAATAAGATGATGATGTCAACCCTATGGGTCGATAGTGTTGAAAAGAAAGAAAGAAAATTATTTTTTTGCACATATTTTCAATTTATCTCATTACAGGTTTACTAAAATTATCATCTAAAGTACTCCTTGGATGCCCATATTTCATAACTCTTATTTTATTAGATTCCTTAGGATGCCATTTTAGACTCCAAACGTTAATGATATTTACCCACAAAAATACCTTTAATTTTAGAAGGTTCAATCTTGGATCTCTTCTCTTTAGGGATATTAATATACAAGGGACAAATGCTTCTTTTGGTTTCTTGTCCTTGTGATAGACCATCAACAATAATTTTGTATAGACCATCCTCTCGGATACCTTTGGCAAAAAAAAAATCATGTTAAAGAAAAAAAAGATTTGTATTTTTTCAAAACTCTTTGCATTTATGTCGCATACAATTTTATTAGAAGAAATTGCAATGGACCTTCAATGGTATTGCACGTTCCCCATATCTCACTTTTAGAGGTTGGTATGTCTTGATTGATTCAGGATTTTTATGCCTTTTTTCCAATTCCGAAGTAAATGGACATCACATGGAAGTTTTGATATCTCCCTTCTTGAGGTTGGAATAGTTTGCCTTGTTTGGATTAGATTCTCATTGTAGCTTGATGGAGTGGCCCATGCACATTGATGCAGTCCAAACATTTTCTAATACATGTGGATACAATCCATCTTTTGAAAGGAATTGGTATAAATTTAGGTTAACATTGATGCATTGTAAGTATCATCCTGAAAGAATTTTTATGAATTTATTTTTAAGAGGCCTGTAGATGTAGGTTCGTTATAAAGCTTTTAGGCGCTGCATATTTTCTCCTAACTAGCTATAGAATACACACGTTAGTGAGTTCTTGCTTGGAATGTAAGTAGCATGTTTACATGCTTCTTGGTAACCTTGAAAATATTCCAGAATGGATTTTGTTTTTGTTTTAATAAAATCCCTCCTTTAGCTACCGATAACATAAAAATGTACATGACATTCTACAAGAAAAAATTGGTTGCTTAAGAAAACACTACAATAATGCCAAAAAATGGGTGGATTAAGAACAAAAATTCCCATGAACAAGACTCATTTAGAACCTTGGGAAAAAGATAAACCATACAAGTGTCCAAGGCATGAAAAATAGTATACAAATCCACTACCAGCAGACCCAATGACCTGTAATTACATTTCAGTTTACATGGTAAAATTAAATTGTATCTGAATCTAGAGTATTGTCCACTTACATTGTTATTCCATTTGGATTTTTAGATCATTCTGTTGCAACATTCCATGTAAAAATATAATATTTCTAGTTTTTAATTGCATCTAAATCTAGATTCATGTTTATTCTCTTTGTTTTTCTAGTTGAATTTGTGCCTTATTTTCCTGCAATTTTTCATGTAAAAATATTTTTAATTGGTTTTTTGCAACATTTCATTAAAAAAAAAACAACTATAGGAATTTTGGATTACATCTGAATGTAAAGAAATGTCTATTCTATTTTTTTTTCCAATTGGACTTGTATTGGTAAGTGACCAACCTAATCATTACCATCCTAATCATCAGATTTTGTTACATTTTGGGTAGCAGCAGACCTACAAATCAAAATTTCTATGGTAAATAGTGTCCAGCAGCTGGAAAGATGATTTTTAATAGGGGTGACTATGTCAAGCAAAGTTTTAAGCAAAATTCTTCAAAAAAATGCTCTTCAAACATAGCTACATACATAGGTGCAACAGTTCTTTGGTTTGCAAATTTTGGAGAGTTTTTACATGGTTATGATGCATTGGTAGATACTTGTATCATTGTACTTATGAAAGAAGATACTACCTACACCATAAATTCACTAGCACTCTCTTTGAGGTTCTAGTTAGTGAGAGAAACCAAAAGAGATAAGAAGTGATAGGTAATTCTGATTACTCTTGCATAATACAACTATTATTTAATGTGGTATCATTTCACTTCTGTGCAGTTTCAAATTTTGAGCTTGTTTGTGCTCGATGCTTATTGTAAGTTCAATATGTACAATTAGCTTGCTTCGACTCTTCTATCCTTCTAAGTACTTTCATTTACTAACTATTTTCTCTGCTGCTTATTTTGATAAATAAGAACTAGAGAAATGTTAAAATATACCCATTCCGTGTTTGTGCCATTTTTTTCTCATTCATTATAGTAGGTCAAGTAAGATGAGATCTTAATATGAGAGTTATTCTTCCATGCATCGTTTGCTTGGAAACTATGTTTAAGATATAGCCAATATTTGCATGTTTTCTTGATACTTGATCTATATATTTGAGTTGTTACTCGTTTCTATGGAGAAACTTCCTGTTGGTAAGCAAGTTACAATGCAGGACAAAGTAACCTGATGTGTCTTGTGTAAAATATGCCATTATGCGGTACACCAGTGTTAACCTTGAAAATGTGTAATATGTCAATTGTATAATGAGTTATTGATTTTATCTGTGACATATTGCAGTACATTAATTCCAAGGAATGATGTTGTACAAAGGGTGACATTGATACGATGTGCACAATTCTGGGGCCTTGGTTTATACTTGGGGACCGTCCAACCTTAATTTCAAGGCAACAGTTATTTTCCAAAATGGTTAGTGCTCTGGATGGAAGAGATGCTGAAGAAGTGAGATTTGGTGAGTCTGAGGTGACAATAGGGGTAGCTAGCGACTTGCAAATGCTTACTAGTATGGAAAAACAAGTAAATCGATACTAGTTGCATGTGCTAATAGTTTTCATTTTCATAATTTCCAAATCAAGGTGATATTATTTTAATCTTAGATTGGAAATGACATACTTCGATTTGTCTTCCATAGATGGTGAATGAATTTGGCATGTATGGGATTGGACCACGGTCACTAATGGATGTTGCACACATTGGTGATGTTATCATGAGAATGATGGCAAGGAATTCATTGTCTGAAAAGCTTGCAGTGACATTTTTTAATGATTAATTTTGATACTTCGGGGATCGATAAACTTTCTTGTAAATGAATGTGGGTTCAATCACGGGTGAATAACAAAGGTAAAACTCATACCATTCATTAGAATTACTGATTTTTTATTTTTTCTTTCAAAACAGATGTTGGATCGCAACTTTCAATTAATGGATTTTGACTCAGGCAACAAAGAAAATCAAAGCTGCTAAGAACAAGTCATCTCAATGACGGTATGGATTTTTCTACTATGTTTTGTTGAGGTTTGAGACACTAAGTTGTATTTTTTATTACTAATTGAGATCTTATGTACATATTGGAATCATTTTTCAAGCCTGTTGTAAATACATCAGTGCCAGAAAAACAGAAGGTAAATATCATGCTTTCTCTACAAATGTGGTTATGATATTTTCTAGTTAGAAAAGAGTTGTTGATAATTTGGGGTCTATACACTGGATTTTGATGGAATGGATCTTCTATTCTTTTTAAAAATCATCTTTTTAGAATATTTTAAATTCTCAACTCTATCTAATGATTGATGTTATTTCAGGAACCACCTAAATCTAAGTCAAGTAAAGAAGTTGCATGGAGAAACCATACCCCTACTCACCTACTCCTATAGTCTTGTACTATTAGCTGCATAGAGCAACCATACCCCCAGCAGGACATTTGTATGATTATTTAAGGCTAATGGATCCTCTCATTTGTACTGTTGAGGGCCAAATCATAGTGTATGAACATAGGTTGTGGTTGATGGCCCTGTAAAGCTAAATAATCATGTTTGAGTTTGCAAAACTTGAAGAATCGGCTCAAGGCATAAGGGTGTGGCCCTTCCACCAGGGGTGATCTCTGTTGCATCTATGGCAATCAGATTGACTGACCTTACGTTACAATCCCACAAATATGCTTTAAGACTTAGTGTACTGTTCTGTTCTGATTTCCATGAATCTTTAATTCCAAACTTTTGAAGGCCGTTAATGCTAATAGAGAATTAAAACAACCATGAGCTATAAAGTGCAGTGGAATTGAGGAAATCATTACCAGGTGCTTCCTACTAACCTATGTTTATGAGCTAGATCCTTGTGGATTCATATGTATTATGTATCATGAAATGGGTTTAAGTTCCCAGGACCCAGCCCTAATAGTGCAACTTCTTTCCATGCAGCTCAAGTTTCAACATAATTCTTAATCTCTCAGCTCCAGTCATCTACAAGATTGAAAATCATGGTTGGTAGTCAAGACAAATCTCTTCCTTTACAACAGGTGTTTTGTATTGAATTTTCTCAATCTTAACTCTCAGTGTGTACAAGATTTATGAGTTGTGCATTCAAGTAAAAGAGTTTTTGAGTTGTTCCTTAAATTTGTACCATAATAAACTTATTTTATGTTAATGAAGAAACAAATGTAGATTAAATCTGAACTAAATTACTAAGCTCTCTAATTTGTCTAGGGCTAAAGATAAAAGAAAGCATTGTTTGACATGTTGAATGTAATTTTGTCTATTCTATTAACCAACAATTGCCCATTTCAAGTACTTGAGTGTGTAGCTACTACTGTGCATGGAACTGATTGATATTGTTGGGCTTCTAAATATTTTTGTTTTCCTGTTTAGATATCTATACAGTCATTCAAGAAATATGGAGAGGATGGCTTTTACAAAACATGAAATGCAGTCATCTTTTCATGAAATCAGTGATGGGGTGGGTCAATTGATAAAATATTTGGAAGTCCATTACTGCCTTTGGACTCTCCTAACTCCAATGATAGATCTGACACTCCACGGATCCCCCCCCAAATCGGAGACAAATATCAAGTCAATGTATCACCATTTATGCTGTGAATGGGTTGTGATCAACTGGGAATAAGTAAAAGTAAGGATTATAAGGATGACTGTTACCTACTAAGTCATACTTAGTCATTGTTATCAAGTGAGCCTAGTGAACCGGACAAAGATGATTTGTTCAGACTTCAGAAGACCTTCAGACTTGCTTCTGGGAAGTGTTTTTTTATCTACCACATGTTCATACCCACTCGGGGGAGTTGTAATAAAATATTCTAGCATGGTAGTGTCTGTAAAACACTCGGTCTCCTGGACTCATTTTTCAACCTGATCAGCCCAGAGTGTTTTTTCCCTTGGTTATTATTGGTTGTTGAATAAACGACTAATAATTTCTGAGTTTTTCACTCAATACCTCCAAAGTTGGGGTGGTTAGCTTGACATTTAGGCCTATTGAGGTTATTAGAGTCTGTGTCAATGTATAAACATGCTAGGCATTATGGTCGAGTCATATGAACATGTGCTAAGTCCTCTAGTTTTTTTTTTTAATTTTTCCATAAAACTTGGGCTATTTTGTAATAGTCTAAATGGAAGCATTGGTCCTGTAATAAAAGTGGGGTTAAAAGTCAGTTTCAGTCATGGGGGTGCTCATTTTCTTACTCGGAGCACTCTGTAAACACATAAACCCACTTTTCCTAAGTTTGGAGTGATTTTTCCATCACTCAGGTAAGAAAATCCCCAAAAATCAAATATTAATTAATTTAATTAAAAATTAACTAAATAATGGAGCAAATCCAAGTTCCTAAATCAGTGGATTCTCAGCTGGTTTGACTGAAATCAGTTTCTATCGGCCTCCCTGATTTTTGTCGGGACTTTCCTTTGATCGAGGCATCAGTTTCGGTCCCTCTCAACTCCTCTGTGAGTTCACTGGGGTTTGGAGGGCATCTCTCTCCCTCATGGGGCGAATTGTGTTGTGTTGTCCATTCAAGCTGAGTTGGGTGAAATGATAGGTGGTGTGGTGGCGCCTCAGGTGAGAGGTGGCACACCCAAACTGCTTGATTCACTTCATATCTCACCCAGTTCACTGCAGATCATCTCCCAGCTCCTCTCTCAGTCAGGATTTGCGCCCCCTTTGGGCCAGTGGGCCTGTGTTTGCTATAAATTGAGGATGCCATTCCCTTCTTGAAGTTAGTTCGAGTTGGAGAGAATGGGCTTGCTATTGTAATACTGTTGTAATATTTTCATTGTTGGAATAAAGAAGCTTTGGAGGCTAAATGGTGTAATGCTCCCATGTGTGTGGAATTAGCATTGTCTTGCAGCTATTGATGTTGTCGGTTTTCCTCTCAATTTCTACATCTGAAACTTGTCTGGCTTGAATGATTCAGCTGAATCAATAGGAGTGTAGTTGGGCAAGTAAGATTACTTGTTTTTTCTGTATCTCATAGAATATGTGTTTGAAGATATAGATTATACATGTTTAATAAGCTTATTTGCATGTAATTCTTGTCTCTTTTTTCATATATATATCCCGATCTCATAAGGTTTTGTGCAAGGTTGTGTGTTTAGCTTTTAGGTGGCAAGAATTGGACAAGCTTTGGATCTAGTTTGACTCCACTGTACATCCAACATTTTTGTGGAGGCATTGCCCCTCTGCATTCCAGTAACAAGTTTCCCTTGCAGATCTATCCAGCAACATGCCTTCCCCTTTCTCTTCCTCCATTTCATTAAAATCAATCTTCCAGTTACTTGTTCGTCCTCTTATGATCATACCTACTTCTAAAAATTGCTTATACATTGTTAGATCTAGTTCCTAAAAGTCTTGTTTCTTAGATCTGAAATTCCATAAAGAATATCATATTTTAAAGATAGATTTAGGTGAAGAAATTCATTTTTGTAAGTAGCTAAATCGTAGATCTAAAGCTTGCTCATAAGGTAGTTTCTTCCTTTTTTCGTTCTTTAAATATTTAAATTCTGCAAGAAAGTGCACATCCTATTGGCTTCTCAAAAGGCAAGCCAAGATCCCAAGGAAATCTTTCTTTCCTTGGTGCCTTTTTGCAAAACTAAATTGTTCATTTTTAACAATTTTTAACTTAGTCTTTTTTTCGGTAATTAGTGTGGTGACCCAAAATCCTTTAAAAACACTTTTAAAGTGTTTTTGGGAACATTTAATTTTAATAGCTTGCTTATTTTTAGCATATTTAACAAAAAAAAGAAGGAGACTCTTCCTGTTTTCCGACTCTTGGGCGAACTGGAGCTTCCCTGAGGCTTCCCCCACTGTTATGCTTCCTTATTAGGCTTGTTGTAATTTTGTTGTAAGCCTTTGGATCCCGAATAACAAGGACCAAAGTGCAATTAGTTTGTTGATAAATTGTAACATTTAATAATAAAAAATCACTTGGAGTGGGCTCTTTCGATCCAACTCCCCATCCCCCCTAGGGGAATCTGCGGTCGTTTCACTTTTTTGCACTTTTTCCCGTTTTTTTCTCTAGCTTAGTCTTGTCGTGCAGGATTGTATACTTTGATCATATTTGTCATTATTCCCTTTTGAAATCAAAGTAATACTAATACTTACCCCACGAATCATCGATTGAACTGCAAGGTGAAAGACGATCGTGGTAGGATTAATTAGAAAACCTGTGGTGTGTGTTTTTACTTCTATTTTCATTATTACTTTTCTCAAGCAAATAGTAAAATTAACCCCTCCTTGATTTTCCGATTGAGTTCCACTTGGACCGAAAGATATTCCTGGAGGGTCTTTTTTTTAATAAGAACACACTCTTAAAATTTACTAAAATTTACAAGACTCTGGTGTGTATGCTCTGCACTTGGCTGCGGTTCATTCGATCAGTCAAGACGCATCAAAAGCAACGCAAGTGACTAGAATAATTAGGATTCACTTTCGTAATTAACCACCGCAGGAGAAAATCCCACGCCTCGATTAAACCGTAAACGGTGGCAAAATACCCAAAGGAAGTGGGAACCACTGGACAGTGACCTCGAGGCGTCGATCTCTGTTACATCCTAGTGGGTGTATTACGAACATTGTCTTAGAGACTCCATCCAACCCACACATTCCTTGCGGGTAGCCTTAGCAGTTGTTACTTTTGGACATACTCCAAGTACCCCCCAGGTATATCTGGAGTCTCCTCCGCCAAATTTAATTTACTCATTTTTTCACATTATTTTAAAACGTACCAAGATACAATTGCACAACATTCACTCCAGCACTTGCAAGCACTCTTAATTATTTTTGGCTTCATTTAAGGCACTGGTCAACTGTTTATTTTTTTCAATCTATACGTGATTGGGTGTCGTATCGTGCTTATTTGTGATTGTCTCATCATGTAATCTATTATTTACAATTGTTAAATCAAAACTCCTAAAAAACTTACTCATTTAATACCATCATCATCTAAGTAACCAACCTTAGTAACTTGTAGGGTGTACCCCCCTTGGCTTCGCTATGAGTTTGCCTAAACGGAGGAGTCAAGATCAAGGTGACAACCTTGACTCGAGACTTTCCCCCAAGGACACACTGAGTGGCTTGAATATTTCTTCCATGTTCCCCCCTAGGTGTGTGAAAGGCGGCAACATCTTTTGGCACCGTTGCCAGGGATAATTCTTTTTATTCCTGAAGTATGACTTTTGTTTTCTTCCTTTTTGTTTTTGCTTTGTTTGATGAATGCTTAGAGTAGATCTTTAATTTTCATCTAGCGACTCCACTAACTTTTTTTCAGTTTTTATTTTTACAAAGAAAAGAAAAAAATAATTTTTGTGAAAGATTTATAAATGTGTATTTTTCTTTTTCACATGACGATTCCATTGAAGGGATAAAACCTTACTTTCTCATGATTGTTTTAAGACTTATTATGTGTAGATGAGCTCATACGACATAGTAAAACTTTAAATGCTCATTATTTGACAGCTCCGGTTCAGTACAAAATACATGGTTGATATATGCTACTGATAAGCCGTTATGGATGATGAAGATTATCGTGCTCAAATTTCCAATGCATATCCTCCCATCGATTTATCAGGCATCCTGGGTTTTCCTAATCATGAACCATATTTTCAGGATAAAGGATATGTTCAGGATCCAATTTTTTGTGGAAATGGTGATTCAACTATTTGTCACATCATATTATTTCTTTCATTTGTGAATAAGCTCAACATGCTTCATAGGGATAATACGATGTATATTTTTTTGTAATTCTTTAGAAAAGAAAGCTTGGATATGGTTTTGCGGTCTTCCAGATAAATGCATTAGCTCCTTCGAAGACTTATGTGCTATGTTTTTTGAGAGGTGGCATAATGGTGAGGGAGATATGGTAACTGTTGTAGAAAGGGCCCTCACCTACCTAAAGGAGCTAAAGGAGCCCATGACTTCCATTATAGATGAGCACACTCGGGATGATCTTATTGAAGAGCTTCATGAGGAACCCATGATTTAACACATTGTTGAAGACTCTTCTCATGTCACCATAACTGAAAACATTGAAGATTTGAGGTATTCTCAAGATTGTTGCAATGCTAATATTTTTCCAGAAAGCCCTCATGAGGAATCCATTACAAAGATCGACACTTATGAAGAAATTTATGATGTGTGTGATGACACTCCTCTATGTTCATCACTTAGGGATGAAGTTTTGGAAAGTTTAACTTCCTGTAATATCTTTGAAACCAAAACTTTGAAGGATGATTATTATGAAGAGGAGGAGGGTAGTTATATCTTAGGATGCGATACGAGCAAGGAAGAGTCTCTCATATCCGACATAGATGGGAGTGATGACTATTGGAATTTCATAGATAATCCAACTAGTGAAAATCTTATTGAAAATCCCATCCATGATATGTCCAGCAAGGGGAGTGTCTATTAAAAAAATTGTGGAAGTCCAATTTACGATACGTCCATAGAGGGGAGCACGGATCTGGATACTTGGGAAAATCTTAGTATGGAAGAAGAGCATTCAGATTTTTCACATGATCATTTAGAGTCATATCATGCAGAGCCGCACAAAGGTAACAATAATGGAAAAATTGAGAAGCAGTGTTGTGAAAAGTTAGATGTGATGTAGTTAGTGGAATATCAGTCTCAGCCATCTTCTTCACATGTAGAGGTTCCTTATGATTTGGAGCTACTTGGGGCTTATGCAACGAGTTATCATTTGATAAGCCCTGATGATCAGTATGATGATGTAGTAAGGCTGCCTCATCTTGCCAATTGGTATATCACTCATATCTAGTCATGGATAGAAATAGCCTGCGCGAGCACATACCAATTTGGGAAGACATTTAATGCCTTTATTCATTCCTATGACTTCCCATCCAAACTGTCCATTTTGGATCATCACGTAGGTTTTCATTTTCTGAATAAAGTATCCTTACTTTGGCTGGTAACCAAAGACAAGGCAAATTACACGTAACCATTTTTATATCATGCTTAGAGTAGGAAAAAAAGCTCCTTAAAAGAGAGCATTTACTTTCTGCATTTTTTTTTGTACTTAGCTATAGTAAAAATTTCCTTTCATTAATTAGCTACATTTATTTTGCTTAAATAAAGCAACTTATTGGTTCATTTGGACTTTATTTAGAGTTGGTGCTACTAAGAATTTCTTGTCAAGTTGAGATGTTTTTATAGGTTATATAACCCAGAGATTTTGGAGTTCTCACATCCTCCTCTTTGATCAGAATATTAGTCAGAGCATGTTTCCCTAGATGGAGCCAGATGTTACCTACTACGTCATACTTAGTCAGTGTTATCAAGTGAGCCTGGTGAACCAGACAAATATGATTTGTTTGGACTTCAGAAGACCTTCATACTTGCTTCTGGGAAGTGTTTTTTTTATCTACCACATGTTCATACCCCCTTGGGGGAGTTGTAATAAAATTTTCTAGCAAGGTAGTGTCTGTAAAAGACTCGTTCTCCTAGACTCATTTGTCAATTCGATCAGCCCAGTGTGTTTTTTCCCTTGGTTATTATTGGTTGTTGAATAAACGACTGATACCTCCAAAGTTGGGATGGTCGACTTGACATTTAGGCCTATTGAGGATATTGGAGTCTATTTGTCAATGTATAATAAACATGCTAGGCATTATGGTCGAGTCATATGAACATGTACTAAGTCCCCTAGGTTTTTTATTTTTATTTTTAATTTTAATTTTTCCGCAAAACTTAGGCTATTTTTTAATAGTCTAAATGGAAAAATGGTCTTGTAATAAGAGTGGGGTTAAAAGTCAGTTTCATTCATGGGGGTGCTCATTTTCTAACTCGGAGCACCCGATAAACTCATAAACCCACTTTTCCTAAATTTTGAGTGATTTTTCCATCACTCACGTAAGAAAATCCAAAAAAATCAAATATTAATTAATTTAATTAAAAATTAATTAAATAATGGAGCAAATCCAAGTTCCTAAATCAGTGGATTCTCAGCCGATTTGATTGAAATCAGTTTCTATTGGCCTCCCTGATTTTTGTTGGGACTTTCCTTTGATCAAGGCATCAGTTTCAGTCCCTCTCAGTGCCTCTGTGAGTTCACTGGGGTTTGGAGGGTGTCTCTCTCCCTCATGCGGTGAATTGTGTTGTGTTGTCCATTCAAGATGAGTTGGGTGAGCCGATAGGTGGTGTGGTGACGCCTCAGGTGAGAGGTGGCACACCCAGACTTCCTGATTCACTTCAGATCTCACCCAGTTCACTGCATATCATCTCCCAACACTTCTCCCAGTCAGGATTTGCACCCCCTTTGGGCCAGTGGGCCTGTTTTTGCTATAAATTGAGGTTGTCATTCCCTTCTTGAAGTTAGTTCAAGTTGGAGAGAATAAGATTGCTATTGTAATACTGTTGTAATCTTTTCATTGTTGGAATAAAGAAACTTTGGAGGATAAATGGTGTAATGCTCTCGTGTGTGGAATAAGCATTGTCTTGTAGCTATTGATGTTGTCATTTTTCCTCTCAATTTCTGCATCTGAACCTTGTCTGGCTTGAATGATTCAGCTAAATCACTAGGAGTGTAGCTGGGCCAGTAAGATTACTTGTTTTTCTGTATCTCATATCATATGTGTTTGAAAATATAGATTATACATGTTAAATAAGCTTATTTGCATGTAATTCTTGTCTCTTTTTTCATATATATATCTAGATCTCATAAGGTTTTGTGCAAGGTTGTGTGTTTAGCTTTCAAGTGGCAAGGATTGGATGAGATGTGGATCTCGTTTGACTCCACTGTACATCTAACATTTTTATGGAGGCATTTCCCTTCTGCATTCCACTAACAAGTCTCCTTTGCAGATCTATCCAGCGGCAAGCCTTCCCCCTTCACTTCCTCCATTTTATTAAAATCAATCTTTTAGTTACTTGTTCATCCTCTTATGATCAGATCTACTTCTAAAAATTGCTTATACATTTTTAGATTTAGTTCCTAAGATTCTTGTTGCTTAGATATAAAATTTCATAAAGAATATCATATTTTAAAGATAGATCTAGGTGAAGAAATTCCTTTTTGCAAGTAGCTAAATCGTAGATCTAAAGTTTGTTCATAAGATAGTTTCTTCTTTTTTCGTTCTTTAAATATTTAAATTATGCAAGAAAGTGCACATCATATTGGCTGCCCAATAGGCAAGCCAAGATCCCAAGGAAATCTTGCTTTCCTTAGTTCCTTTTTGCAAAACTAAATTGTTCCTTTTTAACAATTTTTAACTTAGTATTTTTTTTTGGTAATTAGTGTGGTGACCCAAAACACTTTTAAAGTGTTTTTGGGAACATTTGATTTTAATATCTTGCTGGTTTTTATCAGTTTTAACAAAAAAGAGAAGGAGACTTTGCCTGTTTTCTGACTTTTGGGCGAACCAGAGCTTCCCGGAGGCTTCTCCCACTGCTGTGCTTCCTTATTAGGCTTGTTGTAAGCTTGTTGCAAGCTTTTGGATCCCCTATAACAAGAAAAAAAGTGAAATTAGTTGATTGATATTTTAACATTTAATAATAAAGAATCACTTCGAGTAGGCTCTTTCGATCCCACTCCCCATCCCCCTTGGGGGGATCTGCAATCATTTTATTTTTTTGCACTTTTTCTCATTTTTTGCTCTAGCTTAGTCTTGTTGTTCAGGATTTTATACTTTGATCATATTTGTCATTATTCCATATTTTGACATCAAAGTAATACTAATACTTACCTCACAAATCCCCGATTGAACCGAAAGGCGAAAGAGGATCGTGGTAGGATTAATTAGAAAACCTGTGTTGTTTGTTTTTGCTTCTAATTTCATTGTTACTTTTCACAAGCAAACAGTAAAATTAACCCCTCCTTTATTTCTTGATTGAGGTCCACTTGAACCAAAAGAGATTCTTGGAGGGTCTTTTTTTTAACAAGAACACGCTCTTAAAATTTACTAATATTTAGAAGACTTCGGTGTGTATGCTCTGCACTTGGAAGTGGTTTGTCCAATTAGTCAAGCTGCATCAAAAGCAATGTGAGTGTCTAGAATAATTAGGATTCACTTTCCCAATTAACCATCGCAGGAGAAAATCCAATGCCTCGATTAAACTGTAAACGGTAGCAAAATACCCAAAGAAAGTGGGAACTACTGGACAGTGACCTCGAGGTGTCGATCTCTGTTACATCCTAGTGGGTGTATTACGAATATATTCTCAGAGAATCCATCCAACCCATGCATTCCTTGCAAGTAGCCTTAGCGATTGTTACTTTTGGACATACTCCAAGTACCCCCCAAGTATATCTAGAGTCCCCCCCGCCTAATTTAATTCACTCATTTTTTCACATTAATTTAAAAAGTACCAAGATACAATTGCACAACATTCAATCCAACACTTGCAAGCACTCTTAATTATTTTCGGCTCAATTTAAGGCACTGGTCAACTGTTTATTTCTTTCAATCTATACATGATTGGGTGTCGTATCGTGCTTATTTGTGATTGTCTCATCATGTTATATGTTGTTTACAATTGTCAAATCAAAACTCTTAAAAAACTTACTCATTTAATACCATCATCATCTAAGTAACCAGCCTTAGTAACTTGTAGGGTTTACCCCCCTTGGTTTCGTTAGGAGTTTGCCTAAACGGAGGAGTGAAGAACAAGGTTACAGCTTTGACTCGAGACTTGCCCCCAAGCACACACTGAGTGGCTTGAATATTTTTGCCATGTTCCCCCCTAGGTGTGTGAAAGGCGGAAATAATGACAAGGCTGAAGACTTTGAGCTACTGTTTGAGGAGGGATTACATGTTCCAGTAATGCAAATCTGTTGTTTTTCATATTTTGGAAATGGAACATCCTCAACCTCAGATATTGAGTTCCTTTCAAATGATTCCTCCTTAACTACAACAACAAAGAAATATTGTGGATTGTGTCAGCTAGATTTGTTTGAGTTGGAAAATGATCAATGTACCCATGAGATTTGTACTAGTGGCCAACTCAGAGAGGAAAATATGTATATTATAAATTTGAAGATAGAATTATTAAGACCAAAGGATACCCCTATAGAATATAGTGTGACAGCCGAGAGTGTGCTTGATACATCCTCCTATTGTCATGGACGTCGAAGAAAAAGTGGTGGGGCTTGTTGGAAGATGGTCAAGAAGACGAAAGTTGGTCTTTTGAACTTAAACAAGCACTGCATTGATTCCAATCACTAGGTTCAGCAGTAAGGAATGCATAATACAGGCGAAGATGCCATCTCAAAAGGTTACATGATAGTTCCTGGTAGCCCAAGTGCATCCTATAGTAAAAGTGAGGAAGATTTCTTCATACTTGGGCTGTATATCTTTGGAAATAATATTAAAGCAGTGCAAAGATTTGTGGAAACCAAAGAAATGGGGGATATATTATCACACTATTATGGCAAGTTCTTCAAGACATATTCATATTGTAGATGGGTAAAATCCATAAAGACGAGAGGCAAAAAGTCTATTCAGGTTGCAAAATGTGATCTCAGGTTTAGCTCCAAAAAGTTTGAAGATTATCTTGAAAATCATTGTCCTTGTTGTCTTTCCAGTGGAAATTTTATGCCAGTTCTGTACTACAACCCCAAAGCTTTTGTAACCCTTGGTAGACAAAGATAATTGGTTAATTTATACATTCAAAATTTAAGCTTTAAGTTTTTCTACTATAGAAGTTCACTTTAGGCCGATATTTGTCCTTTGCAAACCTATATTCTTGAAATTTTACACTAGAATGGGAAGATAAGTTGGATTATAGCAACACTTATCCGTTCAAAACAAACTCTTCCAGAATAGTGCTACTATTAAGGAACTCCCATTATAATCTGTGACTTATATTTTACAGTAAAATTATAAGATGAGCAGAAAAATCTTTTTTAATTTTGTTTTACCTACTTAAAATGTGAATTTTTTATTCAAATTCACTGCAATTGGTATAAAAGTGATTGTTTGACTTGTTTCTACTGAGAATGTGTGCACACTAAATTATATGTTCCCATTGCTTGAAATATCCTCCTCTACATGTTGGACCAAGGAAAATTCATTTATAGTTTGTTGTTTCGTTTAATGGTTGGGTCATGGTACTTCTGTTTACAGAAACAGGGTAAGGATATGGTATGTTTTCTTTAATTATTTTCTCAGCTATAAGTTGGATTGTTGTAGTAAAATATTTAATAGTTTACCAAATTTTGTTTTATATTGCAGTACAATCGTTTTGAATTTGAACTATAACACATACATTTACTTAGGCCGCAGGCATATATGCTTTCTGGCAGAGATATTTCTCCATCGGTGTAGTTACTCGTGAGAGGGTCTTTGAATTGTGTTATACGTAGGAAATCATGAATTCTTATGTAAATTACGATCAAATATACTAAGATTACTGAGGAAGGGATATATTACACGTGTGATAATTAATTATGACAAAGAAATCACTTGGAATTGTTTGGTCTCCTATCATTTCGATAATTAGGAAGAGAAACAATAAATTTTCTAAATTTTCTAAGTCTTATGTGCATTGACATAGGAAGAATGCATTATAACTTCTCATATCATTATTTTCGCTTTGAGTTGGAACATTGTAGTAAATTTTTTATAAAAATTGTCATTTATGCATCAGTGGATTGATGCAAATGCATGAAGCCACGCTACTTTTTGCAGAGGCAGACTTATGTGCCAAACTTTTCATGAACTTTATAAAGTTTAATTATGTTTGGTGTTGTTTGTAATATGTAGAATTAGTGAATGTTGGTTAGAAACATGCGGCATTACAAGCTCTTCATGACTTGATAACATCAAAACGATACAAAGCATGGAAAAAAACTCTTGAAAAGATAATTTTCAAATAATTTTACATTTACACTGTCATAAGTTTGCATTGAGGACAATTTACTTTGCTCAGTTATGTAAAAGAATCCATTGTAGCAATATTCTTGCATTGTCTTAATTAGGAAGGGCATTGTGAGGGAACTGTCATGTGAACATATATGCCTTCTTTAGGCAAATGCTGATTTACATGGGAAGTATCTCAGGTGAAGGTATTAGGAAGTAACTACTTCACAAATTCTAGTCAAGAAAACTTACAATATCAGAAATAATTTGCTAATTTTTCTATCACTTTGTTCCTGTTTGTTTGCAAAATATAGATTTAGTTAAGGTTTTATAAATTGGTCATGGAATGTGCAAATTTGGTTGTTTTCTTAGAGGATATAATAAATATACACCATCAACTATCTTTTTTTTTGTATTTTTGAAGAGAACTTTATGGAATTTAAAACTTGTCTAATCTCATTATGTGATGTGAAGCATAGTTGATTCTCCAAATATATTTTCAAGTGTATTCCCAAGAAACATACACCTCTTGTGGCTAAACATGGTTTTTTGTAAGCAAGGTAGAGCCTTCTATTCTATTAGTATACAATAAAAGTACAAAACTGAGCTCTCAGGTGCTCCTCCTGAAGGAAAACATAGTGATTCATAGGTTTTATTATTATTATTATTATTATTATTATTGGATCACCATTTTCTTAGGAATGGTTTCTGTAAATATCATATTCCAGTGTTAACACATTGGACTCGTTTTACAGGCAGCAAGCATTCCCAAGAAATTGGCACTGACAATAGGTATTGTTGTCGATCACCGTCATAGAAATCACTCTCTAGAGAGCCTTCAAGCTAATGTTCAAAGACTAAAAACATACAAAGCGAAGTTGGTTGTCTACCAAAAAACTGCTCACAAGTTAAAGGTAGGATTCTTGCTTTGACTTATGGATGTCTTCTAGAGCAACAAGCAACCTTATTGAGAAAATCTGCAAAACCAAAACATATAGCAGCAACACTCTTGTAGTCAAAGAATGATCATATGAAAGTGATGATGCCCATTTTGCAGCTATGCACATTTTGCAATTTTTTTTGAAGAAGCATTAGAGTGGAGAAAGAGAAATTCATTGAAGGTTAATTTCTTTGTTAAAAAATGAAAACAATTTGATTCTAGAGTCCACCTTCTGCAATTAAGACTTTTATTTCTTTCTGTGATGTTCTGTGTTTGCAATGAATGCCTTAGTGGTAGTTGTTCATTTTCGCTTTATGCATAATTTTGTGCTATTACTATAACTCAGGAAATATAATTTTTTCCCCCTATTCACTTGATTTAGTTTTCTATTGATCGGGACTACCAATATGGAAAATCACTGCATATGACAAATATAAGATATTAAATAATAAAGGTACATGAAGTGTGGAAAATCCACAGAACTTGTTTCATGCATCAACTACTATTGTAATGACGAGTACTTCCTTAACGACTATAATACTTGTCCTTTGTTGCCAATAACTAGCGATCTCCAATTTTTGAGCATGATTAAAAATTCATAGTAAAAACATTAAGTGGACTTTGGCAACTTAAATACTGCAGTAGAAAACAATGTCAACGATAACTAAGAAATGCACTACTAGTGACGATCTTGCTATACTAGCGATGGACAGCGTCGTTGCTAGTATAGCAAGTTTATCATATTTTTTTAAAAACAAATTTGGATATCGTCGCTATAGCAACAGACACTTCGTCGCTACAACGACGACGCTTCGTCGCAACGATTTTTCTTTTTTAATTTCCTTCCATCGCTATATCGACGAACACCTCGTCGCTACACCAACAACGTTTCATCCCTAAACCAACGAAGGATTCGTCACAATTTTTTTTTTTAAAAACGAAATTTGCTTTTCGTTGCTATAGTAATGAACACTTCGTCGCTATACCAACAAAGTTACGTCGCTAAACCAACAAAAGCATCGTTACAAGAACTTTGCTCATTTTTTAAAAAGATTGCCTTGCGTTGCTATAGTGACATCTAGTCAGGCCTTCATCGATAATTTATCATCGCAATAGTGATGTCACTCTGTCATAGTGGTATCCATCCTTTCGTTGCAATTGCAACACGTGCCATTCGTCGCTATTGTGACAAAATTTGGAAAGTGTTACTATAACGATGAAAGTTTTTCCACAAAAAGAAAGGGCCATTTTTGTTTCTATAGCAACGCACAAGTGTTGCAATAGCAATGAAAGTCCGCGGGAAAAATGTCCACATGTACTAGTGCCAGTGGAGTCGCCAATTCTGTTATAGAGAGAAACTTCCTATGGATTGGGGGTACCACAAGAGACAGTATGACACCAAAAATCAATCTTTCCCAATATGCAAGAGCAATAAGAAAATATAACACTAAGGGATATAGAATCGTACCTTATTTCAGACGGTTGAAGTAGATCCTCGTTGATCTTTTCCAATGCAATTGCAATTATAATTTTCTCTCAACAACAGCAAACAAAGCAAGCATGATATATATAAATGTGTTAGAGCTACTCTAGCATATATAATCAACCATGTATAAGCAAGTAAATACATTGATGGATTCAATATTCATATTCAAATGCACATGAATTGGACAGGAAAATATATTTCTATTAATAAATCAGAGATACAATAGTGACAAACTTTGTCGGCACTTTTGCGAACCGGAGAAACCGAGTCCTCCACCTAGGCATCCACCACATCAATCCTCTATCTCTCACTGCACCATGCTCACAAAGCAAAGGAAAGCTTGGGAAGAACACTATGTGCTCCAAGGGACAAAGGGAAGCAAACTCAAGTATAAGAAAAAAAAGGCAACAATGGACTGTAGTTTTCTTACTCTTCAATTTCTCCTCCTTGAATGTATCCAAGAGCCTCAATATAAAGTGCTCCAAAGGGGTAATGGAGGGTCAAATCTGAGCGTTCTCAAGGCATGTGGAAGGCCAAGAGACAAGATATTCAGACTCATATGAGGAAAACTCCAAAAATATTTGTCTTTATGCACACATTTGGATGTACACGGGTTTGAATTCAAAAGTTGCATATATACGTGAGTATTGGTTTAAAATTCGTGTATAGGTATAAATAGGAAATTTTCGGGGATGATCTTGGCACATCAAAGTATAATATAAGTCCATGGGGTCCAAAGAATCTGCAGATGGACAGGGAAGGCCATAAATGTGTGATCAACCAGGTGTGGTAAAATCAACTATAACAGTGATCCTCATACTTTTGTCTCAGTGATGTGGATAGGATTGAATCATCCTTGGACTTATGTCCAAAGTGAAAGGGATTGATCATCCCATAATTAGATCATGTGTGTTTCAGGTTATGTTGATGTAGATGATGTTGTTGTTTATCGAAAGATCAAGTGTTGTTGCAGATGATGTTGTTTGTGAGAATTTGCTTCACAATGAGATCTAGGAGCTAGAGCAATATTCACACTCAAATTATTTGACAAAATGTGCAAGAGAACAACAAAAGAGACAAAAAATAGTTGGAATAACACATGTGAATGGTAATAATAACTGATCATCTTATTATGGTACATATTATAGATGTTATAGCACACATTTATAATACATTGGACAAACTTCATGAGGCTCAAGAATCCAATTGGATTTGTACATGTCTCATGGTGATATTTGAACTCAATCCCCCCTAAGTGGACCAATGGAGATCCAAATCAGCCTAAACAGTCCCGAACCAAGGTGTGAATGTTCGTGAAGTGTGTTGGGGCATTAAAGAGTCCAAGGCATTTGTGGGTGAGAAGATAGAGGTGGGTGGGAGGCTCAAGGTGGAAATAAATGCTCCTAGGAGAGACAAAATGGACCAAATACACTACTAGCACCCCTAGTCAACCCAAACTCCATAGAAAGAGGAATGGGAGCACTCTTGTCATTAATGAGGGTGCACATGAGCTGGTTGACTAAGCTGGAGTGCTATTGTAGGTGTGAAAAAGACAAAAATAACTAGATATATTACTCAATCAACACTCCTAATTCTAAACCATAGGATATCATTGCATGAACGAAAATGAAGTTAGCCTAAGGTAAAAACTATGTGCTAAGGATGAATTACTACTCCTACATTGTTGTTGATCAAAATATCAAGTGTTGCTACAGATGATGTTGTTGCTGAATGAAAGATCAAGTGTTGTTGTAGATCATCCAGTGATCGAGTGCTGCAAGAAGATGGAGACTGGGTGTTGTAGAAGGTGATGCTCTAGTACTGAAGATATTGAAGATGTTCCAGTAAATGTTCCAATTGATGACGTTGTTAAAGAAAACTTCCGATGATTTATAAATGTATCACCTTGATGTTTTTGATGATGCTCTCATTCCGTAATCCTACAGTTGATGTTGTTATTGTCTATAGAATATCCTTCTTGTTAATGGGGAGTGTTTAAATATTGTAACTTCGAATATTCTATTGTATTTTATTATTGTAATTTATCGGAGATGTTTTATTCCTTCGTCTGGATGTTTTTATTGTATTTGGTCATCATAGAGTCATGAGGTAAAACCTCCATTGTAAGTTAGGTCAATAGAACCCTCCCAAAAGTAATATTATATTGTTTTGAGTCTTCCTAGGTAAGTAGGACTAGTAAGTTTGTTGGGGCCGACATAATTAGAGAAAAAGTAAAGTAGAAGATAAAGTATAAATAGAAGAGGTGTGCTCCTCATTTGGACACACTCACTCACTTGTGTATTGCACATAGGAGAGAGGGAGAGAGAGAGAGAGAGAGAGAGAGAGAGATCTGCAAGGAGTAGAAGCACCTGTTTGAGGTTTTGTCTTTGCACTTTTGATCATCTATATTGATGAAGTTTTTTTCGGTTTTCTTCCCCTGGAGGGTTTCTGAGGATAAATCTATGTCTATCTTGTGATTGTGTTTCTTTCAATGATCCTGTATATGCTATTGTTGTGAAATTGAATTGAATACTAATGGTCTCTAGCTTAGCATATGGAATCTTAACACATGAAATCACACTTGGCTAACACGGGCTTTCCCATTCCTATGTTTAATAAATGCATAGGGATTGTTAAATTCTACAAAAAATGTGTTTTGCACAACATGCTTTGCTATCTAAAAGCCCCCCATATTTATGTGAGGACCTTGCTTCAATGCCTTTCATGAAGGAAATAGTGAGTGAATTCCTATTAGTTCTTCCAATTTAAAATGAAATGCTATTATTATTCTTTTCTTTTATAATTTACTTATAGTTTATATTATTTTTAATTTAAATAATCTATTATTTTAATTTATCTTATAATTTGATTATTATTCAAATAACAAAATGAGACAAAGAGGAACTTACCACTTTTGGAGAAAATACTTATACACCCATTTTCCCTTCATTTTTGTAAACATTTCAATGCTTCAATGGCTTCGTGGTGTTAATAACAAAGTAGATTCCAAAAAAGGTCTTCAACTTGAAAAAAAATAATTATTATTTCATTTTACAATGTAGTGTTTTAATTTAAAATAATCTAATTTTATTATATTATTTTAGAATTTATTTACTATTTTATTATTTTTCAAAAATATTTATGAAAAAAGAAGCTTTCTCATCCCCGAATAGGTCATTAAACTTACTATACAATATTTGTCAAACTTACAATTTTGGATTGATGAAATCGCTATTGTTAATGTAGAAATAGATTCATCAAATGATTATAAGCTTAGAGTAATGGATAAGAGTAACCTAACTTATGAAAATAAATAAATGCAAATAGATATTGTTGCTATTCATAGAAATAAATAACCGAATTAATATTATTGATGATTATGATGATGTTTAACGTCCATTGAGACCAAACTTTTGTCTATCGGACCTAAATAAATGAATTATTTATTTTGTTTTAAAAGTGTATTCCTATGCTCAAAGAGCTTGGAGAGAAGTGTCCCGATCTCACTATAATTTTGGCATGTTAAAAGGCTAGGAAGGTCGGTATTGTAACAAAGATTATGAAAATGAAAACTAATGTGGGTGTACATAGGGAACTATAAGAGGAAGTGATTTTCATCCTCAATGTTCATATTCTCACATAGATGGCAGATCCTTTTCACTCGTGGTGTTTTAGGAACTTCCCAATGACCTGTTTCACTATGGAGCTCATGAGAGTTTGTTCTTATCTTCGCTATATTAATTTTTTTCATTGAACTAGTTAAAATAGAGAGATACTTTTGATCTTCTAGAGTAGGCTTGATGACCTCCGTATAATATCTTAATTTTATTTTGCCTCTAAATCTTTCTCACACCACATTTTCTCTTTAAACTTAGAAGTAACAATATTTTTAATCTTATTAATATTTTTCAATGCAACATTTTCGTCGATATCCTAATGGTTTAACCAAGACCTGGTATTTTTATACCAGTCTCGCTTAAGCCTTATGTGGTTTTGGATGGAATTTAAAGCTATCATAGGAAGTCTATGGTCTCCCATGTTATTGATTTTGTGCTTGTACAATAGGATCCTAGTCATAGTTAGGCTCTCAATAGGGAAAAGACCCATTTCTATTAGGAGAACGAGATAGGGTGTATTGCTTTTAATTTTGAGGTTATGAGTTATAAAACACTTCTAGATATGCTCAATCTTTCTCCAGGATTCTCTAGAGATGCTGCAACTCCAAATCTCACATCCATACAAGATAACATGAGTGACTAAAGTTTCAAAGAGGATCTTCTTTTGATCCCACGTCACAAGGTTTGTTTCTTTACAATTATTTTTAAGACCAAAATAAGCTTTCCACCCTCCATTGATCCTTTTCTCAATGTTGTAGTTTTAGTTGAGCTTATGATGAATTTCAAATCCTAGGTATTTGTAAGAAGACACTTCCTTCAAGTTGTTGTTGTCATACACAAAATTAGCATAAGTGTGCTTCTTGGATTTGATAATCATAACTTTTTTTTTGTCATTGTTAACAACCATACCCATGGTAGAGAAAAAATCCTTAATAAGTCTGAGTTGCTTATCAAGATCAGTTTGATACCTTTCCATTAGAAAAATATCGTTAGCATAGAGATGAAGGATGATGACTATTCCAGCTAAGATTATGCCAACACAACTTGCTTACTCTAAACAACGTTCTAGCTTATCGATGTAAATGCCAAATAGGGTAGAGGAGAGGAGGAAACCTTATTTAACTATGATATTACACTTAATATCTTTCGACCACCCCTCGTTGCTCTTAAACTTGGCAATGATATTCTTGTATAACCTTATTACAACAAGTCTCAACTCGAAAGGAACCTTTAGCTCTTCATATCTATTCCATAGGTTATTTCTAGGTAATGTATCGAAATCCTTTCTAAAGTCCACAAAGCAAAAAAAAAGTTGGATTTATCATTACGATATTCCTCCACAATGATCCTAAGTGTAACGAGGTGGTCCGTTGTTGAGTGTTTCCTTCTAAAACCTACTTGGTCTTTAGCCCGCTTACCTTCAATTTCAAGCCATATGCTGATATTGTTTTCCAAAATAATACCATATAACTTGGCTAAGAGAGGTTAATCATAATTGTCCAATAATTAGAGGGGTTATTTGTATCCTCGCTTTTAAAAATAGGGATAATGAGGCTTTGAGACGATGGTTTAGGGAACCCTTGCTTGACCACTTGATTGAATAGTTTGTGAATGTGAGGGATGAGGGAAGGACCTCCAATTTTTAAGATTTCATCCTGGTAACCTTCAATGTCCTTAGCTTTTCCATTTTCCAGACGCTTAACCCCAAAATCTATGTCTTCTAATGAGAAAAGTTCTTTCATTGTGAGCAGGGTTTCAAAGTTATCTATGACATTTGGGGATTCATAAATCTTTTTAAGATATGAACTCCAGTTGTGTAAAGAAATTCTATTATTATATTTAGTTTTTCTATTTAGAATATGCCTCCATAATCTCTTAGGAGCCACCTTAGAGAGGTGTAAGAGATTTTCTTGTCTTTTATGAATATATTGCATTTTTTTCCTTTTAGTTAGGGCTTTATATATTTTTATCTTGTCAATTTTAAGAGACTCATCAATAGCTTCCTCAATTTCTCTCCTTGCACTTTTACAATCTTTATCATACAAAGGGTTGGTTTTGCTATTTCTTTTATTACTTGAAACTTCAATTGAGAACTTGTCAATAGAATATGAGAGGGTTGTAGTAAAATTATGATAGAGGTCTTCTATGTTGTCTATACTTGATAAAGAAGAAAATTAATTTTTAATTCATTTAGAAAAAGATCATTTTTATTTCTATCAAATATCAAGTTTTTTGGGCTATGAGGATTATCTTCTATGGGATCTTTATGCATGAAAAAATTGAGAGTTACAATTGAAGGTATATGATCTGAGTCAAGCTCCTGGTCGTTTAAGATGTCAAATTTATTATTTTGTTGTATAAAGGGATATTAGAAATAACATAGTCTACCACATTGCTACCAAGCCCGCGGATACAGGTCATTTGGATAGAATTGGGCCACTTCTTTAAACCATTGCAAATTATGAGATCTTGAGTACTACATAGCTTGACTAGCTCAGACCCAAGCAAATTTTCCCCTAGATCTTTAGAGCTTCTTTTGTGACTTCCAGCTAGAGTAAGGTCTTTGTCTAAAGAGAATTAGGGTTGGAAGGATTGCTTACAAGAATAGCTTGGTTTGTTGAAGTTCGAGCATTAAAGTCACCCATTAAGAGGATATTACCTTCATTCATTTGGATATAAATATCATTCTCTAAACCATTTCAAGGACAATTTTTATCTAAATTGTTTCTTATAGAATTTAGAATTAATAGGGGCAAAATAACAGATTTCTATGTACGTTTCTTAATCATTAATGTTAGTAATATCTATCCAGATATATTGGTTGTAAGGGTATTTTTTATAAAGCCTGGCATGGGGGGATATGTTCTTCCTAATGTAACAAGCTATATCCCTAATGCCTCTATGATAGGATCGCTTGTTCCAAATTAACCATAGTACAAAGCCATCTATGTTAGGGACCTTAGATTCTTCGTGCTCCCAAGTTTCAACTAACAATATAATATCAACTTCATTCTAGATCCAAATTAGCTTGGGGCCTTTGTTCCATGGAAAGCCCTGACAGTTCCAAGAAAGAATCTGGAGCATGTTGAATTGTTATTTATTACTATCTTTTTGGTTTCTATCTCGAATAACCTCTTTTCTATTTCTTATTATTGCTCATTTCCCTTCCTTCCTAGCTTCTTTTACCATTTGAACCTCCTTTATTCATTCTGCTTGATCTTCTAGATGAGATCTTCATTTATAAATAGTCATGTTCCTTTTAGACTTAAATTTTTACTAAGTATGTCATACTTATGGTTGGTAGAGCTCACATTTATCTGGATCAGCCTTCCTTTATTCTCAGTTAATTTCCCCAACCTTGTTGCTTCTATGAGACATGTTGTTTCAATTTGTAATAAATTATGTAATTCTTTCTAGACTATGGCTAATGTATCCTCATCTACCTCCTCTTTCAAACTGAATATTATAAGGTTCAAGGCCATTTTTTTATGCTCATGGTCTAATTCTATCAATTTTTTCATTTCCTCTTTAGTGGGTTTGATATCTAATTTACCTGCCACACTATTTAGGGTGAGATTGTTATTAACTTTTTCTTCTAGTTCTTTAATCGTGTCCTTCATTTTAAGACTTTCTAAAATATCAACATCTCCTTATTGGGATGTTTGGTTTGTATATTGTCTTTGTTTTTCTATTACCTGTAATCTAATCTCCATTATCTTCATTTTATTCTCCAATAGTTTTATTTTATTTTCTATTTTTTTGGATCTTGTCTTCAAGAGATGTAAATTTATTTTCCAACATGGCTTATATCTCTGTTTGTAGCTTAACTTCACATTAGGGTATCCTAAGTTGGTTAAAAATTGTCCACTCACATTATGGTGTCTATTTAGTTATTTTTTTCACTAGATATTTATTTATATTTATGTATAAGGGCTACATGCATTTATGTTTTTTTTATATTAATAAGTTGACTATTCTTTCTCCATTATTGTGAATTTTTGTTTATTTATTTAAATTTTTTGACTAGATTGTACCTATTTTTAGTAAGGTTATTTATTTCATGTATAAGGTGTTTATGTCCTTTTATGATGATGATGATGGTTAGCCTTCATGGAAACAAACTCTTCATGGAAAATTTTAAGGGCCTTCTAAATTTATATGTATCAATCATATAGTATGGGATATTTTATCAATAATATAGTATGTATATATAGGTTTTTGGCGATATTTATAAATATTTAAATTTATTTATTCATGTTTTAATTTTTAATTAAAAAATTAGATATAATTTTTAATTAATATGTAATACGTTTTTTACTTTTTAAATCCAAAATATTTTATATGATATTTAAATGGTTTCAAATTTCATTTCAAAATAAATAATTATATTGTAAAAAATAAAAATGATTAAAATTAACTTTGAAATAAAAGAATTAATTTTTTCAAATTCTAAATTATATATAATTATTTTTTCACTCAACTAAATCTCTAAAATGTATCATTGTATTATAATAAAATCAGGTGGGTTAAAAAATATGGGATTACTTATTTTTTTAACTAATTACCATATAAAATATTAAATATGGCCAAGTCAAAGTTTAGGACCCTTAATTTTAGTGAATTAATATTATTGTATGAAATTATTTTGGGTTGGGTTAAAAAATAAAAAAAATTATGGAACTAATTATTATTTTAGTTATTGTCATTAATTTTAGTGAATTAATATTATTGTATGAAATTATTTTGGGTTGGGTTAAAAAATAAAAAAAATTATGGAACTAATTATTATTTTAGTTATTGTCATATAAAATGTTTAGTAAGTCAATGCTTGGGACCCCTTAATTTTAGCCAATATTGTTTTATGAAATCATTTTTATGTTTAGAGAACCTTAAGAAGTCATTAAAAGTGCACCCACATTTTTCTTAGAACATTCAAGAACCTAATGTAAAGGATATAAATACATATTTGGTGAATGGTAATGTCATAGCAGTGGGATTTAGATAATTATCTGGTGAATGGTAATGTCATGGTAGTGGGATTTAGATAATTATCATAGCATGTTTTGTTTTTGTGTTTGATTTTGCTAGCTCTCATTTTAGGTTTTGTTTTGGGATGTCTTATGTATGTTGGTCGCATACATTTAACCATCAGGGATTTTTTTATATCTATTATGTGGTTGGTCACATACATTTAACCATTAGTGTCACTGTATTGTTTTTACCTAGTAGATTTATTATGAAACTATTTCCACTTTTTCCAAGGGATTTAGGTCTACAATGTCTTATAAGAGTATATTAGAAATCCCACTACAACATACATTAGTTTGCAGAAGCTGGGAGGTAGCAGTGAACAACCCCCAGTTCTATTAAGCAAGAGAAAACATTGGGACTTCTGAGAAAATTATATGTTTTTTCATGGAGTTTTGTGAAGATGGTGTTAATGATGCACCACAGTATGCGATTGTTGTCTATGAACCTCTGCAAGGAACCTAGGAAATGCTCCCCAACCTTCCTCACTTTCCTGGGTGTTATCATAAAATTCCACATATATATATTGTGTTTTTGTCAATGAAAGGATGGTTTTGATAGGGGGATATAACCCCTAAGACGAAGAAGAAGTCAACACCGTTTTAATTTATGACTTCTCATGTGTTAGGTGGAGTCGCAGCGCCGACATGCCAATGTTTCAGATGTGTGGTGCTTTATCAGTGTCTCCTGAAGGAATTGTTTACATTGTTAGAGGGGTGGACAATGACGATAATTCTCTGCGAGGAGTAGTAGTTTATAGTGCAGACGAAGATGAGTGGAAGATTCTTCCTGATATGAACCAAGCGAGGTTCAACTACGGTAGTGATTTCAAAGATGGAATTTTTTTTCGTTATTGGCGATGATCTAACCAAATTTTACGTTCCAAAAAGAGGGACTTGGACCATGATACCAAAAGAGGAAGGCACTCCATCGTTGGCCAGTGGTATTTCTTGTTACCTCGGAGCACGCTCTTTCTTGGTCCACATGCAGTAGGGAGTGATGGAATATGTGTTAACCCAAAAAATTACCCAACTAGCTTTACATGACCTACACCACGCAAAGACATCTATTTCATTACCCTCATTGACCACCACATCCTTGCAAAGGCTCAAAAAAACCAAAAAGGGCTTAAAAACCCATAAAAGAGCCTAAAGCCTTCAAAAAGGGTCTATATCCCCTAAAAGGGGCCTAAAAAACCCAAAGGAGCTAAGAAATGGGCAAAAGGGGCTAAAGCCCTTACCAAGGGATTAAAACCCTAAAACTCAGAAAAAAAAGCTATAAATACAGGGGTGGGGGTCACTCTCAAAACATTCATTCCCTGCCTACCGTTACTCTACCGTATGAGTGTCTTGAGGATCCAACTCTCTCAATCCATTCATCTCTCTCTCTCATTTGCTCCATTAGCCACATCCCATGTGTGTTGAGCTTAGATCCACACCATCCAAACCAGTAAGGAGAGGCTGCATCTTGAGCTAGGGCATGGTGGCCCATCTTCCATTAAGAGCTTAGGTATAATGATACGCATGCTTTGTTTGTTTTTATTTGCAGCTTAGATGTATGTGTAGTTTATTTCTAACAGTAGATTGCAGGTTCTCCATTGATTACTTGCTTTGCAGGTCTTCCATTAATAGTGTACTGCAGGTTTTGCTTTGTTCACTAACTCTTTCCTGCAGGTTTTTCTCTTCCATCCACAGAGACCCTATCCTTCTATCCTATAGACATAAGGTAGCCATTTCTGCTTGTAGCTAGGGTAATATCCCTACTATAGTTTGGAGATCATCCCAGTTCGATCCCAAATGATCCCTGGGTTTTTGTAGTTTATTTTCAGATTTTTGTTAACCTAGTTTATTTCTAGTTTAGATCTATGTTTCTGACATTTATAATGTCATTCGAGCCCTCTTGAGGCCAATCCGATCCCGTTCGACCATAGTACCAGTTACTGTCGTCCATTCCCAGCTTAGTTTAAAAAAAAATTAGTTTACGGGACAGATCGCTCATATCGGGCTGAAACAAGTGACCCAATCGCTCATTTAGCCCCTAAAAGAGCAACCCAGTCCCTCATTTGAGCTTGAAAAGAGCGACTTCACTCCCAGGATCTCGGTCACTCCTAGTTTTTGTTTTTGGGCGACCCCCTTGCCTGTTTTGGGAAAAAACCAGCCACCCCCTCACTCCATTAGCCCCAAAAAGAGCGACTTGTCTCTCAGGCTTCAGTTTTTTGTTGTTTGGACTACCAGTGCAGCTCTGCTACCACTGTCTAGCAGCCTGTTTCTTTCTGCAAACAATTTTTGCAATTTGATGATAGATTTGGTTAGCTGTTAATGCATATGAATCTGTTGTAGGACTTAGCTCAAATAGTGTAACTTAATTTTTAGTTTTTTCACTTAAAGAATTGGAAATTAACCTCTTGCTAAAACGCTTCCTCCTCTACTCAGTCACCACCCTCCGGGGTATTCAAAGATAAGACGAAGGGTCAAGCTCATATAGTAATAAGAACTTATACTTGTTATTGCTTAAGACCACTAAAAATGGGTAAATTGGAAGGTAGATGGGGTGGTAGGCCCAGGGGGCCTCATGACATTCGCGCCCTCCCTGTTGACAAACCTTGCACTTGGAGAGTGACTTGAGGATCTACAGGTGGGCTTAGTCCCACTGTGTTGAGAGCCCAACACTCTTTCTTGGTCAAAGAGGAATATAGGCATAAGGTAGTCACCTAGTAGCTTTGCAATAGTTCAGGTCCATTACTTGCATGTTTAAATTTTTCTATTTCAAAATTTCACTGGTTTTCTCATAACAGGTTTCCCATCTTGTAATCTCTACAACAAACCAGAAACGTCTACGAACTATCCATAAACCATGATTGCGATCACGAAACTAATAACATAAAATAATTTAAAAAATGAACAAATATGTCATACACTAAACATGCACACAACCATACCAATTAAGCCAACCAAACTTGGTTCATGACGCTGAGCAAACCCATTAAAACAATCAATTTACACTAATTCAAAACTTTGCAGTTTGAGGACATAAGTCCCTAACTTGCTTAACCGTGGGAAGTACTTGGGCTCTACCCTAAAAATAATTATGAGGAGTACCATGGGAAACCCAAAGTAGGTGGCCGCTGAGAGGAATTTCCAAGCGAAACAGGCATCGACCCCCACCGATTGACTAGATATCATGTGAGGAAAAATCCAAGCGCTATCTCCTATCAGTCTCAGCGGCCGAGTGACCACCTAAAAGCCAATAGGAAGCCATCGAAACCGGGGTCCATAACGTCAATACCGTATTACACCAGCTGATCTACCAACTAGACACAATTGATCCCCCACACTCTTCTTCACGCCTAAGAGGTGATCCACCACAGTCCGAGTTCTTGAACCAACACCTTCAAGACCAATATTGATGACCCTCTACATCGCCAGAAGGCCACACAGCCTCTAAATCAGACTCAGACTCATATCAATCTAAGCCAAACTTACATACTGCACCATCTAGCCCCATCGCTAGTGCAAATCCAGATCCATTTTCTGGAATGGTCATTGGAAGTGGACCCATGTCCATGCTTCAAGTATCCACGGAAACCCTTGCAGTCGATCCTAGTACTACCATGTAGACTATCCTAACTCAACTTCCTCCACCTGTACCTACCAGTCAAACTGTCCCACCTGTCATACCTGGGGGTAGTGGCCCTTCCTCTCACACTGTCCCACTTGCCATACCTGGGGGCAGTGGACTGTCCATAGCTGTGCCACAAGTACCCCCAGTCATACAAGGACATCATGTTCCTATAAACCCCACTACCATTGCTGGTCCCTCCCATATCAACCTCAGGTCTAACCTCCCATTCATGGCACACCTCAACTTTCTTGACTTGGCCAGGTTAACCAATGACCTTATTTGTCATCAATACTTTTGGCCTCCCATGCCAACTAAGCTCCCCTCAGACATCCCTAATTTTGAAGGGAAGGAAGGAGAGTGCCCCCAAAACCATATAATGATGTTTCACCTACGGTGCTCATCAAACAACATCGTATATGATTCGATGAGACTTAGGCTTTCCAACGCACCCTCACAGGTGCTATGCCCAAGTGGTATAATGAGCTACCATAATCCAAGTATCCAAACTTCAAATCTTTGTCCTTTATGTTCCTGACGTATTTCCAAATCCCCGTCAGATATGATGAAGGGGTGCAAATCTTGCTATCTTTCTGCCAAAACAACGCGACCCACATCATCGACCACATTGATGAGTGGCGAGGACGTCGCAACTTGTGCAATATCAAGCTTGATGACAGTATCTTCCTTGACTGTTTCTTAAAAAAATTGCAGCCACCCATAGCCAAGGATGTCGCCTCCAAATGTCCCCAAAGAGAGGAAGAGGCCATATTGAAGGCCCAACAATTTGACATCATTTATGCACAGTCTGGATACCTCTACACCATCATTCCAGACGCTCCCCGTGTGGGAAATTCTTACCAGGATGTGCTGGGAGAATCCCATGTCGTGGATGGCATCATAGGCTCTATTTCCCACCAATCCCAACATCACGCGACACCACCCATGATGCCACCGCACCCAAGAAACACCCCTAGTGTTTCCTACTCAAGCCAAGCTCCTGACTATTCAAGAATGATGTCTCAATCCAGAGCTACAACTTCCTATGCACAACCTGTGCCACAATAGCAGTCCCATGCACCTACTTGGCCGACACAAATGACCGGATTTGTGGCACCTATAGCCCCCCAATTTTACTATGCACCACCAGTACAAGACACTTAATCCCTTGCCCCAACTCCATCAGCACCTTTGGGACAAGTTTTCTCCTAGAAAAACCACCCTAACCAACCAGCTCCCAACAACCAACAAGGGCAAGCCAGAAACAATCGAGCTAGGAATCATGACAACAACCAACCGCAAGGAGGCGTTCAACAACCAAATCCTCCCAACAATGTTGGGGAGAACCAGCTAGCTCAAAATCCTTAGAAACCAAACCCACCTAGACGTAACGCTCCATTACGCACAAATCAACCATGCAAACTATGCAACATCTACAGACACTATACACACGAATGCCCCTTCATGGGTCACGCTAAGCAGACAATTCAGACATCATGCTACCAATACAGTAGCTCCAACTCAAACCAACCTAGCACCACTAGGCCCTCCACCTATGGTGCTCCAAAACCCATTACCACTCCAAGGATTGGTAGCAACCTCACCTACTCCTCAACCCAATCCCACCTCCCTGGCTATACCTCCGCCAGCAAAAACAAGTGTTCACCACCTGCTATCCTTGATAACTGAAGAGGTCAATTTACAGACTAGGAGAAATTAGTATGGAGACAACATTGAACCCGCTGACCCATCATCGCCATCCACGTCCAAAACAACCAATAAAACTCTTCACTTACCCCCTTTTCCCCCATGCCCCCCCCATACGACGGGTTGTCAACAATGCCATGGCTAGAGATGCTATGAGCTACAACATCGTTGATGACTTGGCCCAAATTCCTATGGCCATGTCCGCTCTTGAGGTACTTAAAAGTTTCCCAGCATAGTGAAATTCCTTACTAGCTGCCCTCAGTGATGTAGACCTCTCTGACTCCAAGTTGATTATGTTCGACACAAATAACAGAGAGCCCCAGATGCCATCAACTATTTCCTTCCAAATTCCGGTATCCATTCTGTTGGAATATATTAAACCCACTCACAACTTAGGATAAAATAATTAATCATTATTTGATTAATTATTCACCCACTACTTTAATTAGTTGGCATCCACTTGCACTTTAAAGTCAATACATGCCATCTATATCCTAGGAATGATTTATTTCCAATTCTGGGTTGATATTGACCACCTTTTGACCATCCAGAATTACTATATAGGACTTTACAGCAGATTCTGCTTTATTCTTCTTTTTCTGCTTTTCCTGCTTTTCTATTGATAAGATAAAAGCTAGTCAACTAGGAAACTGGGAGCTTTTGTTTTCAACCCATCCTCCATTAGTTTTTCTCCATTTTCTAGAATTAGCATATTTTTTCCATCTCCTTGACAACTCACTCATGCTTTTTCCAACTCGTGAGGTCCTTGATAGATTTGGTAAGTGCTTTAACCACCTATGGGGGTTTGCTATATTTTGGTAAGTCAGCCTTTTTGAGATTTATGAGTTGTTTCCATACAATTCGATTTTCCTATGAGGGATGTACTATTTATGTACACTATTATTCATCATTAATCAATGGAAGGATACACACCAATATTCATCTCTTCATTCATGTGATTTAGTCTCTTTTCTTCTCTCTATTTTTCCTGTGTATGCTTGTGAGAATTCTTAGTAGCAAGATCTATTTCCTGTACTTATTCTTAGCATCATTGCACATAGCATTGATCTATTATTTCTACATGGTATCAGAGCAGCAAGGTTTATCAAGTTCTACAGAGTTGAGGAGCGCTTCCAGTCTCCTATCCCTCTCTGAAGAAGAGCTTGTCTAGCATACAAGATTTTCTCCTAGTTTTTTTTGCAGGTTGCAGAGAGTATCTACTAGATCATATCAACAACTTCTATTTGGATTCAAATGTTCCTCTATTATCTCCTCTCCATTATGCTGATTGGAAGCCAAAGATGAGTGCATACTTGAAGAGGCAATGTTTCTTTGATGTCTCCATTGGTGCATTAAGTGAACCTGAGTCTTATGAAGAGAGTATTGATTGGATAAATAATTGTGATAGAGCTTATGGAATTATGTGTTTGGGAATGTCTCCAAATATATATCATCTCATAGATTCTGCAGAATTTCCATTTGAGCTTTGGAAAATTTTGGACAAAGCTTTTGGTTTGCAGGAAATTGAAGATGAAGCATGGAGTGAACCTAGCATCTCCTCTTGTTCTCTCTCTAAAGATTTCTTGGCCTCTACATTCTCTGATGAAGTTGATCACGATGAAGAATTTTCTCATACAGTTCATGTTTCTGCTGCCCTCTTTGATTCGAATGCTTCCTCTTTCAATCAAGAAGCAAATATTGAAGAGCCATCTTTTTCTGTGTCTCTTGAAGGTGATTTTTCTTCTCGTGATACTATTGATGAAAAATAAGTAACCTATGGAGCTGCTGTTGATATTGAATATGATCCAATAACCCATTCATTGTTCTCTAAATCTCCTTTCTTATATTTTGAGATCTATGTGCCAGATTCTTCACACCTCTTGCATACCTCTCTCATTGATGGTGCGCAACCCAGTGACTTCCAGGATGTTTGCTTAGCCACATCAAGCCTTATTTGTGTCATACCACTTACCTTACTTGATCTCATGTACTTCAGCATATCCTCCTTTTTTCTTGGCATCAATACTCAGAGCCTTCTTGAAGATTGTGAACATCTCATTCTTTCCTCCTTTCATACAGAGGATTCATTAGCAGTGTATTCCCATGAGTCTATTGATATGATTATATGTGATCCTTTGGATTCTAATTTAGAAGCATATTTTTAGGTTGATACACATATAATACTACCATCCATACCATCTACCATACCTCTAAATAATCCTAAGACTATACAAATCCCTAGTTCACTAGTTGATTCCTCATTGGTCTCTTATGCAGTGATATTTATCTTACATGATTTGAAGTGTTTCCTAACTTTCAGTGGATGGTTATCCATGAACTTAGTCATATATGGACTGATATTAAACATGTTTGGATCTGTTATAAACACTTATGGTTCATATCTTATGCCCATCCATCATTCATATTTTTACACCTATCAGTTTTCCCCAGTTGCTCATAATTTTCCTAGTCTAGCCCTATATCCTCATGGAGCCACCGAAGCCTTTGTACTTGCTGTTCCATATGCTACTATTTCTGATATATTAGAGTTTAATCAACCTCATAGTAGATCTATACAGGTGCTACATCATATTGGAATATTGACATGTGATTCACATCACAATTTTGCAGCTATTCAGGGAATTGGGTGTGAAATAAATTGTCTTAACTTTTGTACTCTTTGGGAAGGAGTATGCACAGATCTCTTTTCCATTTCAGATTATGTTTGTAGATCAGAGTTTGACAGCAGAAAGAATCATTCAGATAATGTTCCTACTTGATCAATGGATGATATACAAGGAGTCTCTCATCTTCCTTCTTGCAGGTTCTACACTCCAACGCATGATCATGGAGTTCATGATTTCTTCAACAAGTCCTTCATCCAGAAGCAGTTCAGTCAGCTCATTAAAGTGAAGATGAAGATATGTTGAAGACACATTTCAAATTATGTGCCTTGTCCTATCTTGAGGGAGTATTTTCCCCATGTGGTTTTGCCTCTTTCCTCACTTTTCTGGACATAATAATTGTTAAAGGGTGACCATAGCCTTGTTGCTGGGCCCTATATGCATCCATATTTTTTTTCACACCATCATAAAGTCAGACTTATAGGGGGTGTTGGAATATATTAAACCCACTCACAACTTAGGATAAAATAATTAATCATTATTTGATTAATTATTCACCCACTAGCTTAATTAGTTGGCATCCACTTGCACCTTAAAGTCAATACATGCCATCTATATCCTAGGAGTGATTTATTTCCAATTTTGGGTTGATATTGACCACCTTTTGACCATCCAGAATTAGTATACAGGAATTTACAGTAGATTCTGCTTTATTTTTCTTTTTCTGCTTTTCCTGCTTTTCTATGGATAAGATAAAAGCTAGTCAACTAGGAAACTCAGAGCTTTTGTTTCCAACCCATCCTCCATTAGTTTTTCTCCATTTTCTATGATTAGCATGTTTTTTCCATATCCTTGACAACTCACTCATGCTTTTTCCAACTCATGAGGTCCTTGATAGATTTGGTAAGTGCTTTAGCCACCTATGGGGGTTTGATATATTTTGGTAAGTCAGCCTTTTTGAGCTTTATGAGTTGTTTCCATACAATTTGATTTTCCTATGAGGGATGTACTATTTATGTACACTATTATTCATCATTATTCAATGGAAGGATACACACCAATATTCATCTCTTCATTCATGTGATTTAGTCTCTTTTCTTCTCTCTATTTTTCCTGTGTATTCTTGTGAGAATTCTTAGTAGCAAGATCTATTTCCTGTGCTTATTCTTAGCATCATTGCACATAGCATTGATCTATTATTTATACACATTCAAAATTTGGTCGTACACTGGTGCATCACTGACGAGGGGGAATATACATGTGTTATGTCAACCTTAGTCTGGCAGAAACATGGGTCCCCAATCCTGCAACCATCCACCACTACTCTATGGGCTTATGATGGCCATCCCACTAAATCCCAAGGTATCCTTCCTCATGTCCCCATAACATTAGTAGGGAAAATAGTACTGATCGACATAGAGGTTGTCAATGCACAGTTATACTATAAACCTTCTCCTCGAAAGAAGTTATGTGTATTCCATGAGAGCCATAGCATCCACTATTTTTCATCTCATGATGTTCCCTCATGACGGGAAAATCATGACGGTTGACCAATTAACTTATCACTATCCGCAAGGGATAATAGCACCAGCCAATGTTATCCCTACGGTCAACACTACCATCAATGACACACCCACCTCCTCATTATTGAATGTGGGCCCTGGGTTTTTTTCCAATACCCCCATGATAGCCTCCTTCCCCTTAGTGTCACCACCACCGAAACCAAATGAGACTATGGATTTATGCATGCTCTCATATAGCACTACTGCACCCAAACATCAATCGCAGTCGCAACCCCAACAATAGCCGCAACATCATCCACATCCATAGCCGCAGTACCAATCCCAGCCAAAACCACAAGTGCACCCACAAACACGCTTGCGAGGGAACTACTGGGGCTCCTTCCCAATCCATACAATTCCCTTCCTTTCTTCCCTATATAGTATCATCAGTAAGCCAGTAATGGCTACCTTTAACTTACCCAACTTCATGTTGGGGATTCCTGTATGGTACCTCGACCCATCGGCTCAACTTTTGATGTCCCAAGTCGTGTTGAACCCCGTTCAACCCATTGAGGTCAAATATCATCCTCCAACCAGCCCGCAAAAACCAACCACTGCACCCGCACCTACCCCGCCCCACCCAAAAAGGGCCAGGGGGGAAAACATGAAAGCAACAATTGAACCTCAACAGACTCCCTCATGCACCGTGTGCAATGAACAGGTCCATGCAACTCAAAAATTCCCTGATATTCCCATGATCCCCACACATTTGGATGCCATGGATACAATAGAAAACATCCTTGTGGTTGAAATCCCAAGTGGACCAACAAAGAAAAACAAGTCATTGAGAACGAACCATGCTTGCACCCTTTGTGGATTGTATGGACATTATTCTCACCATTGCCAGGACTTGTTTGAGTTTTGAACAGCCCTAGCTAGCATTTGACAACATTTCCTTGAAACTGATATCACTCTGATCGAACAATTCCACCCCCCACCTCCCTCTTCAGACACCATGTCCATTTACATGATGTCTAGTTCCACAGACCCTCTTATCTCTGCAATCACTGATGGTCCATTAGATTTGTTTCATCGTTTCTTTTGGAATGACGAGGAGATACTTGAAGCCTTAACCTCTTCGGAATACCCTTGGGACGGCATGCACCATCGCTCGTTCTTCCTCCCTGAAGAACTTGTGTCACGGTCTGACCAATTTTCCATTGAAACAAAGTATTTCATTCATGGCAAAGTTGACTGGTTCAAAAATCCCATTCCGGCACCAGATGCCTTTGAAGAAGGGAACATGGACAATATTTCACCAACCATTAAAATAAACATCTCAACCAATCCTGAGATTATTGAGGAAATTATGCTGGGGGCATCCTGCTCCTCAGAAGAATTCTCTTCCTACAAAGAACTCTTCCAAGAATTTTGTGATGTCTTCGCCTAGTCCTACACTGAAATGCCCGGGTTGGATCCATCCATTTTTTAGCACCACATTGACACATGGCCTGATGTGATCCCCATGTGCCAAAAGAAATGGGAAATCCATCCCTCCAAAGCTGTCGCGGTCAAAGCCGAAATTGAGAAGCTGCACATAGTCGGCTTCATTTACCCCATTTCTTACACAACATGGGTTTCAAATCTCATTCTCATGAATACAAAATAGGGTACCATCCACGTTTGTACAGACTTCCGTGATATGAATTGGGCATGTCCCAAAGACAACTTCCCAACACGCTTCATCGATCAAATCATTAATGCGTGCACCAGACATGAGGTCTTTTCCTTCATGGATGGCTTTTCCAGATACAGCCAAATTCAGATCCGGAGAGAAGATCATTACAGGACTGCGTTTAGAACCCTGTGGGGCACATTCGTGTATCAAGTAATGCCCTTTGGTCTAAAGAATGTTGGAGCCACCTTCCAGCGTGCTATGACATATTGCTTCCGCGACCTCATCCACATCATGTTGGTCTATATTGACAACCTCATTGCTCGATCACAGAAGCAAGCACAACACATGGACGATTTGCGGAAATCTTTCCTGCGATGTCGCAAGTACAAAATCCGCTTGAACCCTTTCAAGTGTGTTTTCTGTGTCCCAACGGGCCATCTCCTAGGGTTCCCTGTGTCTCACAAAGGGATGATAGCTGACCCCCTCATAGTCCAAACCACTTTCCCTCTAACATCACCTCTTTAAGTGATGTGCAGTACAACTTGTAGCATAGTGTTTTACACATTTTTTTAAAAAGTGAGTCTTACGTATTGTTTCCTTGAATGATCCAGATGGATCCTACCTCGTGTTGATACATTGGATTTGTTGATGTAGCAAGCAAATGGTCTTCGAACCTCACCTCGGCTACATGGGTCATCTACTCCCCATCACATGAGTTGATCCATATCGACAGAATATGTGTGGGCATTAAAACCAACAACCAGGATGAATATGATGGTGTCATTGGCATCTTGGTCACTGCCCTCCAACTGGGTATCTGCCATCTTGACATCTTATTAGACTCCCAGCAGCTTGTCTCCCAGTTGATCCCCGCCTCTTTAGAAAATTCATGCACACTAAACAGATTGTTAGAACATTTGAATCCATCACATTCACACATGTTCCCAGGAACCTCAATAGTGTAGTGGATCAAATGGCTAATGACATTCTAAATTGGCATATTCATCATCACACATAGGAAACATACAAAAAATAACATCATGCATCATCACACATAAATATGCATACACATGTAAAAATACATCATCTAGGCATTTCATTCACATTATCATAAAAGACTCACATATAAAACCATAAAAAGCGCATCCACATGCGTAATATATATATCGTATGTCCAAAATATGTCCAGTACAAAATGAGAAGCTACATATGCTATCTCAATGGAATATACATCGTAATACAAAAATCCTAAGTGCACCAATGCACTAGGGGAAACCCCACTGGCTGCTAATCAGAACCAGGCTCATCCTCATCATCTGGCTCTGTGTCATCCTCCTCCTTGAAGGGCTCATTGTCCTCCGTAGGAACATACCCTCATGTCACCCTATGAACATACTCATAGGACATGGCCGCCCCAAAATGGGCCTCCTAAAAATAATTAATAAAATAATAGTTAAAATAATAAAATAATATTCATTAATTTTGGAGGAAGAAAAGAAAAAAACTACTTTTTTGTTTGTATTTTCGACATATCTCCCCGTGTTTTTACTCAAATTTCGATCGGCAGAGCTCGTTGGATGCAGAATTAAATTACGCATCCAACGAGTACCCACTCGGGATACTTTTTATGGACCCTTCTACCCCAAAAACAAGAAATACCTGAAAAAATGTGATGATGACATCATCATCACATTTTTTTAGGTATTTCTATTTTTTGGGGTAGCGAGGTCCATCAAAAGTATCCCGAGTGGGTACTCGTTGGATGTGTAATTTAATTCCACATCCAATGAGATCTCCTGATTGAAATTTGACTAAAAACATGGGGAGATATGTCGAAAATACAAACAAAAAAAGTAGTTTTTTTATGATACCTATCCCCAAATTTATATTAAAAAAGTGTTTAAGACCTATACGGTATTTAAAATTTAAAGCAATTTCATTGGCTAACACATGATGACGTGGAATTTGAGTTAAATTTAAAAGGCTTATTTTGAGTTGAAATTTCCTCTAATGTACTCCTCATCATAGGAGTCAACATTGGAGGCACACTGTGACAGGAAGCAATCAACTCATTGTCTAAGTGCTACCAGCCTACATAAGAAATCCCCTCAGCAAGTTGGTCCAAATGTGACATAATAGTGTCCAACTCCTATCGCCACCTACGAGGGTTCCCTGCAAGGACCTCCGGCTCTACAATCACGACCACCCGCCTCTGATAACCAGGTGGCGGACGAGGACCAATATTTGCATATGCAAACAAAGACACCATCAGTCTATGCATATAATCATACAAATATCAACTAGCTAAACTACTCTATGTATAAATATGAGCACAAAAACCATCACACATACATACTAGTTGGTCCCCAGGCCTGTCCTGGAGGTCGGGGCATCTCAGGATCTCCATGATAGTTCATCCCTACATAAGGGTAGTCCTCAACTACCATCGGGAACTATTTCCATTGCTCCAGCAACTCCTCCATGAAGAAGCGGCCCACTCTGCCACCTCCCTCGTGAAACATCATCTCGTACCATCTATGCATCTACGGCTCCCACGGACCACTCTCCCAAATTGCCTGATGCAAACATAGAGTCGGTACTTTCTCAAAGAAGAAAGCACATAAAAAAGAGCCAAAACAAAAGTCTCCACCAGATGCCCTTACATGGTTCAGCCCATGCCAAACCACAAGAAGCTACATCTAAGCACATCCATAATAAGTGCCCCTCATGGAACGTGCTACCATCTGTAGTGGTCCTCCCAATATCTTGTGGTTCCCTAATGAACCCAAGATGCACAACACCATCACTGCTACAACCCGTGTCAATAGCTCCTCAATATCATATAACAATATGTGTGAACCACGCACATACGTCGTAGCATAACATTGCTTATCACACACATCCTCCAGCATCTCCCCCCAAGACAATGTTAGCACCAAGTCGCCAACAAATCCCACCATCGAGAGCCAATTAAAAAAGTACACATCATGCAGCGTGATCTCAATCTGCTGCCCCTATACAATAAAATCCTCTTCTTCAATATCCCAAAAGCGCACAAGCGTATGAAGTAGTAAATGCAAACTATTCATCAACAGAATGCGCATAAACTTTAGCAACCCACAGCGAGCTAGTGTACCTCGTACATTCCCATCTCTTAAAGCCTCCTCTTGGAGGTCCTTGTAGTCTCTCTCTCACCACACAGTCTCAAGCATCCTGCATAAAAAACAACAACTTTCAGCCACAAATTTTAGTAAAAAATACACCCTAGGACCAAGTCACACCTATCAGACCATAAAGGGCAACCAGGTTGCTCAAACATGCCTCAAGAAGCGACTGGGTCGCACTGTTTGGCTAAACAGGAGCGACCTCAGATCGCTCTTTTTTACCCGACAGGAGTGACCCAATCACACCTGTACGGGAAGAAAAAGAAACCCAGTCGCTCCTTTTACCATGAAAAGAGTGACCTGGATCGTGGAAGCCCTAGTTGGCTCACAGAGGGTCCCCGGGTTAGCAAATCCAAAAAGTAAACCACTGAAAAAGATAGATTTTGCAAGAACTCATACCTACAATTCACAGATCGGAAAACCACCAACTAAAATAAGAGAAATCAATAAAACAATTTTAGGGGCCTCCTCTCCAACTCAGCAGTGAACAGTGACAATGACACCTACCCATTTATAGGCCCCATTTGACCTATTTTCTTATTTTTCACATAACTGGGCCGTACGGAGTCCATTTGGGATGTCATTCACAGCACTGGTTTTAGAATTCTATCCTCTATCTTTCAATGATACCATTATCTCATGATCAGTAAGTAATTTTTGGGCCATTTCCTGGATGTTACCTCGGTTTACATGCCATCCACATATAACTATCTAATTCGTCCATCACAGCTTACACGGATCCCCAGACCATTTCGGGAGGGCTGATCATTTATTTCGCATGCATTTGGCATATAAGTGCCTCTGGAATTGCACTCACATCATATGTAGTGCATTCCATCCACCACAACTTACACTGCTCCTTCAAACCTATTACTGGAGGTTACCTCGATGTGCATGCCTCTGCTGCACCGATTCGCATGCCTCTACCGCGATCCATCCCGTGCATGAATTGGTATGTTCCAGAGCCACCTGCTCCATCGATACTACATGGATTCCGTTTGGACCACTGCCCATTGTCCCGAAAGGGGGGCACCATCAGTGCCCTTTTGAATGGTTGACCATACTGGAGTTTTTGTTAAGCTCTTTTCTGACTCCTAAAAGAATGAAAAGATCACTGAGCACCTTTGCTTCCTCTCCCACTCGTTAAACTATCGGAAAGGGAATCTACATACCTTCATTTATCTCCTTTCATGAACCATGTAGACTACCATATGAGAAGGACCACCTTGACACATTCAAGGAAAGACCATTCCCCTCTGCATCGTTTTATGCTTTCTCGGGCAGAGGGGTCAAACTTTATGAAAAATCTCACCATTGGTTGTCTTTAAGCTCTTTTCCATCCTTCTCATCAAGAAAAGATTGCCGAGAAAACTTGGTTTCATTCATGCTCATAAAATTATTTGAATGAACGTCTAGTTAGTACAGGTTTAACCTTTTCCGGCCTGATTGGACTACCAACAGTGAAGAAGTCTCCCATCCCCCTCAAAGGATGGGCGAGCTCTCCTGTGCACACTTTTAACCTTTTTCGGGCATAGGAGACTATCAATGAAAAAGAGACCCCATTGGAGTCTTCTTCATGCTTTCAGACTCTCTAAAATTGAAAGCACCATCGAGCATTTACTTTCTTGGGCTCGCCAAAAATCCACGAGATCATACCACAACGGTTACTTTAGACACCACCCCATATATAACAGTTCGACATATTTCCCACTTTGGGTCTCCTTTGTTGAGAGTATTATGCGATGTGTCTTCCTTGGACCCCATCATAAATAAAAGTGTCTACCTCCCCCAAGTATTTCCCTTCTGCAATTCCATCCTTGGTAGTACAACTATGATTCCTTTCCCATGAGTCTGTTTCATTTGCTTCCTAGTCCCCCTTGCCATCATACTCTGAACAAAGGAAGTTTAAGTTCCTCGTGATGCCCTGCCCCTATTCCCTACTTCAGTGTGTCAGTCCCCAAATTGTCTCACACCTTTGGTTATCTCCCTCATGCTTCTGCTCAAGGAAACACCATTGCCTTGGTCAGTTGTAGGTCTCCCTCTGTTGATGACAACACATATATTCCAGAGGTCCCTATATCCTGGTTTCATTAACCTCATTGATGAGTTCCTTGGACCACTTGATAGGAGTCCTTACTGCCTCTTGGGATGGTTATGTCTCACGTGCTCGACACCAGCTACATCATCGCACCATTGAGATTCGTACAGGGTACTGGTCCGTGCAGTATTTGGTAGAAGACCCCGGACGTCACCTGACTCTAGCACATTGATGAGTCTATTGAGGGACCTAAACAGGTTCATGTCCCTTATGATTTCTGGGTTGCATTGGAGACAGTGTTTAGAAGCCACAAAATAGGGATTTAGTATAGATTCATGATTGATGTAGCATATTGTACCTCAGAGACTCTAACACTCCATGTCTGTAAGTCCTTACAATTATGTACACTTCTAGATCCAGCAGATCATCAGATGTGAAGATATAGCATTCCATAAGAATGCCATGAGTATGATGTATCGATTCTTCAGATCAGTATTGTATTCAGCCTCTCAATGAGGCCATCACTATGTAACACCAATTGTATCTGATCGGCTCTTGCATTTTACAGTATAGATCACAGTATTCTTTTGAGATTGTTACGAGCATGGGTATTCCCGCCTCATCCATAGACATGTCACACATTATTTGTATCTCACCCATTGATGGGAACCATATTAATACAAAAACAAAAATCCACCATGTCCCAACCCAGGAAGCACTTCCTTTCCCCATAAAATCTTATGATGTCCGTTGACCATACGATGAGCTCCTACCCTCACACATCAGGGGGAAATATGTTAACCCCAATAAATTGGATGTGAAGAGTGCATTTATTCATGGTGACCTTCATGAGGATATTTATATGCAACATCTCGAAGGTTTCATACATGATCCTTCACTTGTCTTTAGGTTGAAGAAGTCTTTCTATGGCCTCAAGTAAGATCCTAGAGCTTGGTATGCCAAGACAGACAATTTTATTCTCTCTCAAGGTTTTGAAAGATGCAATTCTTATCCTTTTGTGTATTTGCAACATTTTTATGACTCCATTATGATAATTGTATTTAATTTTTATGATATTTTTATCACTGGAAGTTGAATTGCTGATATGGGTTCAATTAAGTCTTAGTTGCATAAAGTGTTTTAAATGACTGGCCTAGGATTGTTGAAACAATTTCTTGGATTGGATATTGAGAAATCTAATGCAAGTATCAAGGTCAACAAATGAAAGTATGCTTTAGACCTGTGACATAAGTTAAATATCGATGAATGTAAATTTTCTAATTTTCCCTTCCTTTCAAGAGTAAAACTAGGTGATTTTGGTTCATATCCATCGGTGGACAACTTGTTGTATAGGAAACTATTTGGGATTTTGTTGTATCTCACAAACTCTCCACCTGATTTGGCTTATGTAGTAGGTTTTGTTTCCATATATATGCAAGAGCCTCATGAGATCCATTGGAAGGCTACCAAAAGGATCTTGCATTATGTGCAAGGACCCAAACATTTCAGGATACACTATGCAACTAGTTCTCCACTAGAACTTGTTGGATTTACTTATTCATATTTGGTTGGAGGTAACACTGACATAAAGTCCACATAAGGTTATGTATTCATGCTTGCACATGGTCCTATTTCTTGTTCAAGTAAGAAACAACACATTATTTCTTTATCTTCAGTTGAGGCAGAGTAGATAGGAGCAATTAATGCAGCTACACAATGTGTGCGATTGTAAGCCATTCTTGGAGAACTTGGATTTGCATTTGATTCACCTATTGTCATTTGGTGTGATAATCAAAGCGAAATCAAGATGTCAAAATACCCAGTACAGAGAGAGAGGACCAAGCACATTGATATACACATGCACTACATCAAGAGCTTGGTGGATGGCAAGATGATATCATTACATTATTTCCCATATGATGAGCAAACTGTTGACATATTCAACAAGAGATTCCATGAGAAAACCTTCACCTACCTTATATCACTCCTTTGGGTGGTTGATATATGGTGAAGACTGATTTTTACTTCATATTTTACTTCAGTTCCATTTTTAGGGGAGGTTTTATTCCCATGAGGTTTTCCTCCTTACCTTGGTTATATGGACAGATAAAATTGTAAGAGGTGACTTGATACATTGTTTTCGAGGCCTCATTTTGATTTTGTCTACACTAATTCAGGCGTAAGGGGTGAATTTGAACATTATTAAACATAGGACCATAGTCTCATTCATTTTTTCCCATGTTAGATGGTCCAAACCATGGTTAGTAATGTTTTCCTGAGATTCTTGAACAATTTGGACCATTAATGGCCTATGACGCCCTCATTTTGGTAAACTAGGAGATAAGGCACCTTATTTATGACCACTTGGTCCCTAGGGGCACTCCTATCCCTCAATTTATGGATATGGATTTGATCAGGGCCACTCATGCATTCTATTTGGATGCTTTGCATCTTTTGGTTCTTTTGGTTTTCCTAGTGCCACCCCCATACCACCATTCTCTCCACCACTCATGGGCCACCATAATTGATGACCACCCATGCCATACCAACGTTCACAACTGATATTCATGACCGTTTGAGGTAGTTTGGGAACCTATTGGTTAACCTAGGGGTTTTTGAGGTCCAATGTAATCCTGCCACATGTTTTCCATTAGGTGCCTCCAAAGGATAGCAATTTTATCCTATTGTAATATAATGATGATATGAACATGCTTACATGTTGGATTGCAATTGTAAATTCAGTTATTGAAATCATTCGTTAGTGTCATTGTGCCTCTTTCACACTGGTTTGTGCATGCTTTGCTAGTTCCTTGTATTGTGAGGAATCTCCTAGATTGTATATCTTCCTGTGAATCAAAATTTTATAAAAATAGAGAGAGTGAGAGAGGGGGTTAGCAAGAGTTAGAGAGAGAGAGAGGTTTGGAGAAGATTAGGACAATTAGAGAGAAAGGGGTATAGGTGAGGACCGTGAGTGTTGGGGTTAGAGAGAGAGAGAGGAATTGGGGGGTGGTAAGGGGTTAGAGGTAGAGAGAGAGTGATGGTTAAGGGGTTAGAGGCATAGAGAGAGGGAAATGGTTAAGGGGTTAGAGGTAGATACATAGAAGAGTTTGATGATATTAGACGTTAGTGGACCAGGGTAGAAAGAGAGTGAGAGAAGGGGTTAGTAAGGGTTAGGAGTGAAAGAGAGAGGGAGAGAGTATGGAATCAAGTGGGGGGGTGATGTTAGAGGCCTAGGGGGGATACAAGGATAGGTGGAGGGTGTGGTTGATTAAGGGTATGAGGGTGTTAGGGGCATGATTTGGGGAAAACATCATGCTTTACAAAATGTGTATGCATTTTACTCCTTTAAAACATGTAAGTGTTTTTTTCTCCTAGCCTTCATGGTGTTGAAATATTGTAACTTCAAAGAATATTCTATTGCATTTCATTATTGTAATCTATCTGAGATGTTTTATTCCTCTGTCGAGATGTTATTATTATATTTGGTCATCATAGATTCATGAGGTAAATCCTTTGTTGTAAGTCGGGTCAATAGAACCCTCGAGAAAGTAATATTAGATTGTTTTGATTCTTCCTAGGTAAGTCAGTGCAATAAGTTTGTTGGGGCCGACCTAGTTACCGACCTAGTTAGGGAAAAAGTCAAGTGGAAGATAAAGTATAAATAGAAGAGGTGTGCTCCTCATTTGGACACACACACTCACTTATGTATTGCATATGGGAGAGAGAGAGAGAGAGAGAGATATCTGCAAGGAGAATAATAATTTGTCTGAGGTTTTTTCCTTGTACTTTTGATCATCTATATTGAGGAAATTTGGTTGGGTTTACTTCCCTTATAAGGTTTCCCAGGATAAATATGTGTCTATCTTGTGATTTTGTTTCTTTCATTGATCCTGTATATGCAATTGTTGTGAAATTGAATTGAATACTAATGATCTCTAGCTTAGCATATGGAATCTTAACATGGTATGAGAGCTAGAGGCCTGAATATGATAGCTTTCACAAGGAGAATCTCTCTCTCTTCTCCCTCTAGCAAGAAATTAGGGTTTCTGTCAAAGTTGGAATTTTGGAAATATGGTTGCATAGAAAGTTGTGCCTCCCTAGAGCACATCTATTTAGACCTAGATTGAAATTTTTGAGTGGGTATATATCTGGGAAAGTCAAACCCTAGTTTGGATTTGGACCAAAAAAATGTATAAATTGTAGATCATAATCTTGCAAGTCAATTTTAAGAGGTGAAGATTTGGAATATTCATAAACCAAGTGTGCTAGTCAATTTTCCTCTGTCAAGCACATCTCCTGGTAAGGTCATTTTTTGGTGACCTCCTGGATAAGATGGCCCATGGTCATTTTGCCTCTGTCAAGCACTAAGCTTGAGGATAGGTTAGAAGGAATAAAGAAATTTCGAGCATGGAAATATAGGATTGGCCTCATTCTTAGAGAGAATGATCTTCAAAAATACATCAATATCAAAGTTACAGAACCTAAAGAGGATGAAGCTAAGGAGAAGCATAAGAAGGACCTAATTAATGAAATGAGGATCATTGTTGATTCTATCAAAGACCACTTGATTCCTCAATTGTCATCCAAATAGACCTTGAAGGAGATGTATGATTCCATAGACATAATGTATGAAGGAAGGAACATCAATATAAAGATGAATTTGAGATCTCAACTAAAGAGTACCAAGATGTACCAAGGAGAATCCATACAAGGCTACTTCACAAGGGTCTCCCAACTGAAGGAGAAACTAAAATCCATTGGAGAATCCCTTGATGAAGATGAGATAGTTATGATTACTCTCAATGGTCGCATTATACCTTGGGATTCATTCATCCATACTATGTGTGCCATAAAGGAAAGCATGAAATTGAACATTGTATGGGAAGATTTCCTCCAAGAGGAGGCTAGAGTAGCCAATAAAGAATATGTACTTAAATAAAATGATCAATCCCTTGCCACCCATATCAATAGAAGAAGCATTAAATATAACTTCAACTAGGAAATCCACAAGGAGTCTCAACCTTCCAAGAAGTTCCAAAGGACAAGATGAAACAATCCAAGAAGAAACTACTCCAATTTTCAATGTTTCAATTGTGACAAGCTAGGACAAATTGCGAGAAATTGTCCATTGAAGAAAGAAGAATAAAAGAAGAGGATTAATAAAAAAATACATCATGCACACCTAGCTAAAGATGAATATGAAGAATAAGAGGAAGAAGGACCTCAAAGAAAAAAACCAAAATAAGAATATGCATAAGAGTAGGCATTATTCTCTGCACTCTATGGGTTTGTGACACATAGAGAAGATACATGGCCTATTGATAGTGGGTATTCAATGTTCATGAGGGGACAAAAGAAAAATTGGTAAAAACTTGAAGAGAAGAACTCTCCTCAGAAGGCATCATTAGGACATGACTATCAATATCCTATCAAATGAATTGGTGTAGAAAGCTACAAACTTGATTCTGGAACACCCATAAGATGAAGGAAGTCTTATATGTAACATGTTTGAAGAAGAACTTAACTTTTATCTCAACACTAGATAATAAAGGATATAGGGTTGCATTCATAGATGGACAAGTAATTATGTGGCCCAAAGGAAAATCAATTGAAGATGTAATTGTCATTGGTGAAGAAGAAGGAGGCTTATATAAACTCAAGGAACATTATAAAACAACCCTTGTTCATGAGACCACTAGCCCATGTGATTTATGGCATAGGAGGCTTTCTCACATCAACTACAAAGAATTACCCCATGAGAGAAAATAAGTGACACGATTTCCATATTTGAAAGATCGATCATGAAGGCATTTGCAAAGGATGTGAAAAAACAAAGAATATCAAGAATTTGTTTCTGAAGAGTGAGACAAAGACTAAAGCTACGTTGGAATTAAACCATTCAAATGTATGTGGTCCAATGCCCTCCACATTTTTTAGTGGTTATGAATATTATGTTACATTTATTGATGACTATTCAAGAAAGACATTGATATATTTCTTGAAAACAAAGGATGAAGTATTTGGAAAATTCAAGGAATTCAAAGCCTTGATAGAGAATCATTCAGAGAGAAGAATTAAGACACTCAAAAAAGACAATCGTGGAGAATATACTTCAAAATATTTTGAATCCTTTTGTAAAGAAGTTGGAATCAAGAGGGAACTAACTACTCCTTACAATCCTCAACAAAATGGTGTTGTGGAAAGAAAGAATAGGAACATTATGGAAGTAGATGATACATGATCAAGATCTTCCAATGTATCTATGGGCTGAAGCAACAAGGACAACAATTTATGTACAAAATGGATTATCCCATAGTGCCCTTCAATTCAAGACTCCGGAAGAAATGTTCATGAGAAAGAATCCTGAAGTAAGCCACCTAAATATCTTTGGTTACCCAGTATATGTTCACATACCAAAAGAAAAGAGAACCAAGTTGGACCCTTCTGGAAACAAGGTAATATTTGTTGGATACTGTGAAGTCTCCAAAACCTTCAGAATTTACGTTTCAGGATTCCATCGCATGGAAATTAGTAGAGATGTAACATTTGACAAAGAAGGAGCTATCAAGAGATCCAGAAAGTGCCATCATGAACACGTATGTGATGAAGATGTTTCTCCTAGAAATGTAGAAGTTGCAGCCTCCCTCAAAGATGAAACATCAGAAGACCATGATATGCTAGAACCTCAAGAACCTCCTACTATGAATATGTCACGAAAGAGAAAGCTTCCTTGGGTAAGAGAAATATTTCTTGGGTAAGATAAATTATACAAGAAGTAGAAAAGTATGGAGTTCCAAAAGGCTCCACAAGAGTAAGCAAGAAGTCGAAGCCATTTTCCAGTTATGTGGCTTTGATGTGTGATCTTGTAGATCAAGAACCTACCAGTTATGGACAATATATACATAAGAAAAAATGGGTAGAATCAATGATGGAAGAATACCAATCAATAATGAAGAATTATGTCTGGGATATAGTTACCAAACAAGAAGTAAAAATTGTGGTATCTTCCAAATGGATCTACAAGATAAAGCATGCAGCTGGTAGAAGTATTGAGAAATACAAGGAAAGGTTTGTGGATATAGGATTCTCTCAAAAAGAGGGAATTGATTATGAAGAGACATTTGAACTAGTAGCAAGGTACACTTCCATTAGAACTGTCGTGGCACTTTCATCCATGATGAAGTGGAGTTTACACCAAATGGATGTGAAACCAACTTTCTTGAATGGTGTTATTGAGAAAGAAGTGTACATAGAACAACCATAGGGATTTGAAGTTCAAGATAGACGGAATCACTTATGTAAGTTAAAGAAGGCTCTCTATGGATTGAAGCAAGATCCTAGAGCTTTGTATGGAAGGATAGATATCTTTTTGATGAGCTTGGGATTTACCAAAAGTAAAGCCTACCCTAACCTTTACTTTAAGGTTATGGATGATGAACCTGTCATATTATTGTTGTATGTGGGTAATTTATTTTTGACAGGAAATGAGAAACAAATTGTAGAATGAAAGAAGAATCTCATTGAAGAATTTGAGATGAAACACCTTGGATTGATACACTATTTTATAGGTCTGGAGGTATGACAGAACTGAGAAGGAATATTTTTCAACCAGGGAAAGTATGATGTGGAAATCCTAAAAAGATTTGATATGTTTGAATGTAAATCCATGGCCACACCCATGGATACCAACCTAAATTTTTTAGATGATGAATCATTAGAGTCAGTGGATATGAATTAGTACAGACAAATTATTGGGTCGTTTATGTATTTGATGAATACCAGGCCAAATATATGCTTTGTTGTGAACACCCTGAGTCAGTATCTAGTTAAACCAAGACGTGTTCTCCTGGTAGTTGCAAAGCATCTGATGAGGCACTTGAAAGGTAGTATATAAAAATGGGGCTTACAAGCCACCAAAATATACTACATGGAAATACAAAAATGTACATCCAAGCCTCTAATCCTAGGGTGGGGGAGGGTGTCGATCATGGTAGCACACTACTGCTCTAGCAAGCCAGCGGAATAAGAGCACCCATGCACGTGCAACACCAACCAGCTGGCACTGCATGGCCTCAGGAAAGTCCTCAACTTGTACCATGGGAACTCTATGTGTCAAACGAACAAAGTTCATGTGAATGCTTTGGAGCATACACTCTGCATCCACACCTATGATGTCATCTCCTCTTCCCCTCCATTGATGATGAGGGAAATAATCTGGCTGTGGTGGTCCCACATCTGCACATACATGACCAAGTATCACTATATGTCATCACACCAAAAACATGTATTTTTTATTTCATATATTAAAAAACACAAAAAAATTAATAATTCAAAAAACAAGTTTTAGTCAGTATTCGTTACGTATCTCTCCATATGCAGAGTCTGATGGAATGGGGATGTATGGGTCTCCACGGAAGTATATCCCCTCATAAGGGTAGTATTCTATGGCAATGAATTTCCTACGCCACCAGAGGAAGAAGTTTGTTGGGTAGGGGTTGGACACACGCCCCCATCCTAGTCTCTCCATGACATTGGCCCAACATAGTTGAGCTGAATCCTAAACACCATGTGGGGAAATATCAACTCTTGGGATTAGCCCTAGCACACACTAAAAAAATAAAGTACTTGGGGGATTCTCCTGTAACTGAAGTTTCTTATCCTTCCCATCTTGCAGTCAATAAGTCGTTTCTTCATGTTTCTCAGCAGTGAGGTACTCCAATCATATATTGTAGGCTCCATACACTCCACCGCATAGAACATTAGAGTCCTTGAAGCTTGGTGGAGGGATGCCAACCCTACTACCTTGCAAAGTGCCAATAGTGTGGCCTTCAACCCTAGGTTCTGGATTGAGTTTTTCAGGATTTGACTCCCAACCTTTTCCATATCCGGGAGGAAATAAACAAAAATGTAATCCTCTATGGTCAGTCCACCTCCTGTCCCATGAGCTCATAGGTTTACCAATTCCCCTCTTCGGGACAATCCTGTGATGAAATATATATCCTCAACCGCGAGGTTGAGGGGCATCCTGTCTAGCTAGAATAACTCTGAGTCAAGATATCAATAGTCTACTAGCATATGGAGTAGCCTTGGTTTTTCCCTCAAGCTGCCAAGGTGCCAAAACCTATACAATCCACAAGCCCTCAAAGCTTGTTGAGTCATCAAGTCACCTTGCACGACCCGATCAACATCTTCATGTTCTCGTTCTCTCCACTCAAGAATCGTCCCGCACAATAATTTCTATGTTTCATTAGATTTTGACCTTGTTTTTTCTATTTGCAGCCCTATACGCAACTATTTTCAAAACTGTCACGTACATATGTGGGTATTGTGGAATTTTTCACGTATACTGAGCCCTATACATGGAAAAAGACCTGATTTCCACGTGGGCCAAAATTGCATTCTTTGGGATGGCCCAAGTTAAAAAATTGACCACTAAAATTAAAAATAAAAGCATGAAAATGGAAGAGGAGAGCATGAGGATCTACCTGAACTAGGAGGTGTGCGATTTCATGGACAGATGCTCTCGGAACCAACTTCTGAATTTTTTAGTCCAAAAATACTATGTTGGGTAAATTTTCAAATGGTATGGAATTTTTACCCACTTTTATTAGTTTGGGATATTTTTGACCATTTTTGGACCGTTTGGCCTAATATTGTGTTGTAGAGACCTGTTTTGAGAGCGTTTTGACTGAGTCTTTGATTCATTCATGATTCTCATAGGTATAATGTTTGACCTGGCATATACATTATGATTTCAAATCCGCTTTCATTTTGCATGACCTTGTGACTATTTCATATCAACCTTAGGTGTTATCTCCCAAAATAAAATAAATTTATTTTTGATAGTATGAAAATTTTAAATCATGCAATGAAGGATATGAAGATCACTAATAGTTTTGAAGACCTCTATTTTTGATGTAAAATTTCACAAAGTTGTAGCTTTGGTGGCTTGGGCGAGGATCAGAACATCTCATTAGCCACCAAAAGATGGAAGATAAATAGCAGGTGGAATACCCCTTCGACAGATAGACATATTGCTGAAAATATTTGAACACCATCGGAGCATTTTTTGAACAGCAATTGAAGCTTTTAAAGACTATAGATCGGCGAGCTAGTTCCCAAAGGTACTGCAACGGAGAAAGTAAAACTCACTGTGGGTTCCGAAAAAATATAGAAGATCATCGGTGTCGGAACTTACAAGGACTAAGGATCAGCAAGTTAGTCCACTACGGCACCAAAATGGCGGAAGACTTACAGACTACGACTTCCGTGAGAACAGGAAATCGTCAGAGATTAGAAGGACTATAAACTAATCATCGAAGAGTTTAGAACCAAGTAGCTCTGCGGCGATCAAAAGAACTACAGACTAATCGTCAGCACAATAGTCCATTAAGGGGCCGCAACTGCAGCAAATATTCAGGCTTGGAGTGTCAATGGGCTAGAGGAAACAAATGCCGATCACCGATGTAGAAACCGTCACGAGTTTCATGATGTGATGAACATTTCAGCAATCGAGCAAGAATCATTCCGATAGCACATAACAGAAAATCATCACCGATCGGACAGAATGAAAACTATGCATCGAAACTTGAGAGGACTATCGATTGGTGAGCTAGTTCCCTAGGGTGCCGAAATGGTAGGAAACCAACTGACTATGGGTTCTGTCACAACATAAAAACTTTGACAATTGGAGGTTCGAGGGGCTAAGTATCGGCAAGCTAGTTCCCTAAGGAGCCGTAGCGGCGGAAGAAAGACAGACTAAGGCATCCGATCAGTCACAGGAATCATTTTGATAGCGCGACAAATGAAGATCATCGATGATTGAAAGGCAAATAGAATACTAAACGACGATTTTACAATGAAGCATCTCCGTAGCATTGGCGGCACAGGGGACTACAAGCTCCGAATTTAACGTCTACTGACCTTCGACAGCAATAAAGCGAGATCGCCGATGGTCAAGCATATAAGGTGTTATTTGGTTTGTTTCACCTCTGAAATTGCAGCCATGTTTTGATGAAAGGCTCTGGTACATTGTTATTACAACTTCTGATCACCAATGAAGAAGCCATCGTGATGCTGGTGATCTACGGAGCCGACACTACGATAAGGATGAGACTTAGGGCACCAATGGAACAAAGGAGAAAGCCTTCGATCAATGACTGCGGTGGTAAAATGTGGAAACATAAGGACTTGGGGCACCGAAACTATGGAAATGATGAGACTTGGGGCACCGATGAAATAGAAGACAAAGCTTCCAATTAGCAACTGCGGCAACAAAGTTAAAATTTTTTGGGCGAATTGAACAAGACTAGGCACTTCAATGAAAGCCGATACACTAGATGTGGACAACAATTTCACAGCAAACCAGCAGTGGTGATTATCAACGACCACTTCAGTCATTTAAATTCGCTCCATGAACAAGATATTTGCAGTAGATAAACAAATAGTTAGTAAGGGTTTGAAGCCCTAATTTGGAAAAAATATTACTTTCAATTATTTTTTGTGTAAACAGATCGGATTTTCAGGATCTGTAAGTTTTGTAAAAGGCTATAAAGCCCATGATTATTTGATTACTAAAGGTTGGACTCTAGGGATTTATGAGCCTGTTCCATTATCAAGCATCTCATCTGGTTTATTCTAAGTATAAGCTCTTTTGTTGCGATTTGTTCAACCATCTCTTTCTTTGCTGTGTTTATTGCTTGAATGTGCATTTAGGTAACTTTCATATTTATTAAAAGGCTGATAGCTATCATCCTATTGGTTATTTAGTGACATTTGATTTATAAACACCATCCTTAGTAGGATTTATCCATTTATATGCATGTGATATGTGTGTAAGTCTGCCAGCCTGTTGGGTTCTCCATCCCTACACCTTTTTGTCAAAATACTGAACGAGTTGTAATTAAAAGCCTTGTGATTGAGTGAGCCTCATGCATGTCTTGAGAGTGAGAGGTTATATAGGTTATCTGGGTTGATCCAATTCAGAAAAACCTTAAAAAAAATTTAAGTTACCAGTCATCCTCGAGATACAACCCAGAGGAGTTTCCTAGAGTGATAACAAAGTTGTGTCATTGCCGGGGAGAGGAGATTGAAGCTCAGCTTCCCTAGGAGATGACATAGATCCATGCTTTGATGATAGACAAAGCTTGGACATTATTACAGTTGTAATCATCTATCTGGCGAATCCATTGATATAAGGTGGATTCAATAAGACCAAGTACCAGAGCAAACCCAAAGGGGCCACCAGCAACACTTGTTTCATATCCAGAATAAATCTTGAGGAAAGCTAGGGCTTCACTAAGATAGACCAGCAGTGCTGCAAAAAATGCTACATCAGGTATTTCAAGAAATCTTTCTGTTGTTATTTCTTCTGCTGAAACTCTTAATTCCCAGAAATTTTTTATATCAAAAAAATCTAGGGCTTGGGCATCTTCAAGCACTATTGCTTGTGAAGATCTAATCCCTGGTGACTCCACTAGGATAAGTATACCACTGCCTTCTCAACAAATATCCCCATTAGTGCTTCCTTCCACATCCATCTCCATACCCATTTCCAATATGGATACCCCTCAATTGTCCAAGATGCAAAGGATCCTAGTAGCTAGGTATGCACCCCTAGTCTTCCAAATCCACTCACAACCATGCCTACTAGGGATTACCTCAAGTATATGCCAAAGTTTACAGGAAAAGGGGATTTCAATGTTGAAGAACATCTAGAGGATTTTTATATTTATGCTGAAAATATAAATATAGAACAAGAAGACGTATGGACCAGAGTTTTTGTGCAAAGCCTAGATGGACAGGCTAGAAAGTGGTTTAAGGAACTGCCTATCGGGTTAGTGGCAGGCATAGAGGCCCTAGATGATGTTTTCCTAAAGCATTGGGGAGAGAGGAGAGACCACCTCTACTACATCACAGAGTTCAACAACCTGAGAAGAGAAAATGGTGAGTCTGTCTCCAACTTTACCAAAAGATTCAACAACATGTACAACAAGATCCCCATTGATATTAATCCCATCGGTACCTCAGCTATGATAAATTATGCAATGCTTTTGACTTTGAATTCTTCCTACTTCTCAGAGAAAGGAGGTTTTCCTCCTTATCACTCATGCAGGATGCTACCCTAGAGGTAGAGTCAAACATTCTGGCATCTCAGAAGGTCAAAGGGAAGGCATACAGGAGAAAGCAGCCAGCAGACTATAGTGGGGCTTCGGCATCAGAGAACAAGATTGAAAAAATGACCAAACTCTTAGATAACCTGTCTTATAACCCACCTTGTAGTTTCCTGCTTAAGGTGGATCTAGAATGGATGGTAGAGGGGCAACCAACTAAGGGGTGGAACCACGACTTCCTAGACTCCCAAATGGATGGTTGTCATGCCAATCAAGGCAGCCTTCACTTTAGGTTATCCTAGTCCAAGACAACAATGGGGGAGACCCAAATCTACTCCCAACAGGAGAGATCGAACCTAGACACCAGAAGAAGATCAGATGGGGCTTCAGGGTACTTAAGGTGCAAGGTGAATGGGAACCCTAGCTCTAGGGTTTTAGGTACTAGCAACTGTCTTGGGAAACATAACTATGTCAGGGCGAGCATGAATAGAGTTGGGACTATCCAGTACCTAGAAATCAGACTCAGTAAAAGGTGTTTGAGCTATCAGTGAATGTTGGTAGATGGCAAAGGCTAAGAGCCTAAGGGCATTGCTAGCTTGGAGATCAGTGCTTTGTATGCATTGGGCAATGGAGTCAGCAGTAAGACAATGTTTCAGGAAACCCACTTGGGAAACACCTTGATCTACGAAACCATAAAGCAATTGGTCCAGAAAAGCCAAGGTACAGGAAACCCAGCTCAGTAGATAGCTAGTGCTAGGGCCTAGGAAGAAAAATATAAAGATTTAGGGGGTATCGAAAGGCTGATGGCTCAGCGTTGAGGACAAGAAGAGATCAGGGAGACATGATCTACAAGCCCAAATCAGAAAAATAGTAGGAAAATCAGATCTAGAAAAGTCAAAATCTGATGATGGGGTTAGGAGGCTGAAAACTGATTTTTTCAGATCTAGGGAAAACCAGAAGGAATCATCTCAGTGTTGAGGGTGTTCTGGGATGCTTGGGACCTGATCTATTAGCCTATCATGCCAGATTTTAGAAAAACCTACTTCTGAAAAAGGCCAATTTTCAGTGAGGGCGCTAGGGCAGTTTCAGTCTATTTTTCAGATCTCGATCAAACTGTTGATCCTCTTGATAGCGTTGGGGTTGATTTGGACTGCCCAAGACCCAATATATCCATCTATGAAGTCAAAAATTAGAAAAACTCAAAACCCTAGCAGGTCAATTTTTTCAGTGGGGGTTATGCGGTTTTCTGCTGAAAAATCAGATCTAGGTCAATCTATGAGGAATTTGACCAGCATTCTAGTTGATTTAGTTAAGGGGAGGCCCGATATATTAAACCTAGAAATGGTTTGGAAAAATATCAGATGGTTCCTTGATTATTTGATTTTTTAGGTTTTTTATGGTTTAGGAGTTTTCAGAAAAATAATTAAATTTCAGCAAGGTACAATGGAATAAGATAAGAAAAGAAGAAATTAACTATGGATCTTACCTAGATAATATTGAAGATTTCTGTAACAGTGATGATCCTAGATTTCCTGATCAATCCTGGAAGATCCCCGTGATTTCTATGGCATATGCAAGCTCCAAACCATTAAAGCGCCCCGTACCCTGCATGAGCAAATGTCAACCATATCAGATTTGCACATACAAAACAAAGAAAATGAATTCTACAAGATAGTAAAATGAAGTAATCATATATCTCAATGAAACTAATGAAAACCCCCTGATCCAAGACAAAGAGAACCGAGCGAGTTGAGGTCCCCCTACAAAAACGCTCCAGCCAAAACGCCCTCCTGTAGACAAAACAATGATAGCCACAAAAAAAATAGATATCATGAGACTTTCCATGATTCTAGTAAGCTAAATACAAGATAATCACCATTTGAGCACATTAGATGCAAAGTAAATCCAGAAAAATTTCCATAGAAAAAGTCTTTCTATTATTCAGATCCAAGAGCCAAAGACCCTTTACAAATGAGAAGCTCCCTCCTTTAAATAGAAATGAGAGAACCTCAATCATAACTAAATCCTAACCACTTTCAAAACAAGTGGCTAATATTAAAAGATACAATGTTCTAATCAATGGTTGAGATGAGCTCAACATATAATACATGGATCAATATAATTATAATTTACCAAAGTGGACTTAAACCACCCAAATAAAGGTAACCCACTCAACAAGAAATAAATGAAAGCACACGGTGGGTCCAAGGAGTGTTTGAATAACTCCCTTTGGGTGTCCCCATGGCATAATAAATAATATAACAATTTAAAATTTTTACTTTTGTGCCTCCTTGAGGAAATCATGGGTCTCCCAAAAAGCTCCAGAAAATATATAAAATTTGCCCAAAAATAGGTGCGGGCCCCATAAAATGCTGAAACTACTGGAGAAGGTGTGGAAGACATCAATCTCATCATTGTGACTCACCCCATGCCATTTATTTTCCTCGGTATCCCAAATCGATTTCTTCAATAGCCATTTGATCATTTTATAATTTGCCTCGGGAAACATGATATTGCTAAAACAACCTCCTAGGGTGCCTGTGTTGTCAAATTGAGCCCTCCAATATCTTTGGGATGGGAGTACAATGGTACAAACAAGTGGCTGCACCCCCCTATGCCCATACAACACCCTAGGAGATCCAACTGAAACATCTCCCTACTCAAACAAATCAATCTGTGAAGAAAAACTGCATCAGAAAAGCAAAATAAGCCTGATCACATCTGTAAGTGCCCAGAATTGGAAATAAACTGTCTCATTGGACTCATAGAGTCCCAATCCATCAAAGTTGTATACTCATACCCCTCATAGGTCTCTATCTGATCATCAATCATAACCAATAAACAATATAACCATCTGTGAATAATCAGACACCAATAATAACTTAGAATAGATCAATCTGCTGCAAGTGTTAAGAGGTTAAACCATGCTCTACCACTCATTCACGTAACAAAATCAACAAGTAGCATTCATTTCATTGGCGGTACATCAACAAATACTTATAAATATCAGTCTTTATTTATTATTACTTAGACTCGGACTTTCAAGACTATACTCACTTCATAGCTGTAGTCATTTTGCTAGTGAAGGGTGAAAGTTGGAAATGACAAGGCTAAGGAAAAGGATGACCTCCTACTCAACATCATGACACTTTGGACAAGGAAAAGGGAAAACTCACTACAACCAATACTGGACAAACATCAACACAAGGAATGGTAGTGCCTCACAGATGGATGAGTTGTTTAGAGAGTGCTTATTCAACTTAGGCATCATGTCTACATCAATTTTGATCCAAGTTCATTAGGATCACATTTTATTTTGTGGCCTTTTGGCCTATATGAACCCTTTGGGACTTCATGGTTGCTTAAAAGCACAGCTAATCACAGCTTTCATTCGGGCCTTTTTTATTTTAATAAGGTTAGCAATTTTTGGATATAACACATTTTTAACCATTTCTTTTTTGGATCTTTCCTTATACTTTTCAAGGAGTATTTTACATTTCATTGCTCTTGCCCTTTTTACATATGTTAAGAAACATAGTTTTACAATTTCCACTTTCCATGGGTGCATATTCAGTATTTTTAATATAGGTAGTACATGAGCTTTAAATTTTAGCCAACAACTTCTCAAGTGACTAGGGGAAGTTTTGCACAATGCCAAACATCGGGACAACCGGCCAGAATGATTAAGGAATACTATCCAACTTACCATAGGCAAGTTTTGTCACCAGCTCAGAGCCAAGATACAATGTAAATAGGGAGGCTTGTCCAACAAAGGTTCTAGCAAGGAAAAAGGTCCTCCATGCCACAAGTCAAGAAGTCAGTCGGGTTGAAAATTAAACTGGAAGGTAATGGATGGATGAATAAAATGAAATGATGGATCCAACACTAGCAAGCCAATTCAATGGTGGGAATTACTACCTCTATTCTCCCTAAGGAGGGTAAAACCAATGAGTATAGATCAAGAACTTCAAATCCAGAGTAAGGACATCAATACATAGTATAATATACAACCAAGTCCATATAAATATGACTGCCAGATCATAATACCACAAGTGAATATATGTCACAAGAATCAATATAAGGGCAATAATAACCACAACACCATATAAAATACTGAGTCATATCCATGCAATATAATCCATCTGAAACACCATATATCTAATGAGAAAGTACTGATATAACACTGGGCATCCACTACTACTCTGAAATAACATAAATGGCTATATCGGTCCTCAAATATGAGTGTCCTGATACTTAGTTTTAACATGGGAGAGTACAATAGTCCACTAATACAAAAATGATCCATCAGAAATGTTCATCTCAACATCTCATATGTAAGAGATCTGGATGAAAAATATACTGTGTCTAAAAAATAGAATATGGTAGCCTGGCTACTATATACGTGATAACAACCTGACTACTGAAATGTCAAAATTGAAGGACCAAGGACATGTGCCAGTGAGGGGTGAGGGGCCAAGTGACTTTGCTCCTCGAAACCCAAATTTTGTTCCTTATCGAAGAGAAAACCCCCCTGTTCAGATTCTCAGAAGGGAGAGAAATCAAGGGGAAGACCAGAGGATAAGAGCTCCAATTCAAAATGCTGTATTAGAAGAAGAGCCAGAATTCATTGAAGACGAAGGAGAAGTTGAAGACAATATCCACTACATGGAGGATGAGGTGGACTATTCTTTTATGACCCAGGAAGAATATGAAGAAGCCCTGATTAATGAGCAGATTGCTGAAGAGGTTGTCTATCAGGCTGATAGTCAGGAAAGTTACCAACTGAGGTCTAGGTTGGTTGCTCCCCTCAAGAAGAATGCTACACCTATCAAGCAGTTTTGTGCACCTGCTAGAAAGACTGTTGTTTTACCAAAGAAAGTGGCTGTTTCACCCAAAACATTGAGTAAACCAGCACCTTCAGTCACACCTGGTCAAGTCCAACTCAAACCTACAACTCATGAGGTAAGGTTTTCCAGATAAGCTGCATTATGCTTTCAACCTTGAGTCTGAAATTTAAAAATTGAAAATCCCTTTCCCTTTAATTGAGTTGATGAAGAATGATGCATTTAAAACCTCCATTTTGAATTCCCTTCAGCCCAAGGTGCACATTGACATTGACTTTGTAAATTTGCAAGATGACAAGCCTGATGTAACCCTGGGCCCCGTGATCGAAGACCTAAAGGACTCCTTCCCACCATTCTATATCTCTTTGAATATCCATGATAAAATCCTCCATAACTATCTACTGGATTCAGGAGCCTCTCACAACCTAATGCCTAAGGCTGTAATGGATGAAATCGACCTTAGCATTACCAAGCCCTACCACGATTTATTCTCCTTTGACTCCAGGAAGGTCAAATGCCTGGGTCTCATCAAAGACCTTGCTATAAACCTGACGGAGCTACCTTCAAAAAGCGTAATGATGGACATCGTGGTGGCTGATATTCCCCCAAAATTCGACCTCTTGTTGTCCCGTTCATGGAGCAAATGATTAGGCGACACCCTCAATATGGATCTCACATATGCTAAGTGGTTGTACAGAGAAAATCAGCTAGCATACATCATAAGCAAAGAGAGCTGCTCAGTGAATCACCCAATTTAGGCCGTGGACACCGATTTCGGATCCTGTATTTTGCAAATTGATGATAATCAACATACATCAGTTCAGCTCAATGAGCCCACACATTCGCAGCCCGAAGAAGTCACAACAATGATCTAGACCATGTATTTTGATGGGGCAAGTGCTCAGAACTCAGTAGGCGCATGTATAGTCTTGATCTCCCCAGCTAACGAGAACATTCACTTATATTATAAGCTAGATTTCAAGACCACCAACAACGTAGCAGAGTACGAAGCCTTGCTGCTGGGAGTTAAAGCGGCCAAAGATATGGGGATCATGTGCGTGAATATTTTTGGGGACGCAGACCTCATCATACAGCAGGTGAACAACACTTTTTAGACGAAAAATATCATATTGAAGGCCTACAAGGACGAGGTATGGAAACTCAGAGACTCATTTATTTTTTTTGAACTGTCATATATTCCTCAAGATTTGAATCACCTGGATGATTCCCTGGCTATCTCCGCAAGTCTTTTTGTTAATCCTTTGCCCCCTCAGCTCAGCTATGATGTTCAGGTCAAGTACAAACCCTCTCTGCCAGACAATGTAAAATTTTGGAGGGTGTTTGAAAATTATGGGGAGGTTAGTAAATTCTTTTAGTTAGTGGATGAGTTCTCTGACATACACATAGACCAGGAAAAACTCAACATGGAGGAATCCAAATAGCTCAAATTAAAGGATGAAGTGACTGAGTAGAATATTATCCAATTTCCCAGCAACCACATACCCCGAGGTCTAGTACCACTGGAAGAATTGTTTGATCACAATGACGTCCCTTTCAAACCTGCCAAAAGGGAGCTAGATCATGCTATCCAAGAGCACAACATAGGCAGCCAGAGCCATCCAAAACTAATAAATTTATCCACTGGGCTGACTGCTGAACAGAAGTCTGAATACTGCAGCTTGATGGAAGAGTTTTCTTATGTGTTTGCATGGGAATATAGTGACCTAAAAACATATGACACCAACATCATCCATCACAGGATTCCTTTGGAGAAGGACACCATTCCTTTCAAACAGAAACTGAGACCCATCAGCCCTCTTCTGTTACTAGTGATTGAGAAAGAGATCCACAAACTCCTCAAAGCCCAAATCATAATCCCCATCAAGTATTCCAAGTGGATCTCAAATCTAGTAGTGGTGAGAAATAAAAATGGAGAAATCAGGTTGTGTGTGTATTTTAGAAACCTGAACAAGTGTTCCAAAAAAGACAACTATCCATTGCCCAAAGTGGAACATCTACTGCAGAGAGTCTTAGGGGCCAGGGTCATGTCCTTCCTTGATGGCTTCTCTGGATACAACCAAGTTACTGTGCACCTAGATGACCAAGAGAGGACTGCCTTTACCACCCCTTGGGGCACCTTCATGTATGCTAAAATTCCATTTGGGATAATGAATGCAGGGGCCACTTTTCAGAGAGATATGGATCTAGATTTTGTAGGGATAAAAGATAAATATGTGTTGATATATTTGGATGACTTAACAGTTACTCTCACATCCATCATGATCACTTGCAACACTTAAGGAAGGTATTTCTGAAATGTAGAAGGTATGGAATATCACTGAACCCCAAGAAATCCTAGTTTGCACTCAATGAAGGAAAGCTACTAGGCCACATAGTCTCAGCAGAAGGTGTAAATATTGATCCGGTAAGAGTAGAAGAAATTCAACAGCTGTCAATACCAAGGTAAAAAAGAGATATTCAGTCCTTTTTAGGCAAGATATACTTTGTTAAGAGATTCATTCCAAATTTCTTCGAGCTGGTAAAGCACATAACAACCATGCTAAAAAAGGATGTAGAAATAAAGTGGACTGATCATGCAAGAAATTCTTTTGAAGACATTAAGAAAGCCGTCATGGAGGCCCCAACCCTGATTAGTCCCAACTACACCAAGGGTTTTTACATTTTCTCTTTTGCATCTTATGACACAGTGGCAGCTGTACTATTAAAAAAGAATGATGAAGGTCTTGATCATCCAATTGATTTCTTCAGTAGAACCTTGAGAGATGTTGAACTTAAGTATGACCTAATTGAGAAGCATGCTTATTCCCTCATAAAATCTTTGAATAACTTTAGAATCTACATTCTCCATGCAAAGGTCATTGCATATGTCCCTTTAGCTGCAGTGAAGGATGTTTTGACTCAGCCTGACATTGATGGGAAGAGAGCTAAGTGGATTTCCAAACTCATTGAGTTTGATGTAGAGGTGAAGCCCACCAAGTTGGTAAAGGGATTAGGTCTGGCCAAAGTCATGCCCAAAGAAAATTGTGAACTGCTAGGAATGAATTTCACATATGTCAGATCAGAAAAGGTGCAGACTATGGTGGCAGCTGAAACATAAGTAAATCAAGATCAGAATAATAGTCCAGCAGTAGCCAAGAACATATCTTCATGTGAGTGGTACTCAGGTATCATTCAATTTTTGCTAAAATTGGAAGTTTCTCCTGATCTTACTCCTAACCAAGCACGAGCTCTTAAATTGAAATCTGTTAAGTTTTGCATAATTGACAATTTGATGTATTGGAAAGATCAGTCTAGAATTTTGTTAAGATGTCTAGATAAAGAGGAAGTAGAGGAGGTCATGCATCACTTTCATTCCAGTACCTGTGGAGGCCACCACTACTAGAAAACTACAGCCCACAAGATATTAAAAGTAGGATATTAATGGCCAATCCTTTTTGCTGATGTATGCACTTTTGTAAGGGCTTGTGACCAAAGTCAAAAATTTATAGGGAAGCAGCAGCTCAAATCCTTGCCCCTTAGGCCTGTTACAGTGAATGGGCCTTTCCATCAATGGGGTCTAGATTTCATAGGTGAAATATATCCATCTTTTAGTGGATAGCATAAATGGATCTTAGTAGCCACTGACTACTTTACCAAATGGATAGAAGCAATATCCACCAGAAATGCCACTCATCAAGTCATCATGAGATTCTTATATGAGAACATCTTCAGCAGGTTTGGTTGCCCTGTAAGGTTAGTAACTGATAATGCACAAGCATTTAAAGCTGGGGCATTGGTTAAATTGTGTGAATCAATGGGTATTCAACTAGTGCATTCCACATCCTACTACCCACAAGGCAATGGCTTGGCTGAGTCATCCAACAAAAGCTTAGTCCGGATCATTAGGAAATTGCTAGAGATAAATCAGAGAAGCTAGGACTCAAAGCTTAAGTTTTCCTTATGGGCTGATAGGGTGATAGACAAAAGATCCATAGGGACTTCTCCGTTCAAGTTGGTTTATGCCACTGAGGCCATCTTCCCTGTTCAGCTCACCCTTCCAGTGGCAAAGTTCTTTCATGAAGAGGAAGATGAACCAAATGACATGATGAGAAGGATGATGGATTTGGTGGAGTTACAGCAAATCAGGGAGCACGTGGTAGGAAAATCAGAGGCTCATCAACAGAGGATAAAGGGCATGTTTGACAAAAGAGAAAAGGAAGACAATTTCCAGGTCGGCGATTGGGTCCTCAAGTGGGATGTTGTCAGAAAGGATAAGGGGAAACATGGAAAATTTGACTCCTTGTGGATTGGCCCTTTTGATATAGACCAGGTATATGAAAATAACACCTTCAAATTGATGAATCTGGAAGGTGAAGAGGTATTCGATGGCGCAGTAAATGGGCGGTTCCTAAAACTATATTTTATTTGAGGCTCAGAGGCCTTATGATTGTAAATTAGTAGATAGTAGGTTGTTTTGTTTTCAGAATAAGACTCCATGCCCAATGGAACAATAAAGAATAATGTTAAGTTGCTTAGTTTCTTTTAGGGAAAGGAATTTTGGTCTGGGGTTCTTGGGACCTCACAGGGAGGTTCCCATCCCCGAGTAGGAGCCAGATGTTATCTCCCAAAATAAAATAAATTTATTTTTGATAGTATGAAGAATTTAAATCATGCAATGAAGGATATGAAGATCACTAACAGTTTTGAAGACCTCTATTTTTTATGTAAAATTTCACAAAGTTGTAGCTTCGGTGGCTTGGGCGAGGAACAGAACATCTCATTAGCCACCGAAAGATGGAAGATAAATAGCAGGTGGAAGATCCCTTTGGCAGATAGATGTATTTTTGAAACTTTTTGAACACCATCAGAGCATTTTTTGAACAGCAATCAGAGGTTTTAAAGACACCGTAATGGCGGAAGAAAAACTCATTGCGGGTTCCAAAACAATATAGAAGATCATCGGCGTTGGAACTTACAAGGACTAAGGATCGGTGAGTTAGTCCACTATGGTGCCAAAACGGTGGAATAATTACAGACTACGACTTCTGTGAGAATAGGAAATCGTCAGAGATCGGAAGGACTAAAACCTAATCGTTAAAGATTTTAGAACCAAGAAACTCCATGGCAATCGAAAGAACTACAGACTAATCATCGGCACAATAATCCATTAAGGAGCCACAACTGCGGCAAACATTCAGGCTTGGAGTGCTGATGGGATAGAGGAAACAAATGCCGATCACCGATGTAGAAACCATCACGAGTTCTGCGATGTGATAAACATTTCGGCAATCAGGCAAGAATCATTTCGATAGCGCACAACATAAAATAATCGTCGATCAGAGGGAATGAAAACCACGCGTCGAAACTTGAAAGGACTATCGATCGGTGAGCTAGTTCCCTAGGGTTCCAAAATGGTGGGAAACCAACTGACTACGGGTTCCGCCACAACATAAAAACTTTGGCGATTGGAGGTTCAAGGGACTAAGTATCAGCGAGCTAGTTCCCTAAGGAGCCACAGTGGCGGAAGAAACACAGACTAAGGCATCCGATTAGTCACAGGAATCATTTCTATAGCTCGACAAATGAATATCAGCGATGATTGTAAGGAAAAAAAACTATTGAATGGCAATTTTACAACGAAGCATCTCCGCAGTATTAGTGGCACAGGGGACTACAAGCTTCGATTTTAACATCTACCGACGTCCGATAGCGATAAAGCGAGATCATCGACAGTCAAGCATATAAGGTGTTATTTGGTTCGTTTCACCTTCAAAATTGCATCCATGTTCTAATGAAAGGCTCCGATACATTGTTATTACCACTCCTGATCACTGATGAAGAATTCGTCGCGATGCTGGTGATCTAAGGAGCTGACACTATGGCAAGGATGAGACTTAGGGTGCTGATGGAACAAAGAAGAAAGCCTCCGATCAACGACTGTGGTGGTAAACTATGGAAACATCAAGACTTGGGGCACCGAAACTATGAAAATGATGAGACTTGGGGCATTGATGACACAGAAGACAAAGGTTCTGATCAACGACTGCAGCAACAAAGTTAAAAATTTTCGGACGGATTGAACAAGACTGGGCACTTCAGTGAACGTCGATACACTAGCTGTGGACAACAATTTCATAGGGAACCAGCAGTGGTGATTATCAATGACCACTTCAGTCATTTAAATTCGCTCAGTGAACTAGATCTTTGCAGTAGATAAACAAGCAGTTAGCAAGGGTTTGAAGCCCTAATAACCACTTATACTATGAAACAAGAACTCGACACAGTTCTCGTTTTTCTCTCTCCTAATTTTAGTAGCTATTTTTACCCCCGTTTCAAAAATGGTTGATGCCAGTATCACACATTTTCATTTTCAGACATTTTTTGGGGCCTTTGAAGTATCTTTGTTGTAAAATATTTTTAATTTCTATTTTCAAGTGTGTTTTTTGAAATTTAACAAAATAACATACATTTTTAAGCAATTTATAATGAAAAACATATACATTGTATGATTTTTTCTATAAAATAAGACATT
>LPNX010604637.1:565690-628270 GCA_001517045.1 Pseudotsuga menziesii | reverse complement strand
AGAGTGCCATTAAGCTCACCAAATATCCAGTTCAACATCAACATAGCAAACACATTGATCTATAAATGCACTTCATCATAAAGTTTATTCAAGATCTTATTTCAACGTGCTCTTTTGCCCTACAAATGATCAAGTTGCGAACATCTTCACAAAGGCTCTTATAGAAGCGAAGTTTTCTAAACTTTGACCTCTATCAGGGATTCAAGAATTTGTCATTAAGGGGGGATAGGCTCCAATGCCTCCATTTTCCTATTGTGTCACCTTCACAAATATTTAAATCCTATCCCAAGTTTCTCTCAAGGAAGAATGTTAGGATATTTAGACACTTAGGAGTTTGTTAATATAACTTGGTCTAAAGTGTCTTTAAGTAAAGTGTGTTTCTTTTGCATGCATTTGTACTTATGTAATATGACATCCATGACATGTTCTAGATATGGAATGACCCAATGGTTCATCTTCATATTTATCTTAATGGATATTGATCCATGGCTTAGCACTCGATTAGACCATGTTCTCTATGTAAAAAACATGGAAGAGAATCTGTTTGATTATCGATTATGAAAAACTCATGTAAAATATATTTTCCTTTGTGTTAATATTTTTCCTCGAGTAGCTATTTCACTAGGCTCAATGATCGTTTCCCTCTTTGATGGTTTTAACCACATAAAACATTGATAAGTTGATTTTGATCTACCTCCTTCATTTTCCTATTGTGTCACCTTTGTAAATCCTTCAATCCTATCCCAAAATGTTTTTAAGGGGGGAATGTTAGAATAGTTAGACACTTTGGAGTTAGTTAATATCAACTTGGTATAAAGTGTCTTTAGGTAAAGTGTGTTGCTTTAGTATGCATTTGTACTTATGCAATCTGATGGTCACGATATGTTTTAGACATAGAGTGATTTGACTGTTCATCTTAACGTTTATTGATTCATGGTTTAACACTCGATTGGTCCATGATATCTATTTAAAGAGCATAGAGGGTTATGAGAAACTCGTAGGTAAAATAATTTTCACTTCGCAATAATATATTGCCTCGAGTAACTATTGGCTGGGGTCGTGGATTGTAACCTCTCTGAAGGTTTTAACAACGTAAAATATTAATGTGTTGATCTATGATCTGTTTGTGTGAGTGGTTTCTTAAGGTGTTCAATTTTTGTGGAAATATCATATGTTAGTCGAACAATCAAAAAATGGCCCTCCATGATTTTCAAATATAAATGATGCACCAATCGGGTGCTAAGGAATAGATCAATATAATCATTTATATCAAGGAGAAGATGAACTATCGAATCACTTATGTCTAGAACATGTTGTGATAGTTACATTACATAAATACAAATGCATGTTAGTGTATTCTAAATAAACATAGTTTGCATAAAGACACATTAGATCAAGTTGATTTTATCTAATTCCTAAGTGTCTAATATCTTAACAAGATTTGTTCCAAACATCTACTGACACAAAATAGTCAAATACCCAATGAATTTGGTGATGAAATTTTCAATGAGGGGGGTCATATGCATCACAATGAAAACAATCATCCTGCTGAGGATGTTGTTGCAGACATAATGGTCCAGGAAATCCAACGACAGAATCCAATGCAGAGCAGGATTAAGTGTAGGACTAGACCTTTTTATGTCAATCCAAAGCATTCCAGTTATACAAGGTCTAGGAAAGAATTGCTCACAAGTCCAAGTTCCATTACTCATTTGATTTCGAGTGAGTGTTGCCACAAAAGTTGTTTGAAAAGTTTAGGCTACAATTATGTCTTGGACAGAAGGAAGATGTATCTTTCAATGAACAAAAGCATGAAAAAATCATATTTAGTGGGGTGCATGATTTCTACTAGGACAGGCTATGATTATCACGTTGGAAGAATTATGCTTTGTAGAAATGCATTCAAACGGATTCACTCAATTGGTAATCTTCGATTATCAAGAATCCAAACAAGACTAGAAAATTGGGATGCTTTTTACTAGTATGATTTTTGTAATTGAAACTCTAGAGGAGTTTTTGAATATTTATATGAACCATTTGTTCTTGTATGGTCTAATATATTATCTCATTATGAATCACATCATAATTTCTTTGTTTCTATATGGTTATAATGGTGAAATTATTAGAGAAATTTGTTTTTTCTTTAATATGCAATTTTCCAGAAAGTTGTAATTTATCTCTTCAAGAATTTTTCTTTTTTTCCAATTTAAGGTTGATTTTAAAGTTTTGTTAAACAACAATATGGGATGTTTAGTCCATGGCTCTATTTTTTACCCTAAAAAAAAAAACGTGTATACTGGTATCAACACTTTTCTATTTGGGGGGTGTTTTTGGTGTTTTTTTTGCAAAAATCATCGTTTTTATGGGTAGAGTTCTCGTTCATAGTATATAGTTCTCGTTTCATAGTATAAGTGGTTTAATCTAGAAAAATCTATTACTTTCAATTATTTTTTGTGTAAATAGATCGGATTTTCAGGATCTGTAAGTTTTGTAAAAGTCTATAAAGCCCATGATTATTTGATTAATAAAGGTTCGAATCTGGGGATTTATGAGCCTATTCCATTATCAAGCGTCTCATGTGGTTTATTCTAAGTATAATCTCTTTTGTTGCGATTTGTTCAGCCATCTCTTTCTTTATTGTGTTTATTGCCTGAATGTGAATTTAGGTAACTTTCAGATTTATTAAAAGGTTGATAGCTATCATCCTATTGGTTATTTAGTGACATTTGATTTATAAACACCATCTTCAATAGGATTTATCCATTTATATGCATGCGATATGTGTGTAAGTCTTCCATCCTGTTGGGTTCTCCATCCCTGCGCCTTTTTGTCAAACTACTGAACAAGTTGTAATTAAAATCCTTGTGATTGAGTGAGCCTCATGCATGTCTTGAGAGTGAGAGGTTATATAGATTATCCAGCTTGATCCAATTCAGAAAAACCCTAAAAATAGTTTAAGTTACCATGCGTCCTCGAGCACAACCTAGAGTAGTTTCCTGGAGTGATAACATTAGGTACAATCCCATTCCACGATATCATGGAACCTTCATACTGATGTTAGAAGTGGTATTATGCGAATGGTAGAGCTTTCCCATACATGGGTTCCCTAGTTAGATCTTATTTTTCATTTGGTACCCATGATGAGATGCCTCCTTTAGGTTGTGGGTGTCCCTTTTTAATCCCTCCATGTTCTTGAGTAAGAGCTTCATACTCCTCTTGAACTTTATGCTGGTCATTCCCCATAGGGACTCCCTTGTATATGTCAAGTTGTAATTGTGTTTCGTGAGTTTTTATTTCCTTATTGATCCTTATTCTGGATCCCTGCTTCAAATTTATAATCCATATAGCCCAAGCGTGTCTCATGTCTAGCCAAGAAGAGCCTTTTACATATCATTTACAACTTGATCACCCTTTCTTACAGGTAGGAGAGCTTCCATCGAGTGTCATTATACTACACATACTTCTTTACATTGAGAATAGGTATGTTCCAGTGCTTGGAACTAGTTTTCCCGCCCCTAACACTCGTCTCCTCCTAGATATGTACTATAAATCACTTTTAATCTTTTTCCAGCTTTTCAAAATATCTGAAAAAATCCCCAAAAAATTAGAAAACATAAAAATTCACACGGGAAAAGATGTTATCTTTGGCAGCAGTCAAGTCATGTCGCCTTCGAACAGAGCACTGTATATGACATTTGTTGGTTGGGTTATTAGTTTTACTTTAGGAGTTGTACTCATTACTCCGAGTTTATATCCACCGAATGGTAATGCTTCCAGTCCCCATGGAGCCTTTGTCGATGCCTCATTTGTCACAGATATGTCCTAGTTTGCATATCGATTCCATGCTATCTACCTTCATTCACCGCTTTCCTTATGCTCTTGTTCGAAGGAAGTTGAAGCCTGAGTCATGCATTCCTGAGTTATCTTCAATTTGCATGTCGGTCATTCCCTGTACTGTTACTGGTTCATGCACATCTTGTTCAAGTTCTTCCACATTATACAACATTTTTTAGTACCTCGTGTTGGTTGATGGGGAATGCCTTAATTCCCTCCTTCCAGCGGATTCCATTCCATCAACATTAGATCATTTATTCTGGAATAGGAGTATAGAGTCCTTTGAGTTCCTTGAGACTTATAGTCATCAATAGTGGTTTCTCTCGCCATCGATAGTTTTGGGAATACATCAATGTCCCCTGATCGATGGATTCTTTCAAGTGTTCGACCTCAACAAATCTATTCACACTTGTTAGATTGCACTCTATACCTTGATTCCCATTTTCATTATCGGTGGGTGATATTGCATTTGTTAATGGTATACATCAATGACTGGTAATCAGATGATGGACTACTATGTTTGACCTTGACACATCTATTCACATAGTAGGACATGTACTCTTAGCGGTTTGTGTATAAGACCTTCCATCTTGGTGGAATTTCATATATGCTACCTCCTTGATCGTGCCATTATTCATGATATTTCAGCTCTCGTGATCTTGCTTCCAGTATTTCCATTGTATATCAGATATCTTGATCCATTTTATATTGTATGTGGTGATGACCACACATAACATATGTATATCATGCCTATTCATATCCATTGTACTCTTATGTATCTGGGACTGCTATATGTACTTGCAGTCGCATGCAGAGATTGTTCATTATATTGTATTGATGAGTGGCTGGTATTTCCACATGGGTCTTCATTACTCCACTTCTGGGATGGATTTTATAATTTATTTTGGCCATCATGTTACCCCTCTGACCTCACACATTAGGGGAGATCTATTAAAGATGATTTTACCATACCTGGTTGATCACACATTTATGGCCTTGCCTGTCCCTCTGCATACTTTTTGGACCCCATGGGCTTATATTAAACTTTTATGTGCCAATATAATACCTAAAAATTTCATGTTTATACCTATATGCAAATTTTAAAGCAATAATCGCATGTATACACAGCTTTTGACCTCAAACCCATGTACATCAGGATGTGTGCATAAAGAAAAATATTTTTGGAGTTTTCCTCATATGAGTCCGAATATCTTATCTCTTGTCCTTCCATATACCTTGAGAACGTTCAGATTCGACCCTCCATTACCCCTTTGGAGAACTATATATTGAGGCTCTTGGATACATTAAAGGAGGAGAAATTGAAGAGTAAGGAAACTATAGTCCATTGTTTCCTCATTTTTGCTTATACTTTAGTCTACATCCCTTGGACCAAGTAGTGTTGTTCCTAAGATTGCCTTTTCTTTGTGAGATTTCTATTGAGAGATGAAGGATTGAAGTGGTGGAGGCCCAGGTGGAGGAATTGGTTTCTCCGGTTCGCAGAAGTGCCGACAGAGTTTGTCACTATTGTAACTCTGATTTATTAATAGAAATATCTTTTTGTGTCCAATTCATGTGCATTTGAATATGAATATTGAATACATCGATGTATTAACTTGCTTATACATGGTTGATTATATATGCTAGAGTAAATCTAACACATTTATATATACCATGATTTCTTTGTTTGTTGTTGTTGAGAGAAAATTATAATTGCAATTGTATTGGAAAAGCTCAGCAGGGATCTACTTCAACCGTCCGAAATAAGGTATGATTATATATACGTTAGTGTTACTGCTCTTGCATATTGGGAAAGATTGATTTCTAGTGTCATACTATCTGTTGTTGTACCCCCAAGCCATAGGAAGTTTCTGTTAAGAACCCGTGTCAACCCTCCTCTTTATTTTGTTAGTATATTTTATTGGACGCATATGCTTTGTAAGTCGTCTCGTTAGTATGTTGTATTATCCCACATTCATGGGGATTAATAGTTGATGTTAAGTCATCCTTTTAGCAGCCTCTGAACTAACCTTTACCTTCCTGCTCTCGACTTACACTTTAAAGACGCATGAAGCACTACCGATGTTCGCCTTTCTGTTGTCTACTTTATGGAGTCCGTATGATGTCCCCTTTATGTACGATGTTCCTGACGCATCACGCCCCGCATCCACGCCCGCTTCATCCACACACTTACACGACTCGCACCTGCCTTCCCTTACTTCCGCACCAGCCCTTAATAGGGGCCACACACACCCCCTTCATACTACCCAAGCAAGGGGAGGGGACTATAATAAGGCACTTGCTAGATAGATATGCTTGCTTACTGCTATGGCTTATATGGCTGATAAGGCTTATTGCTATGGCTTACTGATAAGGCTGATGTTGTATTATCCCATATTCAAGGGGAGTAATAGTTGTTTATATTAGACTTAGTATATAACTAAGTGTTGAGGCCAATGAAATCATCGAAGAGTTATTTTGTATTGAGCTTACTCAAAGGAGGTTTCCCCCTCGAAGTGGCCCGCGATCAATAAAATATCTTTTGTGCTCCAATATTTCTGTTATATCTTGCATTCTCATTGTTTATTGTAGGAGGTTCTCCACATCTAGTATCAGAGCACTTTCCTTGGCACAAGTGGGAACTTTTTTTTTTGAAAAAAAAAGGGGCAAAATTGGGCGACGACTTTCACATCCATTTTTGAAACTTTTTGTGTAGATTCAAGAGAAACAAGTTGCATATCTGAATTCCTTTTTAAAAAATACGCAGTTTCAAAGAAAACATCATTTGATTTGGAGTTCTAAAAGTGGAGATATCGCGGATTTAAAATCAACAATTTTTCAGAATTTCGGTGACGGCTGCGAAAATTGCAGAGCGAAAAGCTTTTGATTGGGTGCCCAGATTTCTATTCTGATTTTGAGGGTAGAAGCAGAGTGGTTGTTCTAGTTCTAGAAATAGGTTATAATAGCGATTCTGACCAATATAGATCGGGTTATGCTCATTTTAAAAGTTTTCGTCTAAAAACCCTAGCTCTAATTATGAGTTTTTTGGGAATTGGGTGGAATTTCTGCCACATTTTTTCTGGCACTGTTATTATTGTAGTAGTTCTTCTTCTAGGAGTGGTATTATTCATTCAGATCAGGGAATAAACCCTATCCACTTAACTGTGGGAAGTACTTGGGAATAGCCCTAAAACTCATTGTGAGGAGTACCACAAGAACCCCGAAGTAGCTATCCATTGAGAGGACCTGCCAAGTGAAAAGGGAAACGACCCCCACCAGATTGACTAGATTCCCACCCACGAGGAAAACCAAAGATTTGTCGTTTTTGGTCAAGCGGTTAGCAGTTTTACCTGCGTCGTGGAGTGAGGGGTATTGCCCCAATACGCAAGCCATCAGACAGCCTTGGTGTCCGAGTGACTCTCATGAACCTTTAGGAAGCCAAACATACCTAGGGTCCATATCTATTTCCAGTTGGTAAAGAACATTTTTTCAGAGCCGCCACATCATCTCTAGAAAAAAATAAAATAAAAATAAATATTGCTTATGGTTGTCACCCGTGCAGGAGCAAATAGACAAATGGAAGAAGAACTTGTCACCTTCAAGACCAAACTTGAAGATCTAGATGAAATATTTTTTGAACTCCATGTTCAGCATTCAGCCATGAGAAATTGACAACAGCCTGAGTCTTCTACAGACACTGATTTCTCTACTTCTCGCAACTTTCGTGGGCCGAATATTGAATTCCCTCACTTCAATGGTGATGATCCAACTGGATGGATACACAAGGTAGAACAATACTTTAATATGGATAACACTTTTGATGTCACCAATGTCCCACTTGCATCATTTCATTTGGAAGATGAATCCCTTCAATGGTTCTGTTGGTACATTAAGGATCATGAAGAGCCCCAATGGACATATTTTTGCGAAATCCTTTTTCACCGATTTGGCCCTAGTGGTTTTGATGAATTCACAGGAGCACTCACCAAACTTCACTATACTTGCACTATGAGAGAGTATCAGACAAAATTTGAGAAATTAATCAAGCACACATAAGGATTTTCTGATGCATTCTACAGGAGTTGTTTTATCAGTGGTCTTAAGGATACAATCCAATATGAGGTTAAAATGTTCTGTCCCAACACAATCATGGAAATCCTAGGGTGGGATAAGCTGGCAGAGAACAAGATCAGGGCTTAGCAACACCCCAAATCCACTTTTGTTCCATTCAGAAATATGGTTTCCCAAAGATATCCAATCCCTCCAACTCCTAGACCCACTCCTATCAAGCATTTATCTAAAGGCGAGATGCAGGCACGTAGGGAAAAAGGACTTTGTTATAATTCTGATAGGAAATTCACCCAGGGACATCAATGTACTGAAAAAAATCTCTATCCCTTGGATGTGGTTTCTCCACCTGCACTTGAAAATTGTGAAGTTGCTCAGGATCCAGTAGACGATTAGGTCGACATTCAACAGACGCTTATTGACCCTCATTCTCATGACGAACACCCAAAGATATCTCTCCATCCATTAGTCGGAGTCATTGCCCCACAAACCATGCAGGTCAAGGTTTTCTTCAAGAATATTCCTCTTACAATACTCATTGATTCTGGTAGCACCCATAACTTCATTCACCCTTAGATTGCCAAACAAGCCGATAGTTTTGTCCATCCTTGCTCCATATTTAAATTCATGGTTTCCAATGGGAACACCTTACCTTGAAAAGGAAAGTGTTGCAATGTGTGTATCTCTATTGGATATTATAACTTTCTCTCTAACATATTTTCCATGCCTCTAGGAGGATGTGATGTGATTTTGGGAACTCAATGGTTACGCACCCTTGGACCCATCTTATGTGATTTTTTTGAACTATGGATGCAATTTTCAGTCAATGGGTACAAACACACATTCAATGGCCTACAACCAAGTTCTCTCAGCATCATCAGTTCCCATCGCATGGAAAATATCCTTAAGACGAATTCACATGGTGTCATTGCTCAGCTCTATTTCATTCAGATGCAACCTTCAATAGTCTCAACTATTCCCTTGGATCTTTCATTCTGATGCACCATTCAGATGTCTGATTTTTCTGTGATGTTCCAAGTTTGGTGTATAGACCTGAAAACTCTCCAATTATGTTAATTATATTAAAATTTTTGAACTTGGATTAATTTACACAATGACTTCTCTGACTGGGAAAATAAGGGGTTTATTCTGGGAAATTTTGCAGACAAAAGGAGTGAGAAGCGAGAAGCAACCAAATATAATCATACATTGAATTTACTCTCCCCTAACACATTTATATCTGGTGCCATTTAGGTTTCAGAGTCTGCACTGCAGAAACTTACTACCACGCTTCTGGGCAGCCAAATCGTGCAACTAAGGAGAGTAGTTTGGTCTGTTTCAACCAGGGGATTCTGGAAACTTGCAGAGGTTTATTACATAATTAATGTAACATAAATAAACTATTTATATAGTTTACTGATGTTCTGGAAATTTCTAATAATTTTTAGGTGAATTTGGGATTTTTGGCAGTTTTGGCCAAGGAGAACCTTGCACAGAGGAGGATGCAAAAGGGTGGTACTAACCAAACCAAAAATGGTTCTGAAAATTGATATGGGAATTTAGGCCTATTATTGACCTATAGGAACTAACATATCTCAGTTTGAGTTAACATAAATGGTTTTACATCAATTTTACCAAAACTAGTAATTAAAAACTAGCAATCTAGCTAGGGTCTTAAAAAAACTATTAAATCATGTTAAATCCAATTCTATGAAACATGATATTTATAAAGAGATAAATATGATCTCTATAAACATTAATATTTATTGCAATCCCTTCCCCATCATGAAATATTCATTACAACACTCATATTCACTCAATCCCCCCATACACTGATAAAATAGGATATTTTTATGAAGCTAAGATAATATTCTTCAAGGTATGAGATATATCGACCTGATAAATGTAATTTTCAGAATATATTGACAGTACATAACAGAAATAACATTATTGACTGACCATTACAAAGAGGCTTTCAAAATAAAGGGGCAGGAGGCCCAGAACATGACTGACAAAAGCGGCTGTGAGCATAGGTGAAGCATGGGATTCACTATATCTCAACCTAAATGTGTTTGAGGCTGAAAATAACTCTGATCATACTTCAATGGCTGCAATGTAGCACTCCATACCTTCAATAGAAGAGAAAGGGAAATGGAAGAGAAGGGAGGAGGGGTTTGGGGATCATCACCCAATGATCTGGGGCACAACACTCGGAGAGTATGCTCACATAGCATAACCAAAATATCAAATCATCAACCAAACTGAAGCAATGGGTTTGAATTTATCTTTTATAGACTTATGGATGACCTGTTTAGTAAGTTGAGGCCAATGGTGACCTGTGAGAGCAAGTCAACCCCATGGGTGACCTAACCCTAGCCACAAAAGCGCCCCCTTTGTGATATTAGGAAAGTAGGACCATGTGGAATTGTTTCTAATTCCAAATCATCCTTCACAATTAGAAACTGCACCCTCCCTTAGTCAAAAGATGCATCTTTTGAGTTATGACAACTTTCTACTTTTCCTGGCTCATAAGGAAACTCTTTCTTTCCTTAAAAAAACTTTCCTGCTTTTACCTCTTTCTGCTTTTTCTGCTTTTAGGAAACTTCCGTTTATTCTCTTGCTTTCTTTTGTCATGTAATTTCTTATTTTTACCAAGGAAATTTGACTAGCTTTCCCCAATGCACCCTCCTGACATGGCAGCCTTAATTCCACATCATTATTGTGCATAATAAATAAAATTGTTGAAATAAAATTAAATACATGCCTTGGAACAATTATTAGTAAAAAATTATCCTAGGAGGAATAATTAATAACAACTTGAGCCCCTAGGAACTTAGCATGGTCAACACTTTTAATGGTCAATTTGAGGGAACATGATAGTCCTCCCCTCCCAAATTTGCTTGTCCTCAAGTAGAATCACCACAGAGTGTTGCAAATTTTTCCACCATGTTTAGCTGCACCACTCTGATCATAGCCATTTTTTTTTATACCACTTCCTTTAGCAAAATTTCCAACCCAGTTAAAGTAACTGAGCATAATTCCTGGATCCCACTGCCTCCTTTGCAAGGACCCAAATTGTTTTGCCACTTTTTGAACTCTGCCATTCTTAAGAATGCCTGGATCCCATGGTTTTATCTGCCTCCTTCCACCGATCAATAAAAACAACATAATTTTATCATTGTAGAGGAGGAAAATGAGGTTATGAAAATCGTACCACCATATTGGGAGCTCATCTCTCCCCATGCCAAACTGACCATTTTTTAAACTTTCCCACCAAACATGGAATTCCTTAATGCGGGAACAAATCATCTTGAGCCTCTCTAAAGTATGAAAATCCATGTGCAAGCTAGCATTGGAACTTAGGCCACTGTTGTTATGAATACATAGGAGGTTATCCCATGTCCCTCCATGTATACTGAAAGTATCATATAGCAGCCATACATGCTGATTCCATTGTTCATACAATTTCTTTGATGTGTCCAATGTCTCTCCATTGATGCAAGCAAGATTTTTACCCTCCAGTGCACACATCTCAATCATGTGTCTAGCCACCCAATCAATGGACAGACAAAATTTCATGCTAAATGATTCAGGTGGGAATAATTCAGCTACTACTAATGCACTTGTCAAACCACATGGTTTGACCATCAATACCTCAACCAGAAGAGTTAAAATATCAAGCTCCTCTTGTGGCATCAATAGAAAAAATCCTTTCACCCAATTTTCATCCCCACATGATGTGGCTGAAATAGAAGTGTGGGGTGAAGAATTGTGAGCCAAATCCCTACAATGCTCATCAATCAAGATAATGGATCCACAAATTCCTCCATTAGTTTTCTGAGTGACAGTGTGATCATGTGCCTCCTCCAAAATTGTACAACATTTTCCTAGAGGCAACTCATAATCTCTTAGGAACCATGCAAGTGCTTGATCTTCATATTGCTTGACCTCAAACTTCTCAAGCACATGAAAATTGGAATGCACCTCATGTGCATGTATATGGGAGGTATATAATAGCTACAAAATAAGTCTTTGTTGCTGTTCACATGTCAAGACAATGTCAGTCACAACAAAAGAATTATTGCAGAAATAAACAAATTTCCCTCCCAAGGTCTTCATTCCAAATATGTCTCTATGGAACTCAATAGGTGCTCCCCTCTTCATCCAATGGCTCAACTCTCTGTCATTGATCCAAGGGTGCAAAAATACATCAATTGACCCACAAATTGAATGTATGTGTAGATTTGATGCCTTCTTTTCAAAAGTGGCTGCACACACATGCCCTTTCTGCTGCTTGTAAATCATAGAAAAACCAGTAATATTAAAAACAATTTTCTTGCAACAAGACATAAAATTTTTACCTTCCATATTTTCCTCTTCTATGATTCCTCTATCCAACCATCCAGTGGATGAATCAAAGATATTTATTGCTGATTTATATTATCTATAATGATCCATCTCTTCTGCAATAGGATCTATCTCCCATGGGGACAAATCATGATCCCCCTGTTGTGCATGCGACACAAACCAGAAAAATTTCTTCACCCACTGTTCATTCCCCATTAGTGTTTTTGAATCTAGGACATGTGGGAAAGAACTATGAACCTTCTTTGCATGTTTGCAACCTTCATTAATCATACTTATGGCTGCAACTTTTTCATTATTGGCTGGCCCAAATTGGGTTCTCTCATCCCACTCTTCCATGGGAGAGTGTCTGTCTTCAAGGAACGACTCAAGTTTCCTTGGAAAGAAATCAAGTGCTTGGTTCTCATAAAACTGTTTTGCACACTCTTTAAGCACATACCGAATAGAATTATCCTCATGGTCCACCCAATCATGAGTTTCATCCATGCCATTTACCCAAAAGGGATGACTCTCGGGAAATATTGAGGATTCAGTCATTTCTTTCCACTCTTGTTGGAATTGTTCTATCTTCATTTGTGATTCTAAGAGGGCACTTTGAGTGTATCTCAAAGAATCTTGGGTGGCCAACAAATCACCTTTAATCTTGTAGTTCTCTTCTTCATATATGCAAATAATTTCTTCATTATGCAGTGATGCTTCCCGCAATAACTCAACAAACTCAAACATGTCATTTTTATCTGAAAGCAATTGTGAGAAATTACCTTTGATTGTGGACATTGCTTTCTGGATATTCTCCACGGCTTCAAAGGAAGATTGGTCTTCCATTAAAGAAGCTTCCCAACACATCTTTGAAACTGAATCATGAGTGTCATGGAGAATTTTCAGGGCCTCTTGGATCTTCTGTTCATCCATCTTCAATGACCATGCAAGAAGATGAGGTTCTTGTAGATGTTCCTCCTCTTCATTTTCCATCACCGGATCAATTTCATGCAGTGCACTCGAGGTTTTGAAATCTGATCCATATGTTGTTTCTCCAATATATTCATATTTTAAGTCCTCAACAACATAATTTGGGCTACATCTTAAGTGCTCATTCATCCTTGGTGCACCATAAAGATATTCTCTCAAAGTTTCATCCTTGATACTGCATTCATTTTTTACACCAGAATTTTGAACCTTGTCACTAGGGGGCTCAACCATTCTGTACTCTTCACTGGAAGTGGCTGCCATATCAGACTTACAAAATGACACATAAAAATCAGAATTTAATAACTCACCATGTGCTATGTTCTCCTCCTTATGGGCTGGAATTATGACGGCTTGTTCACCCACCCATTTCTCTGCTTCACACCCTACTGAGATGTGCTCAATTTCTGCTCCCTTGTGAGGCTCAAGGGGTGACTATAAATATGAATTGTGTTTCTCTTTTGGATCAGATCCAAAATATATCTCACCATCATCAATCTGTCCCATCTCTTCTGCACTCATCTTGAAATCAACCACAAAGAAATTTGGAGTCATTTCACCTTCCACGTTACCAACAACTAGATGTTGGACTATTAGATCTTTAGTTGTGCATGGATATTCTCCATATCCTTTTGAAAAAGGATTTGGTGACTCATCATCCTCATGGATGCTGCAAATAGGCTTATCTCTCTTTGGGGAACACCCAAATAATCTCTCAAAGAAACCATGTACAGATGGCTCTAATGAATCTTCACCTTTTGTCCTCTTTTCCTTTCCTTTACTTTGAGAAGTAGAACAACTTAGTTCCTTTCTTGATGGATTATTGGTATTCAAAGAACCTACATGTATTAATTTTTTTGAAAACAAAGACTCTCCATATTTATTTCCTTCATGCTGAGAGACACTACTACTCCCTTTTCCATGTTTGCTTGCCAATTGCTTGGCAAGGAATTCTCTAGTCTCTTGATCTGACTGAATGATGCTTTGGGATACATATTTCATCCCTTTCAACGTTCTTTGCATAAAAATTCTTAAATATTCTTGATCATCCATTTTTGAATGCTATTCTTCATACAACTCAAATTCTAAATCTCCCATGAATGGAACTAATTCCACAACTGCAACTTGAAGATATTACTGAGATACTTTTCCACTGAGAGTTACTTTTCACAGGATGAGCCAAGGAAAGTGCTCTGATACCACTGTGATGTTCCAAGTCTGTTGTACAGACCTGAAAGCTCTCCAATTCTGTTAATTATATTAAAATTTCTGAACTTGGATTAATTTACACAATGACTTCTCTGACTGGGAAAATAAGGGGTTTATTCTAGGAAATTTTGCAGACAAAAGGAGTGAGCAGCAGGAAGCAACCAAAGAAAATAAGACATTGAATTTCCTCTTCACTAAGACATTTATATATGGTGCCATTTAGGTTTTAGAGTCCGCACTGCAGAAACTTACTACCACACTTCTGGGCAGCCAAACCGTGCAACTAAGGAGAGTAGTTCGGTCTGTTTCAACCAGGGGCTTCTGGAAACTTCCAGAGGTTCATTACAGCATTAATATAACATAAATAAAGGATTTATGTAGTTTACTGATGTTTTGGAAAGTTCTAATAATTTTTAGGTGAATTTGGGATTTTTGGCAGTTTTGGCCAAGGAGAACCTTGCGTAGAGGAGGATGCAAAAGGGTGGTACAACCCAAAAAAAAAATGGTTATGGAAATTGATATGGTAAATTAGGCCTATTACTGACCTATAGGAATTGACAGAGCTCATTTTGAGTTAACAGAAATGGTTTTATATCAATTTTACCAAAACTAGTTATTAAAAACTAGCAATCTAGCTAGGGTCTTAAAAAAACTATTAAATCATGTTATATAAAATTATGTGAAACCTGATATTTATAAAAGAGATAAATATTATCTCTCTAAACTTGAATACTTATTTCAATCCCTTCCCCATCATGAAATATTCATTACAACACTCATATTCACTCAATCCCCCCATACACTGATAAAATGTGATATTTTTATGAAGCTGAGATAATATTTTTCAAGGTATGAGATATCTCAACCTAATAAATGTAATGTTTAGAATATATTGATATTACATAGCAGAAATAACATTATTGACTGACCATTACAAAGAGGCTTTCAAAATAAAGGGGCAGGAGGCCCAGAACATGACCGACAAAAGCGGCTGTGAGCATAGGTGAAGCATGGGATTCATTGTATCTTGACCTGAACATGTTGGAGGCTGAAAATAACTCTGATAATACTTCAATGGCTGCAATTTAGCGCTCCATACCTGCAGTAGAAGAGAAAGGGAGATGGAAGAGAAGGGAGGAGGGGTTTGGGGATCATCACCCAATACTCAGAGAGTATGCTCACATAGCATAACCACAATATCAAATCATTAACCAAACTGAAGCAATGGGTTTGAATTTATCTTTTATAGACTTATGGATGACTTGCTTGGTAAGTTGAGGCCAATGGTGACCTGTGAGAGCAATTCAACACCATGGGTGACCTAACTCGAGCCACAAAAGCGCCCCCTTTGTGATATTGATGTCCTAAGTTTGGTGTACAAACCTAAACACTTTAATTCTATAATTTTTCTTAAATAATTCTGAAATTTAAGGGGTTCACACAGAGCCTTCTTGGATTGGAAAAAACAAGGGTTTATTCTAGGAGATTTTGTAGAGGACAAGAGTGATCAGTGGGAAGAAAAAAAATATATGTTAGACATTGAATTTCATCTCCCCTAACACATTTATATTTGGTTCCATTTAGGTTTCAAAATCCGCGCTGCGGAAACCTACTACCACGCTTCTGGGCAGCCAAACCGTGCAACTAAGGAGAGTAGTTCTGCCTGTTTCAACCAGGGGTTTTGTAAACTTGAAAAGGGTTGTTCCAGACTTAATATAGCATAAATAAAGGTTTTATATAGTTTTCATAGATTTTGGAAGGTTCTGAGAAGTTTTGGATGAATTTGGGGTTTTACGACAGTTTTGGCCAAGGAAAACCCTGCACAGAGGAGGATCCAAAAAGGTGGTACAGACCCAAATAAAAATGTTTCTGGAGTTTTATATGGGAATTTGGGCCTGTTAGTGACCCATAGGAACTTAAAAATATCATATTGAGTTAACATAAATGGTTTTACATCAATTTTACCAAAACTAGTTATTAAAAACTAGTAATCTAGCCAGGGTCTTAAAAAAAACTATTAAATCATATTAAATCAAATTCTGTGAAACCTGATATTTATAACAGATATAAAAATGATATCTCTAGACATGAATACTTATTTCAATCCCTTCCCCATCATGAAATATTCATTACAACACTCATATTCACTCAATCCCCCCATACACTAATAAAATAGGATATTTTTATGAAGCTGAGATAATATTATTCAGGGTTTGAGATATCTCAACCTGATAAATTTAATGTTCAGAAGATATTGATAGTACATAACAGAAATAAAATTATTGACTGACCATTACAAAGAGGCTTTCCAAATAAAGGGGTAGGATGCCCAGAACATGACCGACAAAAGAGGCTGTGAGCATAGGTGAAGCATGGGCTTCACTGTATCTTGAACTAAACATGTTGGAGGCTGAAAATAAATCTGATCATACGTCAATGGCTGCAATTTAGCACTCCATACCTGCAATAGAAGAGAAAGGGATATGGAAGAGAAGGGAGGAGGGGTTTGGGGATCATCACCCAATGGTCTGAGGCACAACACTCAGAGAGTATGCTCACATAGCATAACCACAATATCAAATCATCAACCAAAGTGAAGCAATGGGTTTGAATTTATCTTTTATAGACTTATGGATGACTTGCTTAGTAAGTTGAGGCCAATGGTGACCTGTGAGAGCAAGTCAACCCCATGGGTGACCTAACCCTAGCCACAAAAGCACCCCCTTTGTGATATTAGGCAAGTAGGACCATGTGGAATTGTTTCTAATTCCAAATCATCCTTCACAATTAGAAACTGCACCCTCCCTTAGTCAAAAGATGCCTCTTTTGAGTTATGACAACTTTCTACTTTTCCTGGCTCATAAGGAAACTCTTTCTTTCCTTAAAAAAACTTTCCTGCTTTTACCTCTTTCTACTTTTTCTGCTTTTAGGAAACTTCCTTTTATTCTCTTGTTTGCTTTTGTCATGGAATTTCTTATTTTTACCAAGGAAAGTTGACTAGATTTCCCCAATGCACCGTCCTAACATGGCATCCTTAATTCCACATCATTATTGTGCATAATAAATAAAATTGCTGAAATAAAATTAAATACATGCCTTAGAACAATTATTAGTAAAAATTTATCCTAGGAGGAATAATTAATAACAACTTGATCCCGTAGGAACTTAGCATGGTCAACACTTTTAATGGTCAATTTGAGGGAACATGACATTTTCCAAGCTCTTCACTCTTGAGAGTGATGCTTACAACAATGGACTTGGGGTTGTCCTTTTTCAAGATGAACATCCCATTGCATTCACTGACAAATCCCTTTCTGGAAAGAACTTATCCACCTCTACATATGAGAAGGAAATGATGACTATTTTGCACACAGTATAGAAGTGGTGGCCATCCCTCTTATAGAATCCTTTTGGCATCAAGACTGATCACCAGAGTTTTAAATATTTCTTGGAACAATAGGTATCATCCCCAACACATCAAAAAAGGGTTAAGAAACTCAAGGATTATGACTATGATATCACTTAAAAGAAGGATAAGGACAATCTTTTGGTGGATGCTCTTTTCTGCACATTTGATGCCCATGTTTCTCTTTCAGTTATTTCTATGCCTATTCCAACTTGGTTACACTCTGTTCAGCAAGGCTATGTCAATGACTCCTTATTATCTGAAATCATCCAACAGTTGGATAGTAACCCTTTTGTGGTATCGTATTCATCTTGGGATGGATTTTCTATGAGATACACAGGTCATCTGGTGCTTCCCTAGAACACAAACCTTAAACATGCGGTCTTTTATGAACTCCATACTTCTCCATCGGTAGGGCACTCTGGGTTCATCAAAACATATTATTTGGTGCAACATAACTTATTTTGGAAGGGGATGCAACAAAAAATTCAACATATGGTTGCCAAATGTGCTCCTTGTCAACACCACAAAGGTGAAACTACACTCCTTTCTGGATTGCTCGAACCTTTTCCCACCCTTACAAGGATTTGTACATATATTTTGATGGATTTCATTCAAGGTCTCACTATATATGGAGGGAATACCGTAATATTGGTTGTGGTTGATCAACTCTCCAAATATAGTCATTTTTGTGCTTTCAACCATCCATATACCACCTCTTCAATCGCACAAATTTTCATGGACCAGATATTCCTTCTTCATGGTATCCCCTCTTCCATTGTCTTAGACTGCAACACAACTTTCACAAGTCATTTATGCCTCACTAACACCAAACTGCATATGAGTTCAGTTTATCACCCACCAATAGATGGTCCAATGGTAGTCGTCAACAAATATTGGGAAACTTATCTTTGATGTTTCACCTATGAAGAACAACATCAGTGAGAAAAGTGGCTCCCTCTCGCTGAATGGTGGTACAATAATTCCTACCATACTGCATCTAAAATGACTCCATATGAAGCAGTTTATGGTCACACACATCCAATAATCCTTCCATCCACCCCCAGTAGTTCACAAGTTCAAGAAGTTGACATGGTTCTTCGAAATAGACATCAGATTCGTCACCTCCTGCAGGACAATATTCACATGGCAAAAACCCGCATGAAACAATAGGCCAATCAACACTGTTCTGAGTGCACTTTTCAAGTTGGTGATATGGTTTTTCTTTGTTTGTATCCTTAGAAGAAATTCTCCTTGCAAGACAAAGGGAATCAAACACTCGCTCCAAAGATCTTTGGCCCATATTCATCTCTTCAAAATATTGGGTATGTTGCTTATAAATTGACACTTCCTCCTTCTCACATTCAGTAAGTTATTGGAACCATAATCAGCGAACAAATTGTTTTACCAGAATGGGATAATGAAGGATCCAATATTTTGGAGTCGAAGGCCATCCTCAATAAGTGCACTTGTCAGCTTCTCTCTTAGTCCATCACAAAGGTCTTCAATTCACTGGCACAGCAAGCAACCAGAGGATGCTACATGGGAACCTCTCCTTTAGATTTGGCAATAGTTTCCACATCTTAAGCTTTGAGGACAAAGATTTTTCTAAGAGGGAGGGGATGTTGAGATCCCATGTCAACCCTCCTCTTTATTTTGTTAGTATATTTTATTAGACGCATATGCCTTGTAAGTCCTCCCGTTAGTATGTTGTATTATCCCACATTCATGGGGATTAATAGTTGATGTTAAGTCGTCCAGTTAGTATGTTGTATTATCCCACATTCATGGGGAGTAATAAGTGTTGAGGCCAATGAAATCATCAAAGAGTTATTTTCTATTGAGCTTGCTTAAAGAAGGTTTCCCCATCGAAGTGGTCCGCGATCAATAAAATATCTTTTGTGATCCAATATTTCTGTTATATTGTGCATTATCATTGTTTATTGCAGGAGGTTCTCCACAGTTTCTCTCTGTAATAGAATTGGCGACTCCATTGGAGATATTCCTAGTTGTTTTTATTTGGGGTTTTGGTATACAATGTGCTTGAATTGCTCTTTATTTATTTGTTTGTGTCAGGTCTGGAGGTATGTTTTCCCAGTAGTGTCCTGTATGAGTAATTTGTTCTTGTCTTATCATTTTTCCCTATTTTTCTTCCTGTAGGCGAGTATTTGCTGCATAGTCACGTATACACGCAGTTTTCTCCTGAATTCCCGCGTATGTACATTGGTTTATTGGAAACAGTCATGTATGATTTTGTTTTGAGATTTGTTTGGAGGATTGAGTGTTGTTGGGTGAGTTTTGATGATTGCTGAGTATTCTTGGGTGTTGTTGGTGTATGTATACAACCTCCATTTCTTACCAGAGACCCCTTTTGATTTATTTTTAATTAGGTTTTGTTCTTGTCAATCATTTTTTCCTTTTTGTTTTGGGATTAGTGCATTAGGTCTCTTTTATATTGGTGCCTTGATTGTTTGTTTTTTGTGAGTGGTAGCAGGGTTTGTTATTACTTTTTAATCTCATTTATTTCAGAAAAATACAAAAATATTTTGCTTTAGCATACTTATGCATTCTTGCATCTTTGCACTCACATGGTACTTGCATTAGGATTTTCTTATTGAATTATAGTTAGGTGTTTATTTATGAATGATTGAATTCTCATTTAAGGGGAAAACTTTCATCTCATGTAGTGGCATACCCTGTTTTTCATTCTACAAAATTGCACTTGGTAGTGGTTATTAGGTGTGCACATTTATTTCACTGCTGAGTCACAATATCATTAGTTGCACGGCCATTTCCTTTTGAGTAAGCATATCCATTAAAATCAATGCTTAATTAAAATGAACTACACATTTCTCTATTATAGGGTTCACCAACAAGATTAGGATTTAGAGTCTTGGAATAGTTGACTGTGAGTCAATTCTCCAATACTATTAAACAAAACAATTAGGTGTCTTTCCAAGTGAGAGAGAGAAATCCTTGGTATAATTAGTGTTTCTTAGGAATCTCCTCTTACACAACAGTCAAGCATGAGGCAACGCACATGATTTTGATTGGGATATCCCTTGGCCACTTTTTGTGAGCGCTAGAGATATTTCCAGGATCGTATTCGTATCTGGGGGATTTTGAGGTACCAGTTGGTGCTTTTGAGCTTCGAGCTTTTCTACCCTTCCCATACGGTCGATCCCTCTTGCAATTGTCTGCCTTAGCATTGGTTATATTGGGGTGACCATAGTTTCCTTACCTAGGTATCACAGGGGGTACTTGCAAAGGTTATTTTGTAGGTGTCAGACAACACAGTTGCTTTATGCATTGAAGCTTATGGCCACTATAATTGGTTACAAACCTTTGCTTGTAGTGTATGGGAGTCTCAATACTCTCCTAGGCAAGGCATACCTACTGCATTCAGGAGATCACATATCCTCCCCTTTCTTTTCCTGTTTTTTGGCTATATATTTTCTTGGGAGTGTGCTTTATGTACGCTAGATTGCTTAGGATTGCGTAGTTATATTAAGTATTTTATTTTTGTTGAGTCATTATGGATCCAGGTGTGGAAACATGTCGTTCTCATTGTTTAGCATTAATTTCACCTTCTACGTCTCCTCCTCCTTTGGGAGAGAGAACCAGACAGTCCGGGTGGATTAATTCTCACTTTGATTCACACACAGATCTCACAATGAGTCACCATGAGCCTAAGATCCTAAAGCTCATTTATTCCCCAAACCCCTAACACCCCCTTGACACCCTATATCCCCCTCTCCAACTCCCTAACACCCCTACCCCTAATCACTGTAACAATAAAATAATAATAATAAATTAATATTAAATATAATTAATATTAATTTATTATTATAATCATGCCATTTGGTGAAAAGGTGAAAGATGATCTTATTTAAGCCCCAAAAATTGTATTCATTTTTCATCTCCTACATTACATTATATACATTTTTCTACATTACGTTTCACTCTATACCTACCTTACTCTTCCATTGGTATCATAGCCTCTCGGCTCTCGGCACCAGACCACCACCTTCCACTCCAAATTCCGCTTCCCACCACTCCCATACTTTCTACTACCCACCAATCCCATATTCCATTCCCTCCTGCGCACTCCTCCACTTGCTCCAACACGCCTCTCTCCCTACCACGTCCAATCCACTCCATCGCATGCTCCTTCTCCCATGCTTCCTTCCACTCCATCACTCCCTTCCACATCCAATCTACTACCTCTACTCCTCTGCCACATACCATCTACTCCTCCACCATATCTTCTCCCTACCTCACACCCTTCCTTCTCCACCTATACATGCTCTCAAACTACATTCCATCTACTCCCCCACGCACTCTCAAACCTCCTCTACAAGCTTAGTGTATCCTTCCACGCAGTTTCCTTCCCTCCTCCACTACACCGCCCTTCCTCGTTGCAATGCTATTGTTGTTGCCACTCCATCGTCATCCACCCTTCACTACTCCCACCGCTCTCCATCACTCAACACTTCCCTCTGGTCGCCTTCCTTTAGCTCCACGTGATGGCTAGTTAAATATATTTTTTAATAAAAATAATTTGAATATTAATAATATTATTATTTATTATTAATTAAAAAACTATATTATAATTATTATTATTTTACCTTAAAAAAAATTGTAGCAGGTTGGCATCATACAGTGAATAAAAATAAATCCACGCTCAACAACAAGAAGATTCTAGAAATCACCAGATCAATGGTTGACTTAAATGCCCGGTTTGATCAAATCAATGAGAAAATTAACAAGAACTACGAGAAAATCCATGCAAAAATTAAAAAAAAAACTAATGACAATTTGACATGAGATTGGACACAAATCAGGACATGAATAGATAATATCTTCCTCACTCTACCGAAAGACCAAAATAAAAATGAGGCAATTGTAACCACCATCTTGGACAGATTATAAATATCGAATTACCCACAACCAAACTCTCCCAGAACACCGTAGTAGCCAGATCCTCTGTTCAACATGTCATCCTCAGCCTCATGTACACAAGGATGCCAAATATAGGTGAAATAGTGTGGATTAACAAAGTCGAGGAATACCTAGACACCCACAACATGCATTACGAAGGAAAGAAAATTAAATATTCTTCCATGCATCTAGAAGGAAACGCTTGGAACTAGTACTTGTGGTGGAAGAATACTGTGAGAATATGTTCTCACAACTGGGTTAGCTTCAGGAACGACCTCATCAAAATATTCCAAGGTGTTGAAGAAAAATACTTCTTTTCCAAAATCACTAGGTTACAACAAAAAACAGTGTCGATGAGCACACCTATGAATGGGAAGCATTGTCAACTCGAGCTCCAAAGTTAACCAATGACCAATGACTACAAACCTACATACATGGTCTAAAACAACACATCCGTGATGAACTAGAGTTACATAACATCTCTAAAATGGAGGAACCATGATGTAAAGCCAGGATTATTGAAAGAAAATACGTTCATACAAATTTCAACCAAGAAGACTCCAAAAAGAACCCCCTCCAATCATCATACATAGGAAATACAAGATATACACCGCCTCAACTTAGAGAAGGAACAAAGCCCAGTTTAGAAGCCTGTTATTGCTGATTTTACCACACATGATTGATCACATATTTATGGCCTGGGCCTGTCGCTTTGTAGACTCTTTAGACTCCATGGACTGATATTATACTTTGATGTTTCCTTGTTCATCCCTAAAAATACCTGTTTATTTTTGTAGGCAACTTTTAATCCCATACTCGCGTGTACACGCGACTTTAAACCTCAAACCCATGTACATCGGGATGTGTGTATAAATCCAAATACTTTTGGAGTTTTACTTCATGTGTGTCTGAACCACTTGACTCTTGGCCTTCCATATGCCTCCAGATCACTCATATTTGACCCTCCATTACCCCTTTGGAGTGCTATATAAGGAACCCTTGGATACATTGAAGATGAGGAATTGAAGAGCACTGAAACTATAGTCCATTGTTGCCATAGCTTGCATATACTTGAGTCTGCATCCCTTTGTCCCTTTGGAGTACTTTTTGTTCTTCCCAAGTTTTCCTTTGTTTGTGATCTTTCTATCGAGAGATGGAGGATTAAGCTGGTGGAGGCCCAGGTGGAGGACTTGGTTTCTCCGGTTCACAGACGTGTCAACAGAGGTTGTCACTTGTGTAATCTCTGATTTGATTAAGAGAAATATTTTTTTCTGTCCAATAATGTGCATTTGAATGAATATTGAATCCATGGATATGTTTAATTTCTTATACATTTTTGATTATATATGCTAGAGTAGATATAACACCATATTATATAGCATGCTTGTCTTGTTTGTTGTTGTTGAGAACAAATTTCTAGCGTAAGTGGGATTGGAAAAATCTCAACATGGATCTACTTTAACCGTATGGAATACGGTATGATTCGAGGTCCCTTAGTGTTAGATATTTGGTTTCTATTGCATATTGGGAAGGGATTTATTTCTCGTGTCTAGTTTTCTATTTTGGTACACCCCAAGCCATAGGAATTTTCTCTCTGTAACAGAATTAGCGACTCCACTAGGGAGGTTCCTTGTTTTTCTTTGGGGTTGGGGGCACAAAGGGTTTGACTTGCTCTCTGTTTCTCCCCATTTCTATGTCGCATTTTATAGTTTTTTAATTCATAGACATTCCCCTTGAGTGGTTTGAAATTGGTTTGATTTTTACCACTTTTTTTTCGGTATACACGGGCTTGTCCTATACAGACGCGTATACACGCAAGTTCTTCCTATATAGGCACGTACATATGTAGGTTTTCTGCAGACAGTCATGTACATCCTCACTTTTGTGGTTGAGTTTGATGTGGGAATTTGATGGGTGGGTTGTGGGTGTGGTTGGGTCCTCCTAGGTACCAATACTGCCTGTTGACTGATTCCTTTGTGACCAGAGACCGTTTTTTCATTGATTTTTCTTTAAAACTAGTTTTAGTCATTTATCTTTTTGTTTTTCCATTAGTGCATTACTCTTTTTTGTCTCGGTGTCTTATTGGGCTTGTGTTTTATACTTGCTGCAGAGACCGAGAGTTTTAAATGACTTTTATTGCATTTTCATTCTTTTATATTGAAAAATTAAAAATAGTTGCATTCTTACTTGCATCTTAGATATGGATTTGAGGAGGTAGTTGCATTGGATTGCTTGGATGAGATTTGTGTTTAGGATTTCATATAGGAAGTATTGCATTAGCATTTGGAAAGGAATGATTTTACATGCATCTCATGTAGTAGCATACCTATTTTTCATTCTACACAATTGCACTTGGCATTGTTTGTTAGGTGTGCATATTTATTTCACTGCCGAGTAGTCATAACTTCATAAGTTGCACAGCTATTTCCCTTTGAGTAATCACAACCAATTAAAATCAATTCTTAATAAAATGTATTAAAATATTTTATTTTCTAGGGTGCATCAACAAGATTAGGTTTTAGGGTCTTGGAATAGTTCATTGTGTAAGACTACTAAACACAAACAATTAGGTTCCTGTCTAGGTGAGAGTGTGAAACCCTTGGTATAATTAGTGTTTCTCAGGACACTCCACTTACATGGGAGTTAAGCATGAGGAAGTGCACATGATTGTGATTGGGATGACCCCTGGTCACTTTTTGTGAGCACCAAAGATGTTTCTAGGATTGTATTCATATCTGCAGGCTCTTTCTAGGGCTTCAGGATTTGCTACCCTGCCTATACGATTGATCCTGCCTACGACTTTCTGCATGAACATTGGTTATATTGAGGTGACCTTAGTTTCCTTACCTAGGTATTGAGAGGGTATTTTCAGAGGTTATTCTGTAGGTGTCCTTGCCAAGTAGGGGTCGGACAGCATAGTCTCTTTATGCGTTGAAGCTGAGGACCACTATAATTGGTTACGTACCTCTGTTTGTAGTGTATGGGAGTTTTGAGCCTTTCCTAGGTAGGCCATGCCTATTGCATTCGAGAGCTCACTTCTCCTCCCCTTAGCTTGCTTGCATTTTGGTTGTATATTTTCTTAGGAGTGTGCTCTTTGTGCGCTAGTTGGCCTTTGGTATCGCGATTACTTGAGTATATTTATGTTCTCTTGAGTTCAGATCCTTTTCTTTTTGGCATTCTTGGTATCCTTTCACCCATCCTTAGTCCTGGTACGGACCCTAGTGTCAGACTTGGGGGCATCACATCCTCTTACTGTGCTCATATATTTGGGAATGGTCATATTCCATCCTCTACTCCATTTGTGGAGGACTTTAATTCCGTTCACTTAGTCTTTACACCAGTGGTTACCCTCACGGGGGTGGTAGTGTATATGTGAACATTGGGTATTCACCTTACTTTCCTTCTTATGGCCCATCGTTCACTGCGTTGTTTCCTTTGAATCTAGTTGTCATGATCACTCCTTCCTATAGCCTTTAGTTTGGACTCTTTACTCACTATTTATAGTTGTTTTGGACTAATATTATTGTCGTGTAGGGTCTGGTTTTTGTGTACACTCTCTATGATGTCTTCGACCTATTCGTTCCTATTACATGTATCATGTCTAAACTGGCATATAGGTTAGGATTTTACATCCACCTGCATTTTGCATGACCTTATGACCACTTCATATTAACCCTAGGTACGAACCCTTTCCATCTTGTCACAGAACCTTCATGCTACTTTTAGAAGTGACATTATGTGAATGGTAGAGCTTTTCCATACATGGGTGCCCTAGTTAGATCCTTATTACATTTGGTACCCATGCTGTGTTTCCTCCTTTAGGTTGTGGGAGTCCCTTTTTAGTCCTGCCATGTCCTTGAACAAGAGCCTCATACTCCTCTTGAACTTTATGCTGGCCATTCCCCTAGGACTCCCTTGTATACATCAAGTTGTAATTGCATTATCATGAGTTTTGCTTGCCTTATTAAGCCTTATGCCGGCTTCCTTGGCTTTGATTATCAGCCATATAGACCGAGCTTGTCTCATGTCTATCAAAGCAGATCCTTTTTACATATATTTTGCAGCTTGATTCCCCATTTTTCACCGGGAGGGGACCTTCCCCCGAGTGTTGTTATCCTACACATGTTTCCTTGCATTGAGCATAGGCATGTTCCACTGCTTGGAACTACTTTGCTTTTCCCCTGACACTCGTCTCCTCCTAGATTTGTAACTATAAAGAATTTGTATTCTTTTTCAACCTTTTCAAAATATCTGAAAAAGTCCAAAAAAATAAAAAAACCAAAAAGTTGAATAGGAAAAGATGTTATCTTTGGCAGCAATTGAGTCATGTCGCCTTCAAATAGAGAACTGTATATCACATCCATTGGTTGGGTTATAAGTTTGACTTTAGAAGCTGTACTTGTTACTATGAGTTTATCTCCATCGACTGGTTAAGCTTCTAGTCCTTATGGATCCTCTAATGATGCCTCTTGTGTCACAGAGATGTTCTAGTTTGCATATCAAGTCCATGCTGCCCACCTTCAGAGAACATTTTCCTTTATGCTCTTGTTCGAAGGAAGTTAAAGCCTGATTCGTCCATTCCTCAGTTTTCTTGACTTTGCATGTTGGCCATTCCTGGTATTGTTACTAGTTCATGCACATCTTTTTCGAGTTCTTCCACATTATACAGCATTGCTGAGGACCTCATGTTGGTTGAGGGGGGATTCCTTAATGCTCTCCTTCCAGCTGATTCCATCCCATCGGCTTCAGATCATTTATTCTAGGATAGGAGTCTAGAGTCATCTGAGTGCCTTGAGATTTATAGTCATTAGTGGTAAGTTCTCTCACCATCAACCATTTTTGGAATACATCAATGTCCCTTGATCGGTGGATTCTTCCAAGTGTTAGACCTCAACACATCTATTCACACTTGTTATATTGCACTCTAGTACCTTGATTCCCATTTTCATTATCGGTGGGTGATCTCGCATCTCTTAACGGTATACATCAATGACCGGTAATTAGACGATGGACTACTATGTTCGACCTCAAAACCTCTATTCGCATAGTAGGACATGTACTCATAGTGGTTTGTGTAGAAGAATTTCCATCTTGGTGGCATTCCACATATGCTACCTCCTTGATCGTGCCAGTGTTCATGAGATTTCAGCTCTCGTGATTTGATTTCAGTGTATTTCTAATATCTTCAGCCATTATGGAGATATTGATCCATTATATATCTTCATCTTCTATGGAGATATTAATCCATTGTATATATTCATCATTGATATTATGATCTATTATATATTGTACGTGGCAATGACCACATATGTCACATTTTGTATATACCATCCTTATTCATGTCCATTGTACTATTATGTATATGAGACTACTCTATGTATTTGTAATCGCATGCAGAGATTGATTATTGTACTATACTGATGTATGGCTGGTTCTTCATCACTACACTTCTGGGATGGATTTTATAATGTATTTTAGGCATCATATTACTCCTCTGACCTCACACATTAGGGGGCATCTGTTATAGTTGATTTTACCACACATGGTTAATCACATATTTATGGCCTTCCTATCCCTCGACAGACTCTTTCGACCCCATGGACTGATATTATACTTTTATGTTTCCAATTTCATACCTAAAAACACTTGTTTATTGTTGTATGTGACTTTTAATCCCATACTCGCATGTACACGCGACTTTTGATCTCAAACCCGCGTACATCGGGATGTGTGCATAAATCCAAATACTTTTGGAGTTTTCCTTCATGTGTGTTCGAACCACTTAACTCTTGGCTTTCCATATGCCTCTAGATCACTCAGATTTGACCCTCCATTACCCCTTTGGAGTGCTATATAAGGAACCCCTTGGATACATTGAAGATGAAGAATTGAAGAGCAAAGAAACTATAGTCCATTGTTTCCATAGCTTGCATATACTTGAATGTGCATCCCTTTGTCCATTTGAAGCACTTTTGTTCTTCCCAAGATTGCCTCTTCTTGTGAGCTTGCTATTGAGAGATGGAGGATTGAGGTGGTGAAGGCCTAGTTGGAGGACTCAGTTTCTCCAGTTCGCAGGTGTGCCGACAGAGGTTGTCACTTGTGTAATATCTTATTTGATTAATAGAAATATAATTTCCTATCCAATAATGTTCATTTGATGAATATTGAATCCATGGATATTTTTAATTGCTTATACATTGTTGATTATATATGCTAGAGTAGATCTAACACCATATTATATAGCATGCTTGTCTTGTTTGTTGTTGTTGAGAGAAAATTGCTAGCGCAAGCGGGATTGGAAAAATCTCAACTGGGATCTACTTCAACCGTCTGGAATAAGGTATGATTTGAGCTCCCTTAGTGTCAGATGTTTGGTTTCTCTTGCATATTGGGAATGTATTGATTTCTTGTGTCTATCTTTCTATTATGGTACACCCCAAGCCATAGGAAGTTTCTCTCCATAACAAGGCCTATAGAATAAAGGAATGGAAATGTAAGTTCTATGGAGATAAATGGGATCCTAAGCACAGATTCTTACAAAAGAAATTGTATGCCTTTGAAGCACAGTTGGAGTTCAAGGAACCAATTAAGAACGGTGCGAATAGTAAACAAGACAACCACATAGAAATAGAGGATGACACCCCACAAATAGCATTAGCCGTTATTACTAGAATCTCCCAACTACAAACGTTGAAGCTTAAAGGACATCTAAAAAAGAATAATGTTACAGTTCTCATCGACTCTGGAAACACCCATAACTTCATTAATTTCAACCTTGCTAAGGTATTTAACCTTTTTTTTTCAGTACCTAACATGAAGGTTATGGTAGAATATGGCAAGAAGATTGACAATGCAGGAAAATGTCACCAAGTCAAGTTACAAATACAAGAGTATAACTTAGAATCAGATTTATGTGCGGTACCGCTTGGAGGAGTTGACATAGTATTAGGAATACAATGGTTACAAACCTTGGGTACATACTCCGCATATCACCAAGAAATTTTTATTGAATTCCATGCATTCAGGAAAACACACAAATTATACTGGTTCCAACCACCTCATACATAGCTGGTTACATCACACCATATGGAAAAAATACTTCAGAAGAAAGCACCAATGTACATACTTCAATGCCTAGAAATGGATCTTCTAATAGGTGAAGGATATATGGACAAACAACCAGAGATACAAGAGCTGATTCAAAAACATCGCAAGAGGTTTCAAGAGCTACCTATGGAGCTCCCACCAAATAGAAAAATCGAACACATAATCGAAATAGAACTAAGGAAAAAACCTTCCAGTAGAAAACCATACAGATATCCACATCAGAGATAATGTGGTAGTTCACGTAATCATTTTCTTCAAATAATATTTGAGGACAAAGATTCCCTTAATGAGAAGGCAATGTAACAATAAGATAATAATAAATTAATATTAAATACAATTAATATTAATTTATTATTATTATAATCATGCCCTTTGGTGAAAAGGTGCAAGATAGGCTTATTTAATCCCAAACAATTGTATTCATTTTTCGTCTCCTACATTACATTTTATACATTTTTCTACATTATGTTTTGCTCTACACCCCTAACACCCCCTCCCTAACTCTCTGTTACGGAGAGAAATTCCTATGGCTTGGTGTACCACAATAGACAGCTTGACTCCAGAAATCAATCCTTTCCAATATGAAATAGAAATTAAATGTCTAACACTAAAGGATCAGACCTCGTACCTTATTCCGGACGGTTGAAGTAGATCCCCATTGAGATTTCCAACTTCAGCTTGAATTGATAGATTACTTCCTCAACAACAAATAAACAATACAAGCATTCTATATATCATGGTGTCAGATCTATTCTAGCATATATAATCAATAACGTACAAGCATTTGACATAATCCAATGGATGAAATATTCATTCAAACACACATTATTGGACAGGAAAAGATATTTCTATTAATATAAATCAAAGATTACAAGATACAACCTCTCATGGCATGTCTGCGAACCGGAGAAACTGAATCCCCCACTTGGGCCTCCACCACTTCAATCCTCCATCACTAGATAGTAAGCTCACAAGCAAAAGGCAAGCTTGGGAAGAACACAAAAGTGCTCCAAGGGACAAAGGGATGCAGACTCAAGCATAAGTTTCGGCAACAATGGACTATAGTTTATTTGCTCTTAATTCTCTCTTATGTCTTCAATGTACCAAGGGGTTCCTTATATAGTTTTTCAAAGGGGTAATGAAAGGTCGAATCCAAGCGATCTCAAGGCATATGGAAGGCCAGGAGTCAAATGAGTCGGATCCATGTCAAGGAAAACTCCAAAAGGATTTGGATTTTGTACACATTCCGATGTACGAGGTTTTAGTGGTCAAACCCGCGTATATATGCGCTTATAGGTTTAAAAGTCGCATGTATCATTTTTCACATGTTTATAGGGATGGTCAAGGAAACATCAAAGGACAAAAAATGGTTCATGGGGTCTAAGGAATCTGCAGTGGGACAGGGGAAGGCCATACAAAGTGTGATTCACCTGGAGTGGTGAAATCCACTATAACAGATGCCCCCTAATGTGTGAGGTTAGAGGGGTTATACGATGGTTGAAATACATTATAAGTCCATCCCAGAAGTGGAGTGATGAAGAATCCCAAATGGAAGACCAGCCACCCAATCAGCATAGTACAATAACACAACTCTGCACATAACTGCAAGTACATATAGCAGTCTCGAATACATAAGAGTAGAATGGCCATGAATAGGCATGATACAAGATATCACATAAGTGGTCATCACCACGTATAATATACATAAATCAGAATCTCCATGATGAAGATTTACTAAGGACCACGATCGCCATAGTGGCTGAAGATATATAACAGATCAAGATCTCCATAGTGGCTGGAAATATTTGACATATACTGGAATCAAGTCACGAGAGCTGAAATCTCATGAACACTGGCACGATCAAGGAGGTAGCATATAAGATATGCCACCAATCTAGAAGGTATTCTACATAAACTGCTATGAGTACATGTCCTACTATGCGAATAGAGGTGTTGAGGTCGAACATAGTAGTCGATCGTCTGATTACCAGTCATTAATGTATACCGTTAACAGATGCGAGATAACCCACCGATGATGAAAATGGGAATCAAGGTACTAGAGTGCAAACTAACAAGTGTGAATAGATGTGTTGAGGTTGAACACTTGAGAGGATCCATCGATTAGGGGACATTGATGTATTCCCAAAGATTGTCGATGGCGAGAGAACCTACCACTGATGACTGCAAGTCTCAAGGCACTCAAAATGACTCTAGATTCCAATCCCAGAATAAATGATCTGAAGTTGATGGGATGAAATCTGCTGGAAGGAGGGCATTAAGGTATCCCCCATCATCCAACATGAGGTACTCAACAAAGCTGTATAATGTGGAAGAACTCGATCATAAGGTGCACGAACAAACTGTACTGGGAATGGCCGACATGCAAAGTCAAGAGAACTGAGGAATGGCCGAATCAGGTTTCAAATTCCTTCAAACAAGAGAATAATGGCGTATGGTGACTGAATGAAGGCAGCACAGACTAGATATACAACTGGGACATCTCTGTGACACAAGAGGCATCGACAGAGGCTCCATAGGGACTAGAAGCTTAACCAATCAGTCGAGATAAACTCAGATAAACGAGTACAGCTCCTAAAGTCAAACTATAACCCAACCAATGGATGTCATATACAGTGCTTTGTTCGAAGGCGACATGACTCGACAGTTGCCATAGATAACATATTTCCTTGTCTGGATTTTTGGTTTTTTGATTTTTTTTGGACTTTTTCAATTATTTAAAAAGCTTGAAAAAATAATAAAATAGCTTTATAGTTACAGACTAGGAGGAGACGAGTGTCATAAGGGAAAACAAACTAGTTCCAAGTAGTGGAACATACCTATGCTCAATGCAAGGATACATGTGTAGGATATTGACACTCAGGGGAAAATCCCCTCTCGGTAAAAAGGGAAACAAGTTGTGAAGGATAAAAAATGGCTCTGCATGGATAGACATGAGACAAGCTCGGGCTATATGGCTGAAGCGCAATGTCAGGAGAGCTGGAATAAAGCTCAATAAGACAGATAAAGCTCATGATAATGCATTCACAACTTGATATGAGGGAGTCCTGAGGGGAATAGGCCAGCATAAGATCAAGAGGAGTATGAGGCTCTTGCGAAATGTCATGGCAGTACTATACAATGGACTCCGACACCCTAAAAGAGAAAACGTCGGCATGGGCACCAAATGCAAATAAGGCGCTGACTAGGGTACCCATGTAAGGTGAAGCTCTACCACTCATATCATGCCACTTCTAAAATAGCAAGAAAGTTCCGTGACATAACAGAGTGGGTTCGTACCTAAGGTCATGGTGATATGGTCATAAGGTCATGCAAAATGAAAACGATGGTGAAACCTAACCTATATGCCAGTTTAGACATGATACCCGAGATCAGCACGAACAGGTCAATCCAACGACTGAAACGACACTGAAAAAGGTCCTCTACAACATGAATTATGTCAAAAACGGTCCAAAATGGTTAGAAAATGTCAAAACTATAGGAAAGGGGGTAAAAATTTTCAAATATTTGAAAAATTTCTATAAATAGTAAACAATTCAAAATATTATAAAACATTTGAAACTTTTACCCATTTGAGCTCTGATTTTCAACAGCGAATTCCAGGAGATCCAGCCGGCGGAATCCACTACCGTTTCTTCCAGGTATTTACCCATGCTCTTCTCTTTCATTTTGATGTAATTTTTATGAAATTCCATGGTAAAATAAGGTTTCTAGGCCACCCTAAAATGAGCGCTGCGGCCCATGCAGAAATCAAGGTTTTTTCCGCGTATAGGGCTGGATATACGCGGAAAACACCCTCAAACCCACGTACATACGCGGCTATTTTGAAAACAGTCGCATATGAGGCCGCGCATATGGTTTTTTCAATAAACAGATGGGAAAATTTGCAATTTCTTGTGCAGGATGGTCCTAGAGTGGAGAGAGCGTGAACATGGTGAAGTAGAGGAAGCAGTAAGGGACGATCTAATGGCTCAACAGGCTCTACGTGCATGTGGACTCTACAAGTTTTGGTGTCTTGGTGGTTTGAGGGCCAAACCAAGACTATTACAGATGTTGGTGGATTACTAGGATCCAGACTCGGAGTCCTTCCAGATCGATGGGATGTCCCTCACCATAGAGGTGGAGGACATATACTTCATTACAGGGCTTTCTAGATGAGGGGAGGTGGTGAACCTTCGTTCCCGTGGTGGGCCAAGAGGTGGCCTAACTATCGACGAGTACATTGTAGTGCACTGCTATCCAGACACAGAGAAGGTGGGGAGTCAGGTCCCTACCAACTCTATACAGGTGCTGGGCCTAAAGGCCATACTATTGACATTGGGTAGGATAGCAGGCTTGGCATCACTCCACTAGGCCTCACGGCCTCTGATGTTCTATGCAGTGGACTGCATGAGACCCACGATTTATGACTGGAGCACTACACTACTGAGCAACATGAAACATCAGCTCAGTGAGTGTAAGGCAGGTAGAGTGCAAAACTTTGGGTTTAGCAGTATCTTGAGCACGTTTTTCTTCGAGCGTGTTCCAGGATTGAGCCCTAGAGTGGACGTTCCTCTCCACGGGGTTTGATATCCGGCCCAATGGAATTGGGAAGATGCTATGTGCAGACTGGGGGGTGGTAGGGTGGCAAACCCATATCCAGCTGACTTCTTTCCATGGTGGCGATGACAGATAGTTGCCATTGACGACTACCCCTATGCAGGGATAGATTTCCGGGGGGACCCAGACATGCCGCTACCACCAGGATCGGCATATGGCGATATAGGTAATGAATCTTGACCCTCTCTTTTTAAATTTTTTGAGTTATTTAATTTTTTTGTGTTTTCTTGATTATATGGAATCAAAAAGACATATTTTTGCACGACAATACATAGTGACATCTACCATTTGTGTGCAGATGTGGGACCACTGCGGCTAGAAGGCTTCCCTCGTCATAGACTGAGGGGAAGAGGAGATGACATCATGGGTGTGGATGTGGAGCAAATGCTCCAGAGCATTCATACCAATTTTGTGAGACTGACTCATAGAGTTCCCATGGCGCAAGTCGAGGACTTGCCTAAGGCTATGCAGTGGCAGGTGGTGGGTGTACCACGCGCATGGGTGCGGTTATTCTGACAGCTAGCTAGAGCTGTAGTGAACTTTCATGATCACAACCCTCCTCCTCCTCCACAGGATTAGACACCTGGGAGTGTATACATTTTGTACTACCATGTATTATATGTTGGTGGCTCGAAATCCCCAATTTTGTATCATGACATTATGTATTATCACATTTTTGGATGTATATATAAAAAGTTTTATGGTGATTGGTTTATTTATTTACATGAGTAAAAATTATGTTTGTGATTAATTTATTATGAATGAAACAAATGCCAATCTAACACGTAGTTAGCATATGAGTCAGCAACTTGATTATTATTTCTTGGAATGTGTATATATGTTATATTGTCAGATTGTCGTTCTAACAATCTCACACGTAAGAATATTCTCAATAACTTCGGATCCCTAACACGGTACAAACCATTGAGTTGTGACACTACTAACTCCGAATCAAGACGTACCTCAAGAGAGAGAACACCATGTGAAATGGCATCCCGTAGAAGCTCGATAATGGCACTATATTCAACAACATTGTTGGAAGATGGCTGCAGACATATGCCTCCTAAAGATAGTACCTGACCCATAGGAGTATAAATCACCCAAGCAGCCGAGGCTGAGTGTTGAGTGTGATGGCTTGCACCATCTGCGAATCCTATGTAAGTGGAAGATTCCATTGACATCTGCCAAAAGAAACAGAAACTAATCACAAACCTGATCACTATAAGAGAAATACCTAACTATGCAAAACTATACAATAATATACAATAAGCAGCCTTGGCTGAAGATCATACATAGTATTTCTTAATATAGAGCCCATTCCTAGGCTCTGCCAAGGCTGTTCCTTCATAATCCACTAACTCATACGCACCCTTCTCTAACACACACTTGACCACGTAAGGACCATGCCACATAGGATTAAATGCCCCCAAGGGTTCTTTCAGTTGATCCCACAAAAGGACCAAGTCTCCTTCACTAAATGCCCTTGGATGGACAGACTTATCATATTGGGCCTTTACGTGACGCTTATTAACTTCTAGAGCCACCAAGGCATCCTGACGCTGCTCATCAAGTTGCTCAAGGTGAACCAAACACTCCTCCAAAGGTGAAGAGTCTGATAAGAGTTCTACAGCTAGCTTCAATGAAGGAATCTCACATTCAATCGGCAATATCGACTCCACTCCATGTACAAGTTGATATGGAGAAAAACTAGTGGCAGTCTTAACAACGGTTCGATATGCCCACAAAGCAGGATATAACATGATGTGCCAATTGTTCTTGCTTTGTGCAATGGTTCGTTGGAGAATGGATTTGAGTGATTTATTCACTGCCTCAACCTGTCCATTCACTTGATGGTAGTAAGAAGAGGAATGCTCTTGCTTATACCCTAAATTTGATGCCAACTCTTCCATCATATGGTTCTGAAAGTGCGAGCCATGGTTAGTGACAAGCTCTTTCGGAATCCCGAACCGAGTAATAATTTGGTTGAATAAAAATTGGGCGGATGTCTCACCGTCGGATTTTACTGTAGGCATAGCCTCAGCCCATTTCGTGAATTAATCAATAGCCACTATAATATGATGGTGCCCTCCAGCCGAAGCTGGGTTGCAAACCATAAAATCGAGCCCCCACTTAGTGAAGGGATCGATGGTGATAATGGGATGTAACAGGGCAGGTTTCGAGCGCATATTACGTGCGAACACCTGGCAAGGGTGGTACCTCTTGACTGCATCAACACAACCCTTAAAGATCGATGGCTAGAAATAACCTGCTCTTGAAATGTTTTGAGCCGTAGCAAGCCCAGATAAATGACCACCACATGCCCCTCCATGGCGATCATTCAACACTACCTCAGCCTCCTCATGACTTAAACAATGTCGTAAAATGGAATCTACCCCACAATGGTACAAGGTGCTATCCACTATGAGGTAGTTCTTAGAGACGTGACATAATCATCGTCGTTCATCTCACGAGAGGTGAGTAGGGGTCTTCAGTGTTTGTAAATATATTATGATATCCCCATACCATGGGTCTAACGTTGAGATTATGAATATGTGTTCATCAACAAAAATATCTTCACAAACCAACTCCTCCGCCTCGCTTGGGAAATCCAATATAAGCTCTGCAAAGATTAAAGACTTATTCGATTTTGCCGAAACAAAATCGAGATTGAATTCTTGCAGAATGATAATCCATTTATTATACTCTCCCCCAATCATCCTTCTGGTGAGGAAGAACTGAAACGGATTGACATGGGCCACTACCAAGGTCTGGCGAAGGAAAATATAACCTCTCAACTGCTGAACCGCATGTACGGTAGCCAAAGCAAGCTTCTCGACATGAGAATAACGAATCTCTTTGTCAATAAGGTTTCGGCTCAGATAATATATGACATGCTCTTAGATCTCCTCATCCTCTTGAACCAAAACCATACCAATCGTCTCTAAGGATGCGGCCACATATAACAGAAATTCACGGCTATAGTCTGGGGGAATAATCACCAGGGCCGATGCTAGGGCTCACTTGAGTGCATCAAAGGACTCCTGGGCTCGCTCATCTCAATAAAAGGGGGTGTCCTTCTTCAAGATATGCATGAAGCCTCTAGTCAAATTGGAAAAGTTGACAACAAATCTTCGTAAAAAGTTTTCCATGCCTTGCAAACACTGAATATGATGAATATTTTTCGAGGGAGACAACTGAAGTATTGCCTCAACCTTCAAAGGGTCGACTCTTATACCCTCTTTAGAAACGATGAATCCTAACAAACAACCTGACTTCATGCAAAAGATGCACTTATGAGTATTTAATCGAACTGAATAGTGGCGGCATGTTTCAAATACCAATCTCAAGTGATAGGGATGACGTATTCTCATACGAGAATGAGCAGTGAGGTCATCCAAAAATACTTCAATAATTGACTTGAGATCGTGGAAGATCAAGGTCATCACCCGCTGAAATGTAACTCCGGCGTTTTTAAGGCCAAAAGGCATTTTCCAATACATAAACGTTCCCCAAGGACAGATAAAGGTAGTTTTATGTTGGTCCTTAGGTTTAATCTATATTTGATTATATCCGGAAAAGCCATCCATGAAGGAGAACACCTCACTACCCGCACACTCATCCAAAATCTGATCAATAAATGGTGTGGGGAAGTTGTCCTTAGGACAGGCACGATTCAAATCGTGGAAATTAGTACATATGCGAATCATTCCCTGCTTCTTATCCACCGGAACGGGGTTTGAAACCCACTCCGTCAAGGGAATGGGATAGATGAAACCGTCTTTCAACAGCTTCTCTATCTCTGCCTTAATGGCGGGTGCTTTCCTAGGATTCATCGCACGTAAACTCTGTCGAACAGGCTTAGCGTTGGGGTAAGTCTTAATCTCATGTTCGACAATTAGAGGGTCAATACCTGGCATCTCATCATAAGACCAAGCAAAAATATCATGGAATTCCTTAAATAGCTCGGTGTATTCAAGAATCTTAGCATGGGAACATTCCGCCCCAATATAGACATTCTCTATCGTGCCAGGATTGCAAGAGATGTTGATAGGAATCGTTGAAGATATGTTCGCCATGTTTCCATCAGCCATTGGACCAGGAGAGCTTAATGGAACCATAGGAATACCAACTCTCTGACTAAGAACCACCCTAAAATCCTCACGCTCCAAGTGGTCAAGCTCTGGAATAAAATATGATCTATGATGGAGTTCCCCCCATGGTGGCTCAACTCCTGACATAGCCTCGATAATCTCTTCATATGAAGGGAAAACCGTATCAAGGAAGTCATGTGTGTGAGAAGACTATACTGTCCATGCCAGCAGCACATAAGGGTCCTCCTCTTCTGTCCCCGAAGAGGAACGACTAGGCACTGGAGCACACTCAAGCTATCATAGCTGCAAGCAATGACACGTCTGTCATGATTCCTATCAACATCTCTTGCAAGAATCCAAGGATCTTCCATATGACTTGTGCGAAAAGACACTGATCTCATAGATTTCGAAGCCTCATTGAAACTAGATCCTACCATGAGGATTGGTGCAAGACAACTAAAGCTCCCCATAAGGGATGGATACATGCCTACACCCACACTCCCAGTTGCCGGTTGAGAATGTTCAACGATCGGGATCGAAGCTCTTGAAGATGCAGTAACAGATGGATTCTTGAATGTCGTTTGATCAATCGTTACAATCTTCCTGTTATGTGGAAATCATACAATGCGAAACAAGGAAGAAACAATGACTTGCATACTATACATCCAGTTCCTACCCAGCAAGAGATTGTAGTCAAGGGGCGCATCAACCACCTCAACTTCTATCGCAATGATCTTCCTTCCCAAACGGAATTTAAGGGAAGGAAGGATACCGTGCAGCCTAAAAGATCTCCCATCGAACACAGTTAACATGGTCGCTGATTTAGACAGCTCAGGGGAACCCAGACACTTCCAGTAGGATAAAGACATCACAGAAGCAGCAGTTCCCTCGTCAATCATAGTACGCTTGATGATCATATTAAGACATTCTACGTGAATCAAAAGAGACACATAGTAGGGAAAGCGAGGCTAAAATCCTGCGGTTTCAAATTTGATCACGGAGGAAGAATCATCATCGTTCACATCAAGGGAAGAAAGCAACACCTTCCTTTGCGAAGGACAACTCTGAAGCACTTCCAATGCAAACATTGCACAAGGAGTGTGGCCCAAATCCTCGACAACTGAATAGTTCTGGGTGGCTCGGGCATTTGGATTATGCCCTGAACGCTTAAGGACTCCCTTAGGAATGCGAGGTGTAGCCTCAGGTTTATCCATAGGTTTCTCAATACGCAAAGGGGACCCTGGTGGATTAGGTTCTTTGCCTGGGATGGGTTGTGACGAACTATAATCTTTCGCACGCGTCACAACTTTCGTAGCACAGACCATGTTAATGAACCCACGACCACTAGTCTCCGGCGGGTCATGATCATCACCAGACTGGTCATGGGACTTTGAGTTCATATTTTGATTATGTGGTAAAGGGTTAGTTAGCACAGCTGGGCCCTGTGCCAAGAATCTTGAGGTGATCGTCAATACGAGGGCACAAGTAAGTGAGGTGATCGTCCTTACATAACTTGCAAGGGAACTTAACCTTACGTTTAGCTTGCTTGTCCCCCCCAGCATTTTGACCGTTCTTGTCATTATTACTAGCATTCTCATTTTTATTCCCACCCTTATGATTATTTTTAACCTTTTTTCTATTCTGTCCTGGCTACTGGTTACCCTTCGGGTCCGACGATTGCACAGAAAGTACATTCGCCATTTGGGCGGGTTGAGACGAAGCTGTAGCTTGTCCCGAAGCAGATTGGTTGATTGAAAATTGACTAACTTGTTTTGCAACCGAATTTGCAGGTTTCGCACTTGCACAACCGACAATGCCATTGGCATGTGGTCCAGGTTTGACTTTGGGATTGAAACTGGAACGCGGAGCGTGGGGAATAATCTCATACAACAAACCGGACTGAGCATAGATCAAGTCCAGTTCCTATGCCCTAAAAATCGCTTGTTCCTCATTTTGCACTCCAGATGTAGAAACATCCTTCGCTATATATGGTAATAACGACTTGAGGAACCACTTGAGGAGGAACTCCGGTGGTATAAAGGCTTTAATTAACCTCTTCCATCTACGCCACTCTTGAATATGATCAGAGATATGTGTGGCTTTATCTTGCTGAGATGTCGACAAGAGTTCAGTACCAACGTCATAACACACTGGTAGCTGTAAGTGATTAATAAAAGTCATCGCAAGGTCATCGAACAAAGTGAAAGCTCCCCTAGGTAACTCTATATACCATTTCGCAGCAGGCCCTGTGAGGGTGCATTGAAATAGTCTCAAACGGATTGAGTCCTGGTGTAAGGAATTTGAAGAGAACCATAGGTGAAACGTAGTAACGTGTTCACTCAGATTCTCTCACGGTTTACCCTCAAACTTAGGTATGTCTGAAGGAATCTTGGTAGGGACAACCGGCCAAGCCGGGTCATGAGCCATAGGATCGTTTGTCACTCTCGACAAGTCAGGAAGATTGAACGTCGTGAGGAAAGGGAGCCTAGGATGATGGGGTTGATGGACTGCTCCCTGATTCATATAGGTTTGATTACCACCATGGCCTTGGCCATAGTGTCCTCCACCCATATGAACCATGTAGGGCAGCGTGGAAGCACCATAGTGAGGTGGACCTTGATTAGTGGGAGCTACAAAGCCGTAATTAGGAGAGTAAGCAGGTTGTTGATACACTCCCCCATAAGGTGAAGAACCCTATCCATACTGCATCCCATAATATGGTCCATAGGTCATCGCATGCGATGCCCCATGAGACACTCCGTAGGTAGGAATATACGCTCCGGAAGTAGGAATATACAATATACCAGAAGTAGGGATATATGCCCCGGAAGTAGTAATATGACCTCTAGAAGCATGAACATAACCTCTTGAAGCAACGGGTGGTATGTAAACCTGAGACACAATCGGTCTAGTAACCGTAGTATGGACCTGACTCGTAGCCATGTGCCGAATCAAAGGACCATGTGAATAAGGTGGAGGGTGGAAATTTGAAGAACTAGGGATAGAGGACGAAGGGATCTGAGTAATCAAGTATGTGCTATTCCCTATCATTACTCATCCCGGATCTGGTATCCTAATAAGATCACTAACCCTAGACCTAGGAGGAATATGTGATGTAACTTCCACCACTGGGATGGAAGGTGCAATGTGACTAGTGCTCCCAAACCTCTCCGCATGGTAAGGAATGCGAGTGCCCCCAGGCATAGTGTTAGGCTCGAAGTCAAATTTGACATGAAATTCCAAATCATGTGTAGGAAAACTAGTCATACCATAACTACCATATCTAGTGCTGGCGGGTTCAAAATGAGTCTCGGCGTCCTCTGACATTCCATACTGGTAACGCGTCAATGGGGAATCAAACCTAGAGTGAGTAGGTCTATCATGCATGGTTCCTATCTCAGAAATCATAGGACCTAACTCAGCTAAGTCGGGTGAAGGATCGTAAGTAGGATTAAACTCCCCATCGTCTACACGAATGGGAGAAGGTGGTTCAGGAATACCTTCTAAATGGTCTCCCATGGTGTGTGAGTCAATGTGAGACATAGTCTGCCTAGACTATCTAGGTCTCTCTCCCAAAGGAGGAGGAGAAGTATAAGGTGGAAGTCTTGCTAAACGACGAGAATGGTGAGGAGCCACACCCGGATCCACGATGACTCAAAAAATAGAAAAGACTCTCTATTTACACAGACCCTAGGCCAACTATCGTGCACAGAGCAATCACTAATAAAATATAAAGCCAAATGCAAGCAAACAAGACCTGGATAAGTGAGCTCCCAAATGAAGTAGGTATGTCTTTCCTAGGAGAGGCTTGAGACTCCCATACACAACAAGCGAAGGTACGTAACCAATTATTGTGGCCCTCAGCCTCAACGCGTAAAGCAACTGTGCTGTCTGACCCCAACCTGGTCGGGACACCTGCAGAATAATCCCTGCAAAGTACCCCCTAATAAAATATAAAGCCAAATGCAAGCAAACAAGACCTGGATAAGTGAGCTCCCAAATGAAGTAGGTATGTCTTTCCTAGGAGAGGCTTGAGACTCCCATACACAACAAGCGAAGGTACGTAACCAATTATTGTGGCCCTCAGCCTCAACGCGTAAGGCAACTGTGCTGTCTGACCCCAACCTGGTCGGGACACCTGCAGAATAATCCCTGCAAAGGTCACCTCAATATAATCAATGCTCAGGCAGACAGTCACAGGCAGGATTAACCGTATGGGTAGGGTAGCAAAGCCCAAAACTCTTGAAAGAGCCCTCAGATACGAATACAATCCTGGAAATATCTTCGGTGCTACTCAGTTATGACTAGGGGTCATCCCAATCAATAACCACTCACACTGCCTTGTGCTTAACTCCTTTTTGAGAGGAGGATCCTGAGAAACACTGGTTATACCAAGGATTTCACACACTCACCTAGACAGACACATACATGTTGTTTAGTGATCTTGAAGAATTGACTTACAATGAACTATTCCAAGATCCTAAAACCTAAGCTTGTTGGTGCACCCTATAAAAGAAAAGAGTGTAGTTCATTTTAATTTAACGTTGATTTTAGTTGGCTTTATTACTCCAAAATGGGATATGGTCATGCAACTAATGGTGTTATGATGCAACATGAAGTAAAATGCACACCTAACAATCAATGCAAGTGTATTGTGTCCATGAAAATAGGGTATGCTACTACATGAAATGCACAATTTTTCTTCAAATGATGAATGCAAGCTTTCCTATATGAAGTCCTAACTAATACTCCAAAGCAAATCTAGTGCAAGTACAATGCAAAATGCAAAATGCAATGCATGATGATAAGCAAATGTTTTTGGATTTTTTGAAATAAAATGAGATGCAAAAAGCAAAAGAATGATTCTACAAACCCTAAACTCTGCAAGCACTCATAAACAACACTCAAGCAAAGCACTAAGGTAAAAGAACTCTAATGCACTAATCTCAAACAAAAAATCGAAAATGCCATGACAAGAACCCTCTTAAAAAAGAAAAAATTTAGCCTAAAAAAATGTTTCTGGTCAGAAACAGAGGTATAAACAGACTCAGGCAGTGCCAAAGGAGACTCAACAAATATCAAAATTCACCCAACAACCATTTAACTTCCACAAAAAGGAAAAAACAAAGGCATACTCGACTGTTCGCATTAAACCCGCATGTATACGCAGAAATCGAAGAGAAACCCACATGTATACGCGACTGTGAGTACAAAACTCGTGTACAAGAAGAAAGGTGCATAAAATCAAGGCAAATAGGCAGGTTGAGACAAACTTCACACCAATCAGAATCTACTAGGCATACATGCCCCGAGACCCGACACAGAAACAAGAGAGACAGAGCAATTCAAATTCATTGAATGCTGAGAAAACAACCCCCAAAGGACAACTACTAGGAACTCCCCAGCAGAGTCGCCAATTCTGTTATGGAGAGAAATTCCTATGGCTTGGGGTACCACAACAGAAAACTTGACTCCAGAAATGTAATTTCCCCAGTTTTGACCCCGTTTGCATGATGTATATATTGTAATTAATCATGGTGAGGAGCTCAAGGAAAAATCCCCACCATCGATTTGGTTGTGTGTGTGTTTCGGCAATGGGGATAGTTGCCGATGGTTTATCGTGCCATTTGGCACATTATAATTCGGCATCATGTAAATACGCACATCAATTAAAACTAAAACCACAACCAGCTATGACAGTGCAACGTTGAATGAAAAGGGCATGGTTCCAAAGGATAAGGGGTGGGGGATGTCAAACCTTGGTATGGGGGAAAAACCCATGTGTTTCCACCTTGTTTTGTTTTGCCATCTTTCCTTGTCAACCTATTTATTGTTTTGGGGAGTAGTTGAGGAGTTATGGCTGCTGGTGGTTGGGGCAGTTATTGTCCTTGGGAGTGGGGTGGTAGGGATTTTAGTACCTTTCCCACATGCCCACTCCACCCATGAATTCTTGCACTCCACTCTCACGCGACCTTCCATTCTCCCCATGGCGCATTCTCTCCTCGATCGGTTCGTTCCCCATCGTGGTCTGTTCATCTTCCTCACGCAGAGGTCGGTGCTATTTTCCCCACACATAGGCAGTGGTTCTGTTGGATCTCATGCAGCCAGGAGAGGAGCTGTTGATCGATGATCATTCACATTCTTCCATAGAGTGGAATTGAGTATGTTTTCCCCTATGTTTTGCTGTTGGGTGCAAGTTTTTCCTCAAGCGCAGACCGTTGGAGTTGTTTTCCATGTCGTGAGCCGTGCTCTTTGATTGCATTCTGGGACGGTTGTCTTCCTCGCGTGTTTTGTTGGTTGTGGTGTCCAATTTCATTTTGGAACACTGTGGATTTCCAATCCGTGGGTTGAGTTTTCCTCTGTCCACGCTGGGAGTTGGCCTCTCCTCTGTTTTGTGGGCCGTGGGATGTTGTCCGGCCGTTACATTGGTGAATTGTGTGTGCTGTTGGTTGAGTTTTCCTTGCTTTGGAACTCTGGATTGTTTCCATATTTTCATTGTGAGTTTGGGCTGCTGATATACCCTGGTTTGGCTACAGTTGCTGAGTTGTTATGGCCATGTGAGGGCCAAGAACAAATCTGTGTGGTTTGGTGGACTTGAGATGTGCTTGTCTTTTGTTTGGGATTATCCTTGGTTGTCCTTACCTTCTTCACAGGGCTGTGAAGGGATGGTTTTGTTGCATGTAAGCAGTGGTTGGTCTTTGGACTGTGCTGGCTTGGCCGGTCTATTGATGGCCTGATAAACCCAGCTGTGTTGGTTTGCTGAGTGTGTCCCCTGGCTATGTGTAAGCCTGCATTGACCCTTATCCTTGGAGGAATCATTCCCAGCTCGGGGGTGGTAGCATTGCTGAGAGATTGATGAGTAAGCTGGCCTATGGTTGGGTGGAACGTTGCAGCGATGTAGCTGGTTGCGGGATTCTTCATCAAAAGATAAGTACTTCTGTTATTTCATCTCTGCAATTAATCTACTATTTCATGAATCATGATGAACATGTGAATGCTGTTTTATGTATATGTTTGCTTCCGTTGTGTGATTGAAGATTTATGCATTGAGTAAATTGTGCCTATATGATGATGGATTATTCATCTTAGCCTGCATCTGGTTATCTAGTATGCATTATGATTAAGCTTTTAACTCAACATTTATTCCTGTTTATGTTCATGGGGTTGTCTGCCCGTATGCTTGGTGTTCGTCGCGTCCTCTTCGTCGGTAAGAGGGATGGGGACATGACAGTATGGTATCAGAGCTCAAGGTTGCAACAATGGGCCTCTATGGGCCAGGAAGGATACAGTGACAGAAGGTGGAATTACCTTCTATGTTCAACACAACCACAGCAAACTTCAAAAATGGTCTAAGTGGTGGAGCAGTTGGAACAATGAGCGGAAAAGACTTCCGCTGTGGCGAAAGGGTTTGTGAAACAGACTTCCGTCGTTGCGGAAGGCTAGGCGGAAGCGCGTCCGACGGAGAGCAGTAAAGGAAAATCGCAGGAATTTTTCTAAGCATCCATCAGAGGGAATTAGTGGATCGACATCCGCCGTTGCAGATAAAGAAGCAACTAAGCGTCCGACGGGAAAGTGGTCCGACTGCCGACATGTGTTATATTTGGCGGAAAGAAGAAAGACAATTCAAAATTTTGTCTAAGAGTTCCCCAATCGGAAGAGTTGGTGAAGTGAACTTTCGTCGTTGCGGAATAGTTGGCGAAGTTAACTTCCGCCGTTGCGGAAGAGCTAATGAAGTGGACTTCCGCTGTTACGGATGGCAAAGCAACTACGCACCCGACGGAAAATTCCTCCGATCGTCGATGTCGTCGAGGAGGTTAAGGGCTTGAAATCATTGACCATCAGAGGAAGAAAGTGCTCATGCGCCTGCCGTTGTGGAAGCGAAAGCATTACGGCTTCCGACTAGAAAGACCGCCAACAACCGACGCGGTAAAAGAAAGTTCGAAATTTTTCTAAGTAAAGAAAATATTAGCCACCGGAAGAAGAAAGTGATTGAGCGTCCACCGTTGCGGAATTCTAAACGACTAGGAATCCGACGGAAAAGTCTTCCAATCGCCGACAGAGGTTAAGACTGCCACCAGAAGAAGAAAGGGTTTTGCGTTCCACCGTTGCGGCTGCAGAAGGGATTCTGTCGCCAATTTTGCAGAAGAACTTAATGTTGGACAGTCCGCCATTGTGGCTATCAAAAAGACTAAGTCGTTCGATGGGAAAGTTCTCTGATGCCATGAAGAAATTTCTTCGAGCATCCGCCGTTGCGGAATCCAAAGCCATTTGGCTTTCGATGTAAAAGCCCGCCGATGCCAATCAGGTTGGGCCGCCGATCGGAAGATGATTGGAGTTGGTGGGCCGCCGTTGCGGCTGTTGATAAACTATTTCGCCGATGGAAATAGGGATGATGGAGCCGATCAAGCGTCGAAAGAAAGAAGGAAGTCCGTTTTGAAAATCAACTAAGTATAGAAAACGTCAGCCAGGCGGAAGAAAAATGACTCCGAGAGCCGCCGTTGCGGAAGCAAAATGACTCCGAGAGCTGCCGTTGCAGAAGCAAAATGACTTCGAGAGCCGCCATTGCGAAAGCAAAATGGCTCCGAGAGCTGCCATTGTGGAAGCAAAATGACTCCGAGAGCCGCTGTTGTGGAAGAGAAAATGGTTCCGAGAGCCGATTCTGCGGAAGAGAAAATGGTTCTGAGAGCCGATTCTGTGAAAGAATAATTGGGGAAGAGACCCGATTGAATAAAGGAAAATTCAGTTGTTTTTCAAAGGAATTTTCAGTGGTTTTTTAGTGGATTTTCAAGGCTGAAAATTGAGAAAGTGGCAGCAATCTAATGCGCCAGATTGCACGAAAACCAATGATTTACAAAAAAAAACGAAAAGCCACAAGGGGGCAAGCCCCCTTGACCCCCATCGTCCCCTGAGACAGTCGTTCATGTGAAAAGAAAAATTCTATGTTTTGGGCAAATTAGTTAAACCCAAAATTCATCAAAGATGAATGGTGCATCGGAAATGAGGTGGCTGAAGTTAGCATCCTAGACCAAAATACAGTTGTTTGTTTTGCCTAAGACTTGGTGAAAGTCTTCATTCTTAGAAGTGGTGTGGTTTTCACATCCGGGGTCGGAATGAAGCATGTGGAAAGGCGTTGGAAAGCTTATCCAGTAGGGAACAAGGATAAGTGACTAGAATCTGAGCATGGAGCAGCAAAGTGCTAATGATGGCCGCTGTTATCAAATGGACAAATTTGGACAATTGCATGCCAGAAGTAGCAAGGATCGTGAAGTCAACCAGCTGTTGTGTGGACAAGGAGTTCCATGCCAGGATGAGGGATTTGAAAGGGAAGTTTTTCTTAAAACTCTATCTTGCTGATGATAACTACATTTCCTAAGTTTATGCATGAAATGCATGAGGATATGTATTGCATGCATAGGATATTGCATGTTGGTAAGAATATTGGAAATTATATATATTATAATGAACCACTAATGATAATCATTGCTTTGATGTTGGCATTAGTGGGAAAAACCAACGATGACATGGACCCGGATGAATATGTTGCTGAAGTTGATGAATGTGACTAGCAACCCTCTGGAGAAAGGGATAAAGCAACAAGTCCATAGCAAAAGTTGGTGAGCAAAATTCTGCAATCTCCTGCAGAGGACCAACCAAATTGGTCACGGCAATGGTGTAAGTAAGACCCATGCTGGTAAGAGTTTGCTTATGACAAATTCCATGGATTGGTAAAGGTAAAATACCTCATACCATGTGAATAGTGGAATGTAGAAGGTGTCATTCCTATATATGTTGATGATATTGATTATAATAATGCATCCTATATGAATTAGGCATGGTTAGGTCATGCACGGTATATTGAATGCAAGATAGCATGAATGGATAGGCATTGGAAATATTTTATGAACCTTGTAGTTATGCAATGGATGTATGCCTATGAAGGGTGTGAATGACTGATTGCATAAGTGCAGGTGCAATGTTGTGATGTATTGCATGAATGCATTGAGATGAATGCATGTGATATGCGGACTAACTAATGACTGAAATGGTGAATTGATGATAATTCAGGAATCATTTCAGAGGTTGTTATGAATGCAGGATAGTCATGATCAGTTGGCTGCCAGAAATGCTCTAGTGAAGAGCAAGGTGGTATGAATGATACGCCTGTGAAGTAAGGAGTATCTAAACATTTAGTTTAATTGCATGAATGATGTGAATATGCCTTACAAATGTTAATACGATAATGATTGCATGAAGTAAATGATCTTTGATAAACACTGATGTGACTAACAGCTAGAAGTACTTGAATTTTATAAATTCTGAAAATGCTTCAGTGATGGTTGTAGCAATGAAAAGGTTATATGCATCACTTACCAAGTGTTTGGTTGATTGAAGCTCATGTTTCAGGTAGATTATTTTGGGCATGGCAGTGAGAGGTAAGACCCTGACCAATTCCAGAATCTACCATGTGAAAGAGCTTATTAAATTTGAATTGTGAATTTCAAATTTAAGGAATTGCTGACAACTACTAGTCACTACTGGCTTGCATAAGCTTGTGTTTGGATGTTGAAGCTCATGTTTCAGGTAGATTATTTCGGGCATGGTAGTGAGAGGTAAGACCTTGACCAATGCCAGAATCTACCATATGATATGCATAATATTTTGTTAAAATTCGAATTGTGAATTTCGAATTTAAGAAATTCCTGACAACTACTAGCCACTATTGGCTTGCATAAGATTGTGTTGGATGTTTGTAGCTCATGTTTCAGGTAGCTTATTTTGAGCATGGCAATGAGAGGTAAGACCCTGACCAATGCCCGTATCTACCATGTAAAAGAGCCAAACTTTATGAGAAGAGTCTCATGGTTGTGAAATTAGTTGGTTGTTAAAATTTGAATTGTGAATTTCGAATTTAAGGAATTGCTGACAACTACTAATCATTGTTGGCTTGTATAAGATTGTGTCAGGAGGGATGCATGGTAAGTGGGTAATCATGTTATGATAGTAAGTATAAAGTTATAATGGGCATAGTAGTGCTGCTTACAAGAAACCCACAATTAAACAAGTCAATTTCTGCAGTAGACAGAATTGCAAATTCTTCTTGAATTTGATTACCAATGTCATTGCTTGGTTATGGAACAATCAATTGGATTGTATTATCAGGTAATGATCGAATGTTTGGCTATTTGATGAATGTGTCAGGGATACACACCGCAGGAAGATCATGTGTGATGACCTACAAGAGCCAAGATTCATGGGAAGGTTTTCCCTTGGAAATGGGTTTCGGGTGAAACGCCATTAGACATTTTGAAATGTCTCATCTGCACTGCATGTTCGGTAATAACATGAGTGAGATGGTATAGATTATGTCGGTGAGACATGTGTGGATATGAAATGTAAAAAAAAAGAAGTAGGGATGGGGGCTTGGTTTGCTTAATAACCTGGTGATTGGAAACCACATAGACAGAGCTAGAGGGATGAATTTCTTCTCCACAACCACGGGAGAGCACTGGAAGGGAATGCAGGGCCTGAGGGACTGAGTAGCAGAGAAGGGACTGATTCCTTGTGTTGGGTGTGTGTGGGTGTCTTAGAAGTCAGGCTAGTTTTGGTGTAGGTGTTCCTAGCTCTGCAGCGAGCTCACCAGCTTAGCATTCAGCCTTTCCCAACTCCTTGACGGTGCCTAACAAATATAAAGGCATACTACGACGGAAAATGGATAAGTGTTATGTAACCCTTGCTATGAATGTGCATGTTTAATTATTAAATTCGATATGCAGAACATGTTTTGATTTAGTATCCATTATGACCGAATGATATGAAATGTGATTATAGATTTAGAGCAATAACGCTGATGAGTTTGCTTGTATTGCTTGTATTGCTTGTGTTGGCAGGAAAAAGGTAAAAGGTAAAGGTAAAATGGTAAATGGTTGTTGTGAGGGGTTGCAGAGTAAGGGTTATTGTTGATATAAGTGTATGTTGGTATAAGTGTATGATGGGATGTTATATGCCTGGGGATCCATAGTAGATCCTAGACCTAGAAATGGTCATGATAAAGTTCCAAGCCCAGTTGACATGATTGTGTACTGGCTGGACATTAATTATTTGATGTTGTCGAGCAGCTGGTGTGCTGACCTAACATCCAAGTCCATAGGCGATCCCAAGGCTTGCAAAGCGAAGTAGGATCCTATGGATGAACGAGGAAAGGCACAATACAGATAAGTATTGGATTATTTTTCTTATGAAAATACAGGTGTATATGATTTGGTTATGATGTTTTAAGCTCTTGTTCTAGAGATAAAACTGATGTGAATAAACTAAACATGTGAATTTATTCATGGTTTGAATATAGGTATCGTTGGAAGCGAGGACTATGAGAGCATCCTAGGGGTGCATGTGGAAATGTGACTGTCCTGGAAAGCTCAGAATGAGCGGTAATGAAAAAGGTGATAGTAAGACGGGGGAGTCCTAGTAGCCGAGACAAACCATGTGGAGAGACTCCATGGTTTAGAGTTTTGGAATAGACCAAAGACACTAAGTGTCATGACCAAGAAGGATTGGTCCAGCATTCACTATGAAGTGAAAGAGGCTGAGAGCATGAAAATCCACTACGATAGTGTGGGTTCCAGGATGGAACAAAACAAAGAGGGGAAAAACTCTTATTGCTCTCTCTTGCCTTCTATTTACATATATATATATATATATATATATATATATATATATATATGTTTATGCATTGTGAAAACAAAGGATTGTTGAATGCATGTATGATTGAGAATGAAATGTGTGTATTTGCTTAAGTAAAATTGTGAATGCTGGATTAGTTAATTCCTTTCCCAGGAATGGACATGAATGAGCTCATGTGCCTGTTGGGAAGGCATGAAAAATATGAAAGCCTCATTGATGAGACTTGGACTGTCATGCCAATTGGGTAATTAATTGACTGATTTTAATGTCTATGTTATACTTGGTCTGATAGGATTTCAATGGTGCATTTCACAGGTGAGAAAAGTGAAACCGGGTGGTGCACATTGATCATGGTAGCAGATCAAAATTTGCTGGACTTAGCTGGAAGTCTCCTTCAAGTGATTGCCAAGACCCAAGAAAATCTTGGGGAGATGCTCAAGATACAGAGAAGGCAGAGTGAAATGAACCGCCCGATTTTGCAAAACTCTATTGGTTTGCAAAGGGAGGTGAAAATCCTTCTGGGAGCAATCGGAAAAGGAAAGGAAGGTGGATCAGCGATGGGACATTCCTCCAAGCGACCCAATAAGAAACGGTCCAGGAATGAAGACTCAAAGGAAATTGAGCAGGTAAAGATGAAGCAGCCAGTGAGATGATGGAGATGCGGAGGACATCATTTACGCCAGGACTGACCAATGAGGGAACATGATGAGGGCAATAGCCACAAAGTTCCTAGACTTCGGGATCAGCTGGAAGCTGAGAACCAGCAGGAGAAGTCCATGGAAGCTGAGGGGCTTGGTCTTGAACGTTCAACATAAATGATTAAACATGGGACAGATCTGCAATTTTGAAATTTTGATGTGCAATTATATATGTATTGTATATATATGTAATGGAACATCGAGGACGGTGTTACTCCAATGGGGAGGGGAATGTAATGTCCCTAGTTTTGACCCTGTTTGCATGATGTATATATTGTAATTAATCATGGTGAGGAGCTCAAGGCAAAATCCCCACCATCGATTTGGTTGTGTGTGTGTTTCGGCAATGGGGATAGTTGCCGATGGTTTATCATGCCATTTGGCACATTATAATTCGGCATCATGTAAATACGCACATCAATTAAAAATAAAACCACAACCAGCTACGGCAGTGCAACGTTGAATGAAAAGGGCATGGATCCAAAGGATAAGGGGTGGGGGATGTCAAAACTTGGTATGGGGGAAAAACCCATGTGTTGCCACCTTCTTTTGTTTTTCCATCTTCCCTTGTCAACCTCTTTATTGTTTTGGGGAGTAGTTGAGGAGTTATGGCTGCTGGTGGTTGGGGCAGTTATTGTCCTTGGGAGTGGGGTGGCAGGGCTGTCAGTCCCTTGCCCACACGCCCACTCCACCCACGACTGCTTGCACTCCACTCTCACACGACCTTCCATTCTCCCCATGGCGCATTCTCTCCTCGGTCGGTTCGTTCCCCATTGTGGTCTGCTCATCTTCCTCATGCAGAGGTCGGTGTTGTTTTCCCCACGCACAGGCAGTGGTTCTACTGGATCTCACGCAGCCAGGAGAGGAGCTGCTGATCGATGATCATTCACGTTCTTCCATAGAGTGGAATTGAGTATGTTTTCCCCTGTGTTTCGCTATTGGGTGCAATTTTTTCCTCAAGCGTAGACCGTTGGAGTCGTTTTCCATGTCGTGAGCTGTGCTCTCTGATTGCGCTCTGGGACGGTTATCTTCCCCACGTGTTTTGTTGGATGTGGTGTCCAATTTCGTTTTGGACCACTGTGGATTTCCAATCCGTGGGTTGAGTTTTCCTCTGTCCACGCTAGGAGTTGGCCTCTCCTCTATTTTGTGGGCCGTGGGATGTTGTCCAGCCGTTACATTGGTGAATTATGTGTGCTGTTGGTTGAGTTTTCCTTGCTTTGGAACTGTGGATTGTTTCCATCTTTTCATTGTGAGTTTGGGCTGCTGATATACCCTGGTTTGGGTACAGTTGCTAAGTTGTTTTGGCCATGTGAGGGCCAAGAACAACTTTGTGTGGTCTGGTGGACTTGAGATGTGCTCGTCTTTTGTTTGGGATTATCCTTGGTTGTCCTTACCTTCTTCACAGGGCCGTGAAGGGATGGTTTTGATGCATGTAAGCAGTGGTTGGTCTTTGGACTGTGCTGGCTTGGCCGGTCTATTGGTGGCCTGATAAACCCAACTGTGTTGGTTTGTTGAGTGTGTCCCCTAGCTATGTGTAAGCCTGCATTGACCCTTATCCTTGGAGGAATCATGCCCAGCTCGGGGGTGGCAGCATTGCTGAGAGATTGATGAGCAAGTTGGCCTATGGTTGGGTGGAACGTTGCAGCGACATAGTTGGTTGCGGGATTCTTCATCAAAAGATAAGTACTTCTGTTATTTCATCTCTGCAATTAATCTACTGTTTCATGAATCATGATGAACATGTGAATGCTGTTTTATGTATATGTTTGCTTTCACTGTGTGATTAAAGATTTATGCATTGAGTAAATTATGCTTGTATGATGATGGATTATTCATCTTAGCCTGCATCTGGTTATCTAGTATACATTATGATTAAGCTTTTAACTCAGAATTTATTCCTATTTATGTTCATGGGGTTGTGTGCCTGTATGCTTGGTGTTCGTCGCGTCCTCTTCGCCGGTAAGAGGGATGGGGACGTGACAAGAAATCAATCCTTTCCAATATGCAATAGAAATTAAATGTCTAACACTAAAGGATCAGACCTCGTGCCTTATTCCGGACAGTTGAAGTAGATCCCGTTGAGCTTTCCAACTTCAGCTTGAATTGCTAGATTACTTCCTCAACAACAAATAAACAATACAAGCATTCTATATATCATGGTGTCAGATCTATTCTAGCATATATAATCAATAACGTACAAGCATTTGACATAATCCAATGGATGAAATATTCATTCAAACACACATTATTGGATAGGAAAAGATATTTCTATTAATATAAATCATAGATTACAAGATACAACCTCTGACGGCACGTCTGCGAACAGGAGAAATTGAATCCCCCACTTGGGCCTCCACCAATTCAATCCTCCATCACTAGATAGCAAGCTCACAAGCAAAAGGCAATCTTGGGAAGAACACAAAAGTGCTCCAAGGGACAAAGGGATGCAGACTCAAGCATAAGTTTCGGCAACAATGGACTATAGTTTCTTTGCTCTTAATTCTCTCTTATGACTTCAATGTACCAAGGGGTTCCTTATATAGTTATTCAAAGGGGTAATGAAAGGTCGAATCCGAGCGATCTCAAGGCATATGGAAGGCTAGGAGTCAAATGAGTCGGATCCATGTCAAGGAAAACTCTAAAAGGATTTGGATTTTGTACACATCTCGATGTATGTGGTTTTAGTGGTCAAACCCGCGTATATACACGCTTATAGGTTTAAAAGTCGCGTGTATAATTTTTCACATGTTTATAGGGATGGTCAAGGAAACATCAAAGGACAAAAAATGGTCCATGGGGTCTAAGGAATCTATAGCGGGATAGGGGAATGCCATACAAAGTGTGATTCACCTGGAGTGGTGAAATCCACTATAACACCCTCTAAAATCCCCTCTCCAACTAGCTAACACCCCCTACCCCTAGTCACCCACACCCCTTCTCTAACTCCTGAACACACCCACAATCTTGTAATAGCGCCCAGGCCCCTAACACGCCCCCCCCCCCACCCCATCACCCTATATCCCCCTATCCAACTCCCTAGAACCCCCCCTAACACCCCCTACCCATAATCACCCACACCCTCCACCCACCCTTGTCTCTCCTCCTAGGCTCCCAAGAATCCCTCCTCTCTCTCTCTCTCTCTCTCTCTCTCTCTCGCCATTAAGAAACCCTTCTCTTGCACTCTTTCTCCCCTTCTCCATTAAAATGTAATATCCTACCCATTTCATACCTAATTGTTAATTGGAAATGTGTCAAAAAGGACATGGATAGAGTGTTAAAATAGCCAAAAGATTGTTGGGGTAATTCGATATACCAATTGGCAACGGTTCTGGTAAGAGTATGTTGGAAAATCCTTAATCATATGGAATCATCCATCAAAGATTTCGATGAACACCAAAGATGGAAGGTCATAACTATAAATTGAGCACATAGATCTGTAGACAAACACACAACTCGCAAAATAGATCACACAATTTACTCAGCAATTGAAGAATGAAACAGTGCAAAAATGGCTTACAACTATGAATGCTTTCATTAATCAAAATTAATTAGATAATAATTACAATGAAGTACAATGGATAAATATCCACAAGCAATTCGAATCCACATGAGGAAATTCAAATTGATTACAATCTACTTGAATATAGGTAACCAAGACCTTGTCTAAATCATTATTGGAGGACTCAATGGTTAACTGACCTTGTCTAAACCATCACCGGAGTTCATCGGAGTTCTAAAACACAACTCAAGTGTTACATTTAGTGTTGACTAAGGCTAACTGACTGTGGTAGGTGATAAATGCACCTCTCCTACATGCAACCATGCAAACCTAGCACTAACTGAATGTAGAGGACTAGAACTGAATGTAACTGACTCCTAACTTAGCTTGACTAGTCACCAACTCAACTCAACTGACCTTGGTTGGTATCAACACTCCTAGTGGCTCCTAAATTGTAGGGATTGGTCTAGGAGGCTCCTAAAATGATGCATGCAAGTGCAATCAGTGGCATTAGGACTCAATTAGTGTTCCCCACAATTTAGTAACTAAAACATGTGCCCCAATTAGGCCAAGTGGACCCAACGGTGCTAGTGACTAAAAATAGATTGGATGGAATCCCAATTTAGACATATGACCAAATTGGACAAGGGAGGATTAATAATCCTAATACACCCCCTGAATGCTAACTTGGACAATCTGTGGGCCCTGGTAACTAAGACCGTAGGTCACCCATTACATCAAGTAAAATAAAGTAACTACTTAATACAAGGAGCCGGGGAAAAATCCACATGGGAAAAAAGCCCCCCCTCTATCTAAGCAGGTAGAATCAAGTATCAAGTTTGAAAAACTTGAAAATATGTTGCTGCAATCTTCATCTCTGTGAGGTAGAAAAACAACATGCATGGTGTGCTGTGCACAAGTATTTTGGGGCCTGGCATGTAGACTTCTCCTTCTTCTCCAAAATTGATGATGGAAGGAAAGATGAATGTAACCTTTGTCTCTTGCTAGATGAAGAGGTGCATGATCACATCTATTGTTCTAAATGTAGTGAGACTGAGCCCTTTCCATGTAGCATCTTACATGGATTCTATTGCATCTCTCAGAAGGAGGTAAGATTGCATGGCATAGTGAAAAGGTCTTTCCTTTCTGAGTGTTAGGTGGGTTTACAGTCATCTTCCTAGCTTCTAGTTTGGAAGTAGCGACTAAATATAGATTTGAATCACCCTGAATCTCAATCTCATAAACTGATAAAGATGGATCTGCAATACTAGTGGAATATGCAAAAGAAGTAGATGCAATGTTTTTACCTTCCCTTGCAAGTGGCTGCTGAAAGTACATTGGTTCTGAAAGAGTCATGAAATGTGAGAACTCATATGCTTTTGAGGCATGATTTGCAACACCCTTTGCTATGATATTCCCAGTAGAGATATCTGTGATCGCCACTGAGTCAGGACCAAATATCACTCGCTTTGGAGATCCAGTATGGGTCATCTGATAGACAGATAGTAGGTTTGAAGCCAGGGAGGGAACAAATAGTACATATTTGAACCTTGCATGTTCAAGCTTGGCAGAGCCCTTACCTTTTGTTTGGACTTTACTGTTATTTCCCATCTGAATACTATGACCATCAAAGGACTGAAAAGAAGAGAATGATTCTCTGGATGCATCCTTATGGTTGGAAGCTCCAGAATCAATGAGGAAGACATGTGCTGATGAGTAGCAAGCCTTCAGTGCATGGCCTTTCCTTTGGTATTCTTCATCTTCTTCTTTAGAGTCATCTTTCCTTGCGCTAGCAGGTGCATAAATGTTATGTTTCTTCAAAAGAAGAGTTATTTCATCAAGTTGTTTTCTCATACAAGAGCTTTCTGAATGAAAGCCCCTTCCATAGTAAGAGTAGAGGACCTTGCCTTTGTCATTCTTCTTGCTTATCTTCGAACTTGAAGGCTCCTTTGATTTCTCTTTCTTCACAGGAGCCTCATCTTTTTGCTTCCCTTTGTCATTCGCTACCTTATCTCCTCTTGCAACCAGAGCTTGATCTTTGGGAGATCGAATGATCCCCATTTGGATCAATTTATCATTCTCAGAAGTGAGAGATTGGATGAAGGAATCAAGAGTTGGCATATTCCAATTTGGAGTGGTGAGCCTTACTGTTTGGAAGGTTTATACAATGACGAAGTAGTATGCATTGAGCTTTGTGAGAATGGCAAGGACGAGCTGATCTTCATCCTTCTCCACTTTGCATTGCTTCAACTAATATATCAAGTTCTTGAACTTTGTGAAGAATTCATTCAGTGATTTGAAGTTGGATGGATTAAGAGTGATCAGATCATTTTCTAGCTGATGGAACCTCATCTCATCCTGCTTATCAAATAAGGAGGCAAGCTTGTCCCAAATCTCCTTGGGAGTCGTCAATCCTTGGATGTGGAATCGAAGATCTCGAGAGACTGAATAGAATAAATATGCATGAGCTTCATCAAGCCAGTTCCAGTACTTTTCTTTGTCATGATTTAAAACTGGCACTACCTCTATTTCTTTTGTGAGTCTGAAGAGATTCTTCATGCGGAGCAGTACCTCCATGGCTTCCTTCCACTGGTGATAGTTGAAGGGAGTGAGAGGATCTACTGAATGAGCCATTTTGAATGTAATAAGGAGGACTGAGCTGCTGTAGCGAATCCAGTGAGAAGAAAGGGATGCCTGTAGAGAATGCCGTGAGAAGAGATAATAACCTGTCACATAATAAAGCATACAAAGTAAGGTTGACAGTCTTCACTTTTGGAATTTCTTTCACACCCAGCATAGTTGATCAAGCTTCAAGCTTGATCAACAATTTCCTAACTTGGGATATTAAGTGGTAAATTCTCTGCCTCTGGTGCAGTATTGGAAGGACATTTTTTCTCAAAAAAATGATCCAGCTAGATATCTGAGGAGGAGAGGTGCCTTGCTTGCTGAGGCTCTGATACCATATAAATTGAACACATAGATCTGTAGAAAAAAACACAATTTACTCAACAATTGAATAATGAAATAGTGTAAAAATGGCTTGTAACTATGAATGCTTTCATTAATCAAAAGTAATTAGATAATAATTACAATGAAGTACAATGGCTAAATAGCCACAAGTAATTCAAATCCACATGATGAAATTCAAATTTATTACACTCTACTTGATTGTAGGTAACTAAGACCTTGTCTAAATCATTAGTGGAGGACTCAATGGTTAATTGAACTTGTCTAAACCATCACTGGATTTCATCAAAGTTCTAAAACACAACTCAAGTGTTACATTCAGTGTTGACTAAGGCTAACTGACTGTGGTAGGTGAGAAATGCACCCCTCCTGCATGCAGCCATGAAAACCTAGAGCTAACTGAATGTAGAGTACTAGAAATTAATGCAACTGACTCCTAACTTAGCTTCACTAGTCACCAAATCAACTCAACTGACCTTGGTTGGTGTCGGCACTCCCAGTGGCTCCTAAATTGTAGGGATTAGTCTAGGAGGCTCCTAAAATGATGCATGCAAGTGAAATTAGTGGCAGTAAGCCTCAATTAGTGTTCCCCACACTTTATTAACTGAAACATGTGCCCCAATTAGGCCAAGTGGACCCAATGGTGCTAGTGGCTAAAAATAGATTGGATGGACTCTCGATTTAGACATGACTCTTGATTTAGACATATGACCAAATTGGACAAGGGAGGATTAATAATCCTAATAATAACATGGTTTTTAAGGTCTTCTCCCTGCTTTCCATCAAATTTACGTATATTGGATGGTAACTTGGCCGGTATGGATGGCCAAAAAGGGTCATGCATGATGGGATCGATTATAAGTTTGGATAATCCTTGTAAATCCAAAGTTTATAAGAAAGGAAGCTTCCTACTTGGATGTGGGTAGTTGTAATATTGGTATGGCATAGAAACACCTATAGAAACATAAGCAGGTTGTTGTTGCATATGATAGTTGTATTGTGGAGCAACCGAATCCGGTTGTCCGTTAGTCGAATCCGACTATCATTGTAATAATGAAATATGAATAATAACAATATATTGGATGATGATAATGATTACAAAGGAGGCTCGCCTTTATAGGCTTTGAGCGTGAAGGGTTACACCCTTTCATATAATTAACTAATCTATTTAATAATTTATTTTATATTCATTATATTGCCACTCCCTTTAAGGAATCTTTGTCCTCAAAGCTTAAGTATTTTCCTAGTGTCGTTCTTCATTCTGACTCGGTGTTGGTATTAGAATCGGACAAAGTCTCTTTCCTTTCCATTGATTATTTTGCACTGTATTGTCTCATTGTTCCTACATTTATGACTAGGGGTCCAATCATCACCACATCGACGACATATGTTTTTCTTCTTTTTTCTATTATCAGCGTAATTGTTAGATGACTTTGATTTATTTTCCATTTTGTAGGCGTATGATTGAGGTTTGTAGCATTGATGGTTGGGAGACCAAGTATCTGAACAGTACCTACATTGTGTCTCTTTTTCTTATCGATAATGACTATCACCTTTTGTTTTTATTCCTTCCAATTTGTGTTCTATGGCTTTTGCTTTACGTCTTGCTACTTCTACGTTAGGTATGTCATGTAACTTTAACTCTTTTTGGAGGTGTGGTTTAAGACCCCCTAAATAGGTTTCGAGTGTTTGCTTGTCAGACAACCTAATTACTCGTGTTGATAAGGATTCCCATTGATGAGTGAATTCCTCAACGTTTCCTACTTGTTGTAGTCTGGTAAGTTTAGTGAAAAATTCATATTCTTTGATTCCTTGAAACCTATTAAATTTTTTTTTTTGAACAAGTTCCAGGTGTAGGTAAAATCATCTCTCTTCCACCATAAGTACCAATTATAGGTGTACCCTTCCATATGCATTGACGCATATTTCACCTTCTCCTCATCAGATTGGATGTTGTAAATGTCGAAGTATTCTTCTGCTTTGTTTAGCCAAGCAACGCATTGGTCTTCACTCCCATTGTATTTAGACAACTCTATTTTTGCCTTAGGCGGGTGCACTTTGTAAGGATGACGTTGATTTCCTTTTGCCTTATGGTTTGATGGTGGCTCAGAACTACTAGATGATGAAAGTGACATATCTGAATTGCTTCATTGTTGGCAGTGATTTTTAGTTTTTATTTTCTCTACTATTTTACGTATATTGTCTATTTTGTTATTTAATCGTGCCTCCATATCTGGCAGTACTTGTGTTTCTATCTCTTTCTTAAGAATCACATTGTTAATATTTATTTCCTTTTGAAATTATTCTTGATTCTTTGTGAGTGTTTCCTGGGTGGCAACATGAAATGAGGTATCTAGCATGTGTGGACCACTGACTTGGCACGAACTAGGTATGAGCCTTTGTAACATCTCGATTAATGTATTATGGTTCTGTGTCATGGTGCTCATGTTATGTGTTAACATGTTTATGTTTTGCGTTATGGTACTCCTTTTGTCATCCACGTCTTTTTGTTTTTGTTCAGGATGTGAAGTTTGTCATCGAGCCTTCTTTCTAGTACCAAAACAAGATCATTTTTGTGTAATGTATTGTTATTTTGCATCGTTTCCTTCAAGCCTTATTGGTTAGTGACAAGGGACTTTATGTCCTTCTCCATTTTTTCAATTTGCTCTTTTAGCTCCGCCATGGTCTTGGACTTTGTATGCGAAGGTGTGTATTTCAACGCTATTTTGGCTAATCATATATTAATTAATTAATTAATTAATATTATTATTATTATATATATATTTTTCATAAACTATACACATTATTGTATATAGTTTTTTTTTCTTTAAACTGAGGTTTAAAAGAATAATAATTAATTATATATTAATTATTAGATAATAATTATATTAGTAATGGAGTTAAAAAATTAAATAAAAATAATAATATGGCAGGTATATAGTAATCAGGTATATAGTAATCGGTTACCCTTTGACCTTCTATTAGTTGCCGTTTGACCAAAAATTAAAAATCTGTTTTCTAAAGTTTAGCTTTGGAGTTTGCCAAAAAATATTTTAAACTTTAATAAAAATATTTGCCTTTGCTAATTTGTCAACTTCTAATTGGCCAATCAGTAATGATGTCAGCTTTGGAGTTTGGTATTGGTTTTCACTTGACACATGGCTACTATGACATCAGCATTTATTTTATTATTATGTTATTTATTTAACATTTAATGTTTAGTTTTCAACACAATTCCCTCCTCATACGACTGCCCACCGCCACTTATTTAACAAATTGCTTAAGACGCTATTAATAAAACATGCGCTGACTATTCATCGACATATCTCAGAACTGGAAGCGTTCCTTAAACAACCGTCATTCCCTCAATCTTACCGTCAAGAGCTGCAGCGCGAGCACCAGAGACGTCCATCATCATGTTCAAGCTTCAAATCTCATCACCGATTTTCGTTCTCTACACTTTTATCAGTATTTGGTGTTTCACTTTGCTTCCGCAAGCTCAGTCAGCAGCAGTCACGGCCTCAATTGAAGGTAAGCACAGAATATAATTCCAAAAAATCTCATGTCTTCTGTTTTTATAAATAATTTTCTTTTGTGGATCAATCCATTTCCTTTTCCTGGTGGCAGTTGACGTATTAAAGTCACTCGCTCAGGAGTGGAGTACTACAGGTTCCAATTCTGGTACATGGAATACATGGAACCTTACTGGAGATCCATGCACTGGACAAGCCATAGATGGCACGGATATTATCGATACCTCTCTGAATTCTGTCTTCAAGTGTAATTGCAACTTCAACAACGGATCCACTTACCATGTTGTGCAAATGTTAGTTCTCTTGCATAGTTTGATTTTTTCAGGTTATTAAATTATCTGCTTAAATTAGATTCAATGCACCGTGTGACTGTTACACTTGTGGCCTTTATTGATTTTAGATGTGAGCCCAAAGTGGCATCTTTTCAAACCAGATTTGCGAAATTCAAGTAATTTAACCCATTAGAGGCCTTCTTTCTTGCAGAAAAGTTTATCAAATGGATATAACGGGACAAATTCCGGCAGAACTGGCTAACCTGACCTACCTTTCGCATCTGTAAGACTATTCTGATTTTTCAGTGAAATTGAATACAATTATGTCC
>LPNX010604637.1:368410-565326 GCA_001517045.1 Pseudotsuga menziesii | reverse complement strand
ATTCATGAAAATGCACTCGGGAGTTGCTGATGGCTGCTCAGCAAGCAAACAAATTAATGTTTTAAAATAGAGATGCATTTGGTCACACGCTATAAATTACGTTGCGAATTTGATAGCTTTGGTATCCTTCCTTGAGCATGCATTTATCTTATTCTCTGATCTCTGTCTCTGTCTCTGTTCAATCATTCTTGTCTTATATTGCTCTCAGCTTACCCAGAACGGAAAGCATGAAGGTGCACTTTCTAGGGATTCTTGTGTTGACTGCTGTTTTGCTGGAGACGAAAGATGCAGTCTGCAATAAAAGGATGAGTTCAAGGAATCGTAGGGTTCCTTTAAAACCTTTCAGGAATCTGGTATTCTATTATCATGATATCTTTTACAACGGCTCTAACGATCACAATGCAACATCTGCGCTTGTGGCGGCTCCCAAAGGGGACAAACTTACCGCTCTCGCTAGCAACCATAATAGCCACTTCGGACAAATGGTGGTATTCGACGATCCTCTCACACTCGACAATAATCTACACTCCCCTCCAGTGGCCCGAGCTCAAGGATTCTATTTCTATGACATGAAGAACATCTTCGGTGCCTGGTTTTCATTCACGATTGTGCTCGATTCTAAAGATGACAAAGGCACTATCACATTGGCTAGGGCCGACCCAGCGATTGTTGATGTCAGAGATATGTCAGTTGTAGGAGGCACTGGCGATTTCTTGATGACAAGAGGAATCGCCACCCTCACCACCGATACGTTCCAGGGAGAAGCTTATTTTCGTCTCCACCTCAATATTACACTCTACGAGTGCCACTGATCATTAGCTTGAACCATTGTCAGCAATGGAAACGAACAGGAAAAGAGAAGCCTGTAGTGTAGTGTACTGTACTGTGTAGAAGGTGATATAACGTCTCAAGTGTTGCTTGACTTGTTTTTCTAGTATCAGTATCAGTATCAGTATCAGTGCGGTTGCCTCTTTCGTCACTGTGTGTTCTGCTTTGTTTTTAATAAGATGACTTCTCACCTCTTCGTTGCCTTTGTGTTCTGGTTTTCATGAGTATCATTAAAGATCGGATGAAATTTTTTAGTTTGAATAGTTAGTAAGCTATATTATTAATAAATAATATTGTTTATGATAGGGGTTATGGTTGGCTCTTTCATTGCTTTGTGTTTTGCTTTGCTTTGATTAAGATTGAATGAAATTTTTTAGTTTGAATTAACTAATAAGTTATATTGATTAATGATATAGCTTACAATACACGTGGACTCATGTATATCAATTATTTTTTAGTTTGAAATTTTTAATTTAAATTAATAAATTGTCTATTATTCTGTATAGACATATTTTATTGCAGATAATATTTTTAAAATATTTGTTAAACTGATTTAGAATTTTTATAAAATTTATAAACTTTGTTATTATTTGTATAATATTGATGATTAAATTTTTAATTTAAGAGTTTGAATATTTAAGGCAATATATTTTATTATTAGAAATATTTTTCTTACCTTAAGTATAACTAGACCTTAACCATCATCACTATCATAATTAAAACTAATTGAAATTATTATTTATGGATTTTTTTTACTAGAAATAATGCTCATTGTGATTGACTTAATAAATCATGTTTAAATTGTAGATAAATAAATGATAACAAATTTATTAATTTGTTAATATGCTTTATGACCAACATAAACCAATCTTAACCAAATCTATCAAGCACCAAGCACCCGAGAGATCTAATTTTTGATAAATCAAAATCAAAATAGAATTCCGTTAAAATTTGACAAGTCAAAATTGAATTCCATATTAAGATTAGAATTTGATATATTCACAATTATGTACTTATTTCTACTAAAAAGCTTAGAGTATATTATTTGTATAACAATAATTTATAATTATGATAATGGTGGTGGTGTTTTTAATGTCCACTCTTAGAGTATATTATTTGCATAACAATCATTTATACTTATGATAATGATGGTGGTTGTGGTTAATGCCCACTCAAGTCACTTTGGCTTATGAGATAGAGAAAATTTACTTGGATTGATGTAAAATTTTATTCATATGCTCAAAAAGATTATAAAGAAAAGTTTCTAGGTAGACATAGTTTTGCTATGTTAGAAGGTTAGGGAGGTTTGTACTATAGAAACAATTATGAAATTGCTATCTAATGTGGGTGTACACAAGACACTCTAAGAGAAAGTGACTTTCACCCTCAACGCTCATAGTCTCATGGAGATAAAATCCTTTCCACCCATGGTGTTTTAGAAATTGTCGAGTGTCGTGTTTCACTATGAAGCTCATGAGAGTTCATTTTTATCTTGGCAATATTAATTTTTTTCTTCGAACTAGTTAAAATAGAGAGATTATTGATCTTTCATATTAGGGTTAATGACCTCCTTATAGTCTCGTAATTTTCTTTTAACCTCTAATTCTTTCTCACCCCACATTTTCTCTTTAAATTTAAAAGTGATAATATTTTTCATGTTATTGATATATGCAAAGTGACATTTTTTTCAATTCCCAATGGTTTCCCTAAGCCATGGCATGTATTTATACCATCCTCTTGAGGTTATATGTTATGCAACAATTTTGGATTTGCTTAATCTTTCTCTAGGGTTCTCTAGAGCAACCACATACTTCACAATTGTAAATATATGATAATGAGAGTGAAAGAGTTTCAAAAAGGAACTTATTTTTATGTCGCGGCACAAGGTTTTCTAATTTACAATTGTTTTCAAGAAAAAAAATAAGATTTCCACCCTCCATTAATCCTTTTCTTAATACTATAGTTCTAGTTAAGTTTGTGATGAATATCAGTTCCAAGATATTTGTAAGAAGACACTTTCTACAAGTTGCTATTTTCATATACAAAACTAGCATACAAGCAACCTTCTTGGACTTGATAATCATAACTTTTGTTTTGTTGGTGTTTACAGTCATACCCATATTAGAGCATAAATCCTTGAGAATCATTGCTTATCAAGATCAAATTGACACATTACCATAAGAACAATATCATCATCATAGAGAATGAGGATGATGACTATTCTAGATAGGGTTGTGCCAGTGAAACCTACTTCTTCTAAATGACTTTCGATCTTATCGATGTATACGCTTAAAAGGGTAGGGAAGAGGGGGAAACCGTGCTTAAATCCAATATTAAAATTAATATCTTTCAACCATTGGTCATTTCCCTTAAATTTGACAAAGACAATCTCATACAATTAAATATGTTCACAACTCTCAACTTGAAAGAAACCTTTAGCTCTTCTAATCTATTCCAAAAATTATTTTTAGGCACTATATAGAAAGATTTCTTAAAGATAATTTATAGTTTTAACCTTTCAAACATTCATTTTTTTATCTTTCATTTACCCTTTTCTATAATTACCAATTTAATTTTAGTTTGTAATGTCTATCCTTATTTGACATTTTTTAAATCTAAAATTTTCAAACAATTTAAAAACGACACGAATTTGAAAAAAACAAGCATAAATTTTTAAAAGTTTTGGCTACGATTGTCAAAATATGAGATTTAGGGTGCCCTAGGGGTTTTTTACGGTGTTGAATTTGTTTGTATCATCAAATTCACCATTAAAACACAATTAAAATTAGATTTTGCAAAATTAAAAACATCAGATTCCGACAAAAAGCCCCATCTAGGTAAAATCATGCAACAAGTAACAACAAAGTTCGATAGCTCATCATCAATTTAGACCAAAATATTGTGCAAGAAGTAACGACATGGTTTTGGTGAGGGCGTCAGCAAAGGATATATTGTTTGACCATGATTTTGTGCAGCGGTGCAAAGGGAAATTGATAAATTGGTCTACACCATGGGCATTACGGTGAGGTATTGATTTTGTTGTATTGGATTTCTCTTATTATTTATTTATGATTAAATTTATTGAAAATATAAATATGTGTCTATTGTTTCTTGTATTGCATGGTGGAATGTTGTCACAAGTACAAAACAGGTGATAAGTGACTAAAAATGGGTGATACATGACTAAATTTGGTCACATGACCACTGATCATAAATTAGAAGTTAGATATTTGTAAGAAGACACTTTCTACAAGTTTCTATTTTCATATACAAAAGTAGCATACAAGCGACCTTCTTGGACTTGATAATTATAACTTTTGTTTTGCTGGTGTTTACAGTCATACCCATATTAGAGCAGAAATCCTTGAGAATCATTGCTTATCAAGATCAAATGGACACCTTACCATAAGAACAATATCATCAGCATAGAGAATGAGGATGATAACTATTCTAGCTAAGGTCATGCTAGTGAAACCTACTTCTTCTAAACAACTTTCGAGCTTATCGATGTATATGCTTAAAAGGGTAGGGAAGAGGGGGAAACCTTGCTTAAATCCAATATTAAAATTAATATTTTTCAGCCATTGGTCATTTCCCTTAAATTTCCATTTTTTCATCAAAACCTTTTCCTCCTTTTGATAAGAATGGACTTTAGTTTACTATTTCTTTATTGGATTGGCGTTTAGTTTACATATAAACATTTTCTAGCATATAAATATTTTTTCACCTCATATATATTATACATTTAAGCAATTGATGTTCATCTAACTTCCAAAATTCCATATATATTGAATTGATGGATTATTGAAAGAACCATCCCTATCTTTTGATACTTTCTTCATAACTATCTAATATTAACTTGAGTTTTTATGGACGCTAAAGGGTGGAGGTCATCATAAAAGTCATAATCATTGCTATGAGGCAAGGTAGAAATCCAAAAGCAAATAATAGTGAAGATGGAATAGAACAATAATAAATATTGATTATGTCTGGAAACCACAATTAATGCAAATGGTTAACAGAAAAATCTATAAACCACTATTAATGTAATGGTTGACAATTGAAATAGTGCCAAGAACATCTACATTGTAACTCTTGAGTTATGAATGGTCTACTACATTGCGTAAATTATGTACATCTCAATCAATATATCACTTACTACTTTGTTGTTGGGTGCATAATGCTTATAAAAAATAGTTCTCGAGACTATGGAGGGCTATGTATGCCTTAAATCGCTTATGAGGCTATGGATGGTAATGTCTAGTGTTAGGTGTTTCATGTCTACCAAAAAATTCTCATAAGACTACGAAGGGATACTTAACATCTAAATCATTCATGGAGTTGTAAATGACCATGCATGATGTCCCATGCTAATTTACTTTACATTGTTTCTTACATAAGTGGCAGGTACTAAGCAACTGCGTTGCTTATTCCACTTGTTATTTTTATTTTCAATTACATATAGTGGGATTGTAAAATTTCAAATTTTAATAATAATAATAAAATTGATTAAAATAATAATTTTTTTATTATTATATTTAATTTGTTTTTGTGGGGATTTCGAGGGGAGAAGGTTGATGGAGGCGACGATGGTAGATGGAGGTGGTGATGGAAGATCGCAGGTGGAGGTGGATCATGGTTGAGCAGGCGAGAACAGGGGTGGTAGCGTGCAGGAGAGGGAAAGGGAGGTGTGAGGGGAGGTTCCCAAGAGCACAGGGGAATATTGTGGATGCTGCATGCAGGAGAGCACGGGAGTGTGGCCACGTATGGAGAGGGAAAATGAGCAGAGGTGGTGGAGGTTAATGCGACTAAGGAGGAGGGAGCTATCGGTGGAGTGGTGTAGAGGATATCGGTGGGAGATGCGTGAAATAGTGTGAGTGTGATGGGAGCGAGTGGATGGTGAAGGAAAGGTGGTATTGGAGGGGATAACTGCATAGAATTAGTGGAGGAAGGGAGAAGAGTTCATGAGGAGGGATACAAAGAGTGGAATAGTGGTTGGTTTTCGACGAAAGGGAGGGGAGAAGAGGGTGTGGATGAGGGTGGAAGAAGAGGTGGGAAGTGGGGATGGATTGGAAGGGCATGCACAGAAAAGACCAGCGCATGAGGGAGACTAGTGCATGGAGGCAGGATTGGTTAGTGGGAGGGAGATGAAGGGACCATGCAGCAGATGGGGCAAATTGCAATGCAGAAGGAGGATTGGAGCGGGGGAATAGAGAGCGTGAGGGAGGAGGAATGGAGTTTTGTGTGCGAGAGGGGTGGAGCAGACGAGTGTGGGCGAGTTGGAGAGGAGTGCGAATGGGGAGGGTGAAGCATGGAGTGTGCACAGGGGCTGCGTGGAGGTGAGCTAGGGTGTGGGGAAGCGTTGAGGAATGGGGAGGGAGAAGTAAGCAGCGGAAATAAAATGAAGAAAATAAATGAGGAGCCAAATCTGAGCTCAGGTTGAAGGAACCGAATTCGAGCTTTGATACCAAATGGAGCAACTGAATTCGGTTGGTCTGTTAGTTGAATCCGACTATCATTGTAATAATTAAATATGAATAATAACAATATATTGGATGATGATAATAATTACAAAGGAGGCTCGCCTTTATAGAATTTGAGCGTGAAGGGTTACACCCTTTCATATAATTAACTAATCTATTTAATAATTTATTTTATATTCGTTACATATTGACCACCCATCTATGTTTGTTGATAGACTGAAGCGTTCTGTTGCAAGGTTTGATAAGGGGAAACCGGTTGTTGAGGATTATAACCTACAATAGGTTGTGACCATTGATTAGTCGTACCTATAGGATAGGGTACTAGGGGATACAGATGGGTAGCATAGAGATTAAATTGGGCATATTGGCCACCAACAGAATATTGTATACCCATGACATGTTGTTGAGTTGGTTGGACCCATACTATTGGTTTTTATTTCCCCTAAGTATATGTCAGTTGTTGAACATGACCACTCACTCCACTTGTCATGGCACCCATTACATTATGAAAAGTACAGGTATAGTATGTTGTTGTAGAAGAAAATCCAGTTACATTCGGTAAAATAGTAGTAGGCATGGAATAAATTCTTAATGTATTAGCAACAATTGATATTTGTGCAAGATAAGAAAAAACTGTAGTGGTGACTTGTTAAACAACTTGATTACTAAACCATGCAATTGTAGGTGATGAAGGATTGTTAACATTTGTGTATTTACTAATTTAAAATACTATGGAATGATCAAGGATGTCACTTGGTAGTAAATAAGGTAAATACCTTCTAGTATATGTGTCATAATGAGTTGTCAACTCCATAGAAGAAACCAAAACTGGACTAGTATATCCAAACTCAGAAATGTATTGGCCTAAGATCGAATCCCAAAAAGGTGTATAAGGGATGAACATGGTCCCTTATAGATATTCAAGTGGTGGCATATCAAAAAATGAACCCAAAACCCTTGCAAGAAAAGTATCTTGAGAAGAAGGTTGTTCTATTAGTACTGATGTTGAGATATTGGTAATTGGAATTTTCCGAGGAGGAGAAAATTATCCCCCTCCTTCGGTAATATCCACTCCTTCTTCTCTGGGTGGATTCCTTGTTTCAACATTGGATGTTACATTGATCTCTTGATCCATATTGGAATGAGATGTAGGGTTTTGTGTACATTCAAGGTATAATCCTTGAATGCAACGCCATCATCTCAATTTTTGATCCTCTAGTATGAAAATCCAAAACCTACTATCTCAAAAAATCTTAACTAGACATACAAGAAAAAAAGCACTACTCAGTCTAATAGGAAACAAGTAAAGATGAGGTGGATGGGATAAATAGTATGTATCCTCACGCGAGTGTCAAGTCATCACAACTCGCAATATACTAGAGGGTCCAATAGTGATACATGACAATGAGGATTAGGATTGTTCCCTTACCTGTATAGCCGACTACCTGGACAGTACGTGCGTAGTAGCTCCCTGATTGTTGTTATTGGTGTATTTATTTGAAAATATGGCTCATATTTTTACTCACCTTGTCTCAAGATCCTAATGGTGTGTCCTAATTTATGCAAGGTACGTGGGAACTCAAAACAGTAGTAGTGTTGTCTGATGTAAACGTACGAAAGGGTTCTTCTGATATATCATTGAGTATGTGAGGGAATATTTCTATATACCTGTTGAGGCCTGGAAAATCGCAGGTGACAACAGTTAGGGATTCTCCTCGGTAAAAGTTCCCAACTAGCCCGTTAATTTTTGGTATGGGGAATCCGTCTGGTTTACGGTCCGGCTACCGTAGGTCAAGTAACAAAATAAAGGTTTTACCGGTTACGGCCCGTTCCACCGTGTATACTTTAGTTTTTTGAATTTAAGTATGATGTGCAAGTGCCTATCTAAGAATGCATATTGATAGAGAATACGAGGAGCGGTCACAATGTGATGCGTAGGTTCTTACCTCTCATCTTAACTCTATCGCATCTAAATCACACACATCAAGAAACTAAAACTAACTATCTAACCTATCCCTAGGGAGCAATATTATCATTTATCAATGAGTAATGTATTTTTGCGCATGCATTAAGAAAAACCACAGATAACCGTTACTTATTTCAAAACACATGAACATTAATAGATATATGAACAACAAGATAGCTTATTGTTTATGAAAATCCTTCATTACTCATAGTGGAAATTTCATAGAATAAACTAGAGCGCATTCATAACAAGAGCATAGGTTCAAAGAGTTAGAACGATCTCATAGTTAATGGACACAAGCTGAAAATGAAATAGTTCACATTCAACAGATCCATAGCACAACATTTGAAACATTCCACTAAGCTTTCTCCAACAGGAAACTTGTAATTCTTATTGCAAAAGGAAATAGTTCTTCTTACAACATACTCTCACAAATCTATCTGGGAAAAAGTCCTTTTTACATCTAACTCTCCTATATTTCTACAAAAATGCAAAACCTTTGGGTTTCCCTCCGATGACCTTTGGGCTCCCCAACCGTTTAAATCCACAATTTTGTCTTTTAGTGAGTGTTGTACAATACATTACATTAAACTAAAATTTAATAGCACTTTTATAAAGAAGAACTACCTTGGTCTCCGATGAACTTTTCCCAAGCTTGGGCCTCTGCTGCTGTTGATTATGCTCAGTAATCCATTGGTCATTTTTTAGATCCTGTTGAGCTTAGACCTTCACTTTCTTCCTCTTTTATCTATCTCTGCTTCTTCATTCTTCAGCCACTTCCTTTCTTGCTGCCTCCCTTTTAGACATATCTTCTTTGCAGCAGCAATCATTCTGTCATAAACACAGCCTGTTTTTAGACCACTTAGCATTTGACAAAGTAACAAAAACTGTATCAAAACATATATCCTGTAAAATGAACTATCAACAATATTAATGCATGAATATAAAAATGATAATGCAAAGAAAATCCTACAAGTTTGTATCTTGAAATCCGCTAAATCCACTGTCCAAACTAAAATCAGAAGATCAAAAAATAGACTCTTTATCTCAATCCAGGCTGCATCTAGACTAACTCGAAATCCTTCGAAGAAAGCATGAATCACAACAATGTAACCACCAATCCAAACCCTAAACTATGCTCCTCATCTTGGAGAAAACTAGACTCGACCAAAACCCACGAAACAACTCCGCCATCATAAAATAGAGTAAAAGCACATAAAAAAGGAAGTAAAAAACCCTCTCAGTGAGTAGAACTACTAAGCATCGGGAAAAAACAACACTCTCATCGATGGGCGGAAGCACTATATGCATAAGTAGGATAGTTCGCTACGAAGCTGCAACGATGGGAGAAAAACTGACTACGGCTTCCGCGATTAAATAAACATCAGCGATCAGGAGATTTAAGACTCTACGTCGACGGATTCCACATCTATCGGCAAATGGGACCTCTAAACATCGGGCCCATAGATCACTATGCCGCCGCAACGATGGGAAGTAGATAGACTACGGGTTCCATGACAAAGAAAAATATCGGCAATCAAAAGAACTAAGGACTACAGATTAGTGAGTTTAAAGCTTAACGCAGCCACCATGTCGGCAACAAAAAAGACTAGCCCTCCGATCAAAGTCTTAAACCGTTCCAATAGCGAAGAGAAAACAAAAAGAATGAAAAGCAATAAACCATGAAATCGGCAAGGATAAGAACTATCTGTCGGAACGTTTTCCATCTTCCCTCCAAAATGGAGGCGACTTAGAAGACTAATGCTCCGACAATGATAAAACAAAAAACGCCAACAGTAAAAAAAAAGAGATAAACGTGCATCAACGAAAAACAAGACTTTCAATCGGGTCACTCATTATTTATTTTCCGAAATGGTGGCTGCATAGAGAACTAGTGCCCCGACTCATCGTTTAACTGACCTCCGACAGCGATAAAGGAAATCATCCACAAATCAAGAACTTCAAGTTCCATAGTCAAAAGCATTGGCAAACAAAAAGCAGCTTTTCGAAAAGAAGGAAAACAGTTGACCTCAGTTCAACTTCAAACAATCCAAATTTATAGCAAAGGGAAAAAACAGAGTTCAGGAAACCAAATAAATCCAAGAAAGATAAAATTAAAAGGAGCGTCCAAAATTTTAAAAAAAAATAAATTGGGAAAAATTTGCAGCTGCAATAATTGGCGACTACTTGGTGAACCTAGATATCTGGACAATTTCTTCCTTAAGTAACAGACTGTTTGACAATAAAACAACATGTTGAATTCTTCTAGATGTTTGGATTTCTCAAATGGAAAATGTATGTACTTTTGATCATTGATGATAGTCCAATTTAGGAAAATGGAAACCAATATTTCAAAGTCAAGATAACTCTTTTGAGGCCAGGAACATGAGTTTCATTTTTTACCTCTGTCTTCAGGTAGCTCCTAGCTTGGACACCACAGGATTGTAACATATGGTAAACAGAAATATTCATTTGTTCCTCATTCCCATGCCATTTTGCACTTTTGTGCTTTTGGACTTTTTTGTCCTTTCTAAGTCCTCCTGCATGCCTTTCTTTCTGAATTTTTTATTCAGGCTCCTCTATCCATAGTGTCCTTTTGTGTGAGAGATGTATTTAATTTTCAGCTCATGGACGGAGAAGAACTTTGGCAACTTTTTACTCATATGGTTCAGTACTTTGTTCTGATACATATTGCTTTCTTAGGAGTTTTTTTGACTCTTATTTTCCTTTTGGCTTTCAATTCTTGGCATGGGATCATTTATATATAATATACTGTTTACCTTGCTTCATTTCCATGGGTCTTTTGTTGTCACCCCCTAAGACATTTTTTAAATGTGATATGGATGGAGCCCCGAAATAGTATTCCAGACCTTTCGATCTTGAGTTATTTTACAAGGATTAAGTAGGACTTCAATGTGTTCATAGCCATTTAGGAAAACTACTAAAATAGAAGAATTCTTTCAGATAAATCAATAATACACAGTCTTATAATCAAGGATTTTATTTAATCTAGAATTCTAACACTCTTCATGCAACCGAAAGTTTGCTTCCTTTATTGAAATCAATTAAAATCTAACTGAAAACAATCAGAAGTAAAATAAATAAAAAATAAACAACCAAAAGAGTTTATTTATGTACAAAATAAAAACAAAAATTAGGAAAAATAAGGTTTGAGAACTAAACCATTAGCTGGTAAGTTCTCTTCCCACCCTTGTAAATCTTGCAACTTGTAGGTTGAGGGGCCAAGCTTTGCTGCAATCTGAAAAGGGCCTACCCAAAACTGTTGAAACTTTGTGTGTTTCCCCTTTTCATCATGTGGGTGATCCCACTTAAGAACCAGATCTCCCACTTCAAATTCCTTTTTTCCATCTTTATGCTTATCAAACCACCATTTCACTACTTCCTGTTGATGCTTAAAATGTTCTTTGGATTTGGACCTAGACTCTTCCACCTTCAAAAGATTATAGATTCTATTCTGTAGGATTTCGTTATCTGTGCCTCTAGACTCCTGAGCTATTATGGAAGATGGTAGAATAATGTTGGGAGGAAGAATAACTTCTTTTCCATAAACAAGGGTATATGGTGACACACCTAAGGAATTCTTGGGTGTGACCCTATCAGCCCAAAGAGCATTCGGTAATGCTAAATTCCAACTTCTCTAGTTTTCTATCACATACTTTTTTAAGATCCTAATCAGATTCTTGTTTGTATATTCTGCCAAACCATTTCCTTGTGGGTAATAGTTCGCAGAATAATGCAACTTGATTCCTATTTCACAAGCAAATGCAGTTAATCTAATAGAACAAAAATAAGTATCATTATAAAAAACCAAGGAAATTGGAACCCCAAACCTGGTCATAATATGATCTTGCAAGAAATCCATGACTGCATCTTCATTCACTTTACGTAACAGAATGGCCTCGACCCATCTAGTGAAGTAGTCAGTTGCCATCAAAATGTATTTGTGCTGCAAGGAAGAATTTGGTTTTATCTCTCCAATGATATCAATCCCCTATTGCTCGAATGGTTCTATTATCATCACAGGCTTCAATGGTCCTGTTGCTTTGGCTTGTCTTCCCCCACACCTCTGGTAGATATCACACTTTCTGACATGGGCATGCGTGTCCTTGAAAAATGTGGGCCAATAGTATCTAGCTCTAAGAATCGTGTGGGCTATCATATCTCCAGAAAAATGACCTCCAGCAGGCCCATCATGTAACTCTGTTATGACCTTATTTTCATCTTCTTTCTCTAAGCATCTGAGAAGGACTCCATCATAATTCTTTCTGAATAATATTCCATCAATGATCTGATATGCAGCTGATTTAAGGTGCAACGCTCTTCGTTGTTTGGAATTCCAATGTTCTGGCAATAATCCTTCCTGAAGGTAATGAACAAAGTCTCAATACCAGGAATCTGGAGCTGTGAAAAGAGGACATACATCCATCATATGTAACTCAGCTTCATTTTCCCAATTTTTTTCTTCATGGCCTTTACCTTCAGCCATTAGTTTGCACAATCCCTGCCCCTTTACTATAGATGCTGGTTTGAATTCGAGATCATATTCTTGTAAAGCTGTTACCCAGTTGCCTCTTCTTTCTCCTAATTCCTTTTGTACAAAAAGAGACCTTACAACTGGGTGTGGAACTATTACCTTAGTCCGGTTCTTAAGTCCGTATGGCCTGAATTGTTTTACCACTTTGAAGATTGCATAGGCTTGTTTATCCATAGCTGGGTAATTCAATCTATCTCCCTGCAGATTAGTGCTCATAAATGATATGGGGTACTCATCTCCCCCATGTTCCTTCTGTGTAAGCACTACTACCAATGAATCATCAGATGCGAAAGTGTACAAAATAAAATCCTTTTTCGAAATTTGGACTTTTAAGAGATGGTGTGTGTGCAATAGATGTCTTTATCTTACTGAATGCATTCTTCTCTACATCAGTCCATTTGAATTGTACACTTTGTTTCACCATTTGCTGCAAAGGTTTGACAATTTGGGAAAAATCTGGTACAAACCTTCGCACAAAATTAATTGTCCCCATGAATGATTGCATACCTTTTTTGTTATGGGGTAAAGGGATCTATTCGATGGCTTTAATCCTTTCTGGGTCTATGGAAATCCTTTTTTTAGAAACAACATGACCCAGTAGCTTTCCTTCTATAACCGCAAACACACATTTCCTAGGATTCAGTGAGATGCCATATTTTCGACAACGCTTGAAATTTTTTTTAGATGGAATGCATGTTCTTCTCTCTTCCTTGAAAATATCATGACATCATCGAGATATACTACAACACTACAGCCAATCAGACCGTGGAAATCTATATCCATGGCCCTCTGGAAAGTAGCTCCAGCATTGATGAGTCCAAAGGGCATTCTTCTATAAGCAAAAGTTCCCCACTTTATTCTGAATGTAGTTTTAAGTCTGTCCTCTTCAGCTACTAATACTTGATTATAGCCAGAGAATTCATCTAATAATGAAAATAACTCAGATATTGAAACCATCTGTAATATTTGTTCCATGGGTGGGACTGGATAGTTATCTTTATCCCAAGCATGATTTAGGTTTCTGAAATCTACACATAGTCTGATTTCTCTGGATTTCTTCCTCACTAGCACCAAATTAAAAACCCATTCTGAATGTCTGAATTTGAATATAATTTTAGCATCCAATAATTTTTTTACTTCACTCTGAATTAAAGGTTCCAGTTTTGGTTGATCTTCCTCAAAGGTTGCTGATAAGGCTTGACTCTAGCTCTAATAGGGATGACACGTTGTATAATCTTCATGTCATATGTCTTAAGCTCTTCATATGTCCAGTAAAACACATCTTTGTACTGTTTGAACAAACTAATGAACTTATATCTTTCACCAGGAGAACAACACTTTCCCAAATTTACATATCTGGGTTTAACTTCAGTTCCCAAATTTATCAACTTGAATTGTAAGAACGAGCTATGAGTCTTGGCATTTACTGGCCTTCTGAATTTGTTGTCTAGATCAAACATTCACTCTAAGGTCCTGAATCCTTTAGGAATATGGTTTTCAAATTTTAATTCAGCTTGGTGTTCTTCATCATCGATTATTCCTCCTTTGAAGGTTTCATCATTCATCAAACATTCCAAGATTTGTTGATCATCATCAAAAACTCATAGATTGGTAATCATGTCTGGAACCAAAGGCCTAAAAAGTAATTCAATAGAACATCTATTATTTGAAGGTACAAGCCTTGCAGCTGAGGTAGCTAACAAGTCAGCTGCTGCATTCTTTAGTCTAGAAATGTATACAATATTAAATGTATAAAAATTTGTCAGCAAATCCCACACTTCATTCTGATAAGCTTTTAAATGAGGTAAAATGCAATGTATCTAATTTCGAATTTTCTTTACAATTATTTCAGAATCCCCATACACTTTCAATTTTTTTACTTCTAGTTCAATTGCTTTTCTTAGTCCCTAAACTAGTGCTTCATATTCGGTTGTATTATTGGTACATTCAAACTCTAATATACATGAAAGAAAATGTTTATTTTTCTTTGTATCAATCAGGACACAACCATCTCCTGATCCTTCCAATGTTTTAGATCCATAAAAAAAAAGTGTCCACAAACTATCTACTTCTACCTTGAATTAAAAACTTCATCTGAAACTAAATCTACTATTTTACAATCAATCTCATCAACCCGTGAAAATCAAAGGAGATCAGGCTAGGTGTCTGGTGTACCACTGGCTTCTTCTGCTTGGTAATTTCCCGGTTCTAGTTCAATTAAGTAATTTCCCAAAACAGAATCCACTGGTTCATTCTTACCCTCCAACTGAGTAACATTGTGCTTCATATGGGGCTCTCTTAATACTTTTATTTGAATGGGAATTCCCTTATGAGGCAACCACAGATGTGACTAATCTAATGCAAAATATCCATCTAACTTTGCTGACCAATCCTGACTCAAAACAAGTCCATAAGCCTCAGGTATGTCTGCTACTACAATATCGATGAATTGACATACCTTTTCATTTGAAGATAAGTGGATCAAAACATCTTCCATTTCCCCAATTACCTTCATAGTTGTTATGTCTAACTGAATAACCTGCCAAGTAGATGGTTTACATTGTGCATTTATCTTCTTGCAGACTGAAAGCGGCATAACATTTACTGATGCCCCAGATTCTACTAAATAGTTGTGCACGTTATGGTTGTAAATCTCAAAAGTTAGGAGAAATGGTGGGGTTTTTAACTTAGACTTACCTCCCACACTTGCTTCACCAATTTCTTCTTCTTCAGGTTGGTTGTCAATGGGAAGCTTTTCCTCTGGTACTTCAAGTGCTTTTAACAATTTTTCTTTTTGCTGAGGCACATTACACATTTCGAATATTGAGATATTTTCCTTAGCCCTTTTAATGTCCTCCACAATATCATACCCCATCTCAGGTGTTTTGAGATTCTTCTTGACATTATTAACCTTGTCTTCAATAGGCTAGACATGTTAATTCTCTTAGGATCTTGACTTGTAATGGTAAATTCAGGTATTTTATCAGTTGTGGTGCTCTTCATTATTTTCTTTATATTCTCTTGAAGTCTCTTAATTTTCGGGAGTATGGAATTGTCTTCTTTTAACAACCTCTGACTTCTTGTTGTCACATTTGTTTATGATGTTTTTTCTTGTTTCAGTGAACCTTCCTCTTCTTTATCAAATAGTGAGACACAGTCCCATAAAACTAAAGTATCATCTTCTTGTTTTTCTATGGGTTGATTATTTTTTTCTTCTTGCTCATCATCTTCTATTAGTTTGGAGTCCAATAGCTGATTCATTACTAATGTCATCAAATTTATCCATTGGGGACAATTTTTCTCAGAATGAGGCTGCTGATGAAAGGTGCAAAAATTATCCATACCTACCTCAGTTAAATTCATTGATGCAAGACTGTGTGGAGGAGGTTTAGATTGATTGTTGTCTTCTCTCCTTTTATAGTAAGGCTTATATGCTTTATGAGCTTCCTTTTCTTTTTTCCAAATCTATAACTCTATTAGATAGCTTATGCATCATCTTGACCATTACTTCAAAGTCATGTGATTTCTCATCCTTAGGCTTAGGCAGTAACAACGCTCTCTTACCAAAAAAAATTCTTCTGACTGCACAGGATAATCTTTTATGCTCTCCTTCTCAGCCTCTACCCTCTCATCTTCTTCATAAGTTTCTGACAATGTAGGATTGACTGACATCTTGGAAAACATGGCCAATTCAAGCCCTAGAGATGAAGTATAGTATTCAATAAGAACTTTATCAGATGGTTTATCAGTTGCAGAATTTTTTTTTATATAAGCAGCAAATCTTTGAGTGAAATTATGCACTTTTTCTTTCCTTTCTTTCTTTAAAGCACATAACCCTTTCATTAGAGCTGCATGAGTTTTCTGGACTGCATATTTGCTTCTAAATATTCTTTCAAATGTGTCCCAGTCTATGTGAATTTGCAGGCAAAGCAAAATACCATGAAGCTATTGCTCCTTTTAGGGTATGTGGAAACAATCTGCAGACTACATCTTCATGTTCTCCAGCCCATAGTACTTCTATAGCCAAGTAAAATCTTTGCAAATGATCATCTACCAAAATATTTTCACTTGGGTCAAACTTAGGCAACATTTTATTAAAGGCTTGAGGAAAATCAAGCAAAGGAGGTGCCAGGTTTAAAGGTGACCTAGCCTTCCAAGCAGGTGGTGGATTTGGTTGGTTTGCATTTGCATGAGCCATGATTCTGGGTGGAGAATGAGGTGGTGAGGGAACAGGGGTATGAACAGGTGAACAGTAAGGTGTATCTGGGCCCAACTGATTCAGAGGTTTAACAACTTCTTGTAAGGTTGTTTCTACCAGTTCTTCAAGGTCTTCTACCAATATAGACTCTTCTAACTGAGGATGATCTTGTTTCTGGTATTCTCTTCTAGGTAAGACAGGAATAATTGGTAATCCTCCAATATTCTTCGCATTAGCCCTAGTATATCTTCTCAATTCATCAACTACTTCATTATCAACAGAATACAGATGCTCTTTACCCTTTTATTCCGGAGTTGGATTGGGAAACAAACTGCTTTCAGAACTGTCACCGGTGGAATAATTTCGAGGAAATGGGTTTCCTCGGCTAGCCATGCACTGGATGTCCCCCTTCTAGCACCAAAAACTATTGAGGCCTGGAAAATCACAGGTGACAACAGTTAGGGATTATCCCTAGTAAACGTTCCCAACTAGCCCATTACTATTTGGTATGGGGAATCCGTCCGGTTTATGGTCCGACTACCATAGGTTAAGTAAAAAAATAAAGGTTTTACCAATTACGGCCTAGTACATCATGCATATTTTAGTTTTTTGAATTTAAGTATGATGTGCAAGTGCCTATCTAAGAATGCATATTGATAGAGAATACGAGGAGCAGTCACAATGTGATGCGTAGGTTCTTACCTCTCGTCTTAACTCTCTCGCATCTAAATCGCACACAGCAAGAAACTAAAACTAACTATATAACCTATCCCTAGGGAGAAATATTATCATTTATCAATGAGTAATGTATTTATGTGCATGCATTAAGAAAAATCACAGATAACTGTTACTTATTTCAAAACACATGAACATTAATAGATATATGAACAACAAGATAGCTTATTGTTTATGAAAATCCTTCATTACTCATAGTGGAAATTTCATAGAATAAACTAGAGCACATTCATAACAAGAACATAGGTTCAAAGAGTTAGAACAATCTCACATTTAATGGACATAAGCTGAAAACAAAATAGTTCACATTCAACAGATCCATAGCACGACATTTGAAACATTCCACTAAGTTTTCTCCAACAAGAAACTTGTAATTCTTATTGCAAAAGGAAATAGTTCTTCTTACAACATACTCTCACAAATATATCTAGGAAAAATTCATTTTTACATCTAACTCTCCTATATTTATACAAAAACGCAAAACCTTTGGGTTTCCCTATGGTGACCTTTGGGCTCCCCAACCGTTTAAATCCACAATTTTGTCTTTTAGTGAGTTCTGTACAATACGTTACATTAAAATAAAATTTAATAGCACTTTTATAAAGAGGGACCATCTTGGTCATCGATGAAATTTTCCCAAGGCCTCTGCTGCTATTGATTATGCTCAGTAATCTGTTGGTCCTTTTTTAGATCCTGTTGAGCTTAGACCTTCACTTTCTTCCTCTTTTCTCTATCTCTTCCTCTTCATTCTTCAGCCACTTCCTTTCTTGTTTCCTCCCTTTTAGACATATCTTCTTTGCAGCAACAATCATTCTGTTATAAACACAGCCTGATTTTAGACCACTTAGCATTTGACAAAGTAACACAAACTGTATCAAAATATAAATCCTGTAAAATGAACTATTAACAATATTAATCCATGAAAAGAAAAATGATAATGCAAAGAAAATCTTGCAAGTTCATATCTTGAAATCCGCTAAATCCATTGTCCAAACTAAAATCACAAGCTCGAAAAATAGACTCTTTATCTCAATCCAGGCCGCATCTAGACTAACTCAAAATCCTCTGAATAAAGCATGAATCACAGCAACGTAACCACCAATCCGAACCCTAAACTACGCTCCTCATCTCGGAGAAAACTAGATTCGACCAAAACCCACAAAACAACTCTGCCATCATAAAATAGAGTAAAAGCACATAAAAAAGGCCGGAAAAAACCCTCTCGGTGAGCAGAACTACTAAGCATTGGGCAAAAGCAAAACTCTCATCGGCAGGAAAAAGCACTATATGCATCGGCATGATAGTTCACTACGAATCCACAACAGAGGGAGACAAACTAACTACGGCTTCCGCAATTAAATAAACATTGGCGATCGGGAGCTTTAAGACTCTGTGTCGATGAATTACACATCTATCAGCAAATGGGACCTCTAAACATCAGGCCCATAGATCACTATGCAGCTGCAACGATGGGAAGTAGATAGACTATGGGTTCCACGACAAAGAAAACTATCAGCAATCAGAAGAACTAAGGACTACGGATCGACAAGTTTAAATCTTAATGCAGCCACCGTGTCGGCAACAAAAAAGACTAGCCCTCCGATTAAAGTCATAAACTATTCTGATAGCGAAGAGAAAACAAAAATAATGAAAAGCAATAAACCATGGAATCGGCAAGGATAAGAACTATCCGTCGGAACGTTTTCCATCTGCCCTCCGAAACGGCGGTGACTTAGAAGACTAATGCTCCGACAGTGATAAAACAAAAAACACTGACAATAAACAAAGGAGATAAATGCGCATCAGAGAAAAACAAGACTTTCCATCAGTTCACTCATTATTTATTTTCCGAAACGACGGCTTCATAGAGAACTAGTGCCCCAACTCATCGTTTAACTGACCTCCGACAGTGATAAAGGAAATCATCCACAAATCAAGAACTTCAAGTTCCACAGTCAAAAGCATTTGCAGACAAAAAGTAGCTTTTCGAAAAGAAGGAAAACAGTTGACCTCAATTCAACTTCAAACAATCCAAATTTATAGCAGAGGAAAAAAATAGAGTTCAAGAAACCAAATAAATCCAGGCAAGATAAAATTAAAAGGAGGGTCCAAAATTTAAAAAAAAAATTTGGGAAAAAGTTGCAGCTGCAACAATACCATAAAAATATGTGAAATACATTTTGATATACCAACGAGTATTTGGAAGAGCCATACACTCCTTGGAATGCAGTGTCGGAAAAAAAACAACTCCTATGTTTAACAAAACGCATCTCTAACCAAACTCACAATCTTGATAAAAAATTTATCCTAAACTAACACTTGAGTTTATCTTGTTACGCTTAGGTGGACAATGTGATGTAAAGGCCCCACTCAGAAACCACGCAAAGGTTAATGAAAATATTTACTTTTTCATTCCAAGTATTCCCTATTTCAAGAGGAGAGAAAATAAATTTTCCCAATCACACAATCAAATCCTTCAAAAAAATTGATAAAAAATGCAAACACACAAACCTTTTTATACTTTCTTAAAGCACGATCTCTAATAAGATAAAAAGAAAGAGATAACTAATGCTTCACTCTTACAATTTCCAAAATCAAAAGTAAAGAGAGAACTAGTCATTTGCTTTATAAACTAAAATCGAGATTCAAAAACTAATTGGAACTAAAAGAAATGAACCAAGATCTTATTTTTGTTTTTGGTATATTTTTTGTAATGGAAGCACAAGAAACATCTAACAATTCTCCCTATGAAAAAATATAGAAACTAATTTTTTATGGATCTCTATGCAATTATCAGAGATCTAAAATACCAATGATTACACCCAAGACTAAAAATTCATACACAAAAAATCATAAAATTCTTGAATCTTTTCACTAAGATCTATCTTACAAGATTTAACTTGAAGATCAACTCATATTCAATCCAGAGATGGAGATATCATAGTAAACAATGCATCATTATAAAAATCCAATCCAAAAAATAAAAATTCAAAAGAGTTACAACGAGTTACTAAACACCTACCTCAATGATTGGTGCATGTTTATAAGAGTGTGTCCTCTTGTGGTTGATGCTCTTTTTATACTATGAAATGGAGTCAACAATGTTGCTTGTCTTTTGTCAATAGGAGTCGGAAACACTTTGTCAACAAAAGAAAAAGGGGTCATACAATGTGTGTTGGTATATTTGACTGTAGGGACATGTATACAGCCTATCTATCCTTAACTATAGGGATACTGAATCCTACTGACAAAATATATGCAATAATGGACGATTTCCTGAAATTTCTACACTTTTTCAAAGGAGAGAGAGAGAGAAGGAAGGGAGGAGGTTACCTCTTGCAGCGTGTCGTTTGGTGAAGATCCTTTTTCTCTAGAATCCATGGCCTTTAGGCCTCCATTCACATCAGCTATCTAGTTCCTTACCTCTAGCTCTTAAAAAACTTCAAGAAAGCATGAAATTTATCTACAAAATGTTTCAAAAATACATGAAACAAACATGGATTGAAACACAATATTTAGAGGAAATTTGAATTGTATCATATTAAATTGAGAGGAAAGTGATTACAACCCAATAATGGGTGAATCCATTTCTTCCTTGCTCTAAAATACCCCTCTCCATCAATGCCAATGATCAAAGAAACTATGATGTGCAAGAAAGGTTCTAGCTATCTTTTCATTCCTCCAGCATGCCTTTTCTCTCTAATTTGTCTTCCTTCCTTCCTCCCACATGCCTTTCTTATATATCATTGGGATTTGTCTTTTCAATCACTCACTATGAATGTGGGTTTAATATTTTTGAATCTTTTTTATTCTTTCCTTAATAAAACCCACTTTCCTTAGCTTTTGGGCATTTTACTTGAATTTCCATGTTTTTAGAACAATTAATACATATGCCATGTATTGTTTACACTCCATGAGTTATGGTGACTAGGTTTCGATCCTTAAGTAGTATTGGTATTGAATTATTTAGAGAAACCTTTTTCTTCACATACTTCTTCTTTTGCGGAAGCAGTGATCCGATGGGAGATCAAAGCTCTCAATTTGTTCCAAATTCTGGTCTTCATGTTGCAGGCGAAAAGAAGATATGTTTTCATACCATCATCTTCAAGGGTGTTAATTTTATTATTAACAATGTGTTAGCACCCAAAATCACACCCAATGTTGTTGAAAGACAGACCCCGAGGTAACAGCAGCTTCGCTTTAGGAAAGGGATATGGCTTCCCCGTTTCCAGAGAGGGATCTCTCACAAGATATTTATCAAGGCCAGATATATTTTCATGGAATGAAATTCAGGGATTGGTGGTCGAAATGAGATGAAGAGGTATTGGGATATGGGGTCAAAAGTACCAAGAAACACAGAGCAGTTTTCATAGGGAATGTCTGCATGAGAAAGGTAGCACTTCGGTTATGGTCGATATGTTTGGGTCTGGTGGAAAATGAAGAATGATGATATTCCATCAATGTAGAGCACCGCAAGGATGAATTATACACCAAATTTGGAAGAAGCATTTGGTGAATGTCTAAAACAATGTCTAGAGCATAAGGATATGAATTACGAACCATTATACACTAAGTCTAAGACATGAAGAAAAAATAATGGAAAGAAATAACAGGAAAAACATGCATGTAAAGAAAGGAAATTACAGACTATAATTGAGAAAAACACAGGAATTATTGCATTCAAAGGTCAGTATTTGGCTCTGTTTCTTGTATCAAAATGGATCAAATTACATAAGAACCAAACTCTCTCAATATTCAACCAAAACCAACCGTTTCTCCCTTTGCGGGGAGTCTCTTTATAGTGCTTCTGGCCCTCGAGACTAACCTCGAAACAAGGCCAGAAGTCAGTTACAATCATGATCAAAACTTTAGCAAACTAGAACATGGCATATTCATCATGGTTTACATACATAAAACAAAACATTATGGAGCAAATGCGCATGTTGGTATTAAGCGGTAGTGCAACGTCTTCAATTTTAGGCTCACCCGTCTTGAAAACGACAGCTCAGGACATTCTCTGGTGGCTTGCTATTGATTCAGCTTGAATCATTACTCCTCCTAATGGGTCTGCAACTTGTCCTTTCCTTTCTAGGCCATTTTTGTTCATTCTTTCCTCAATGACACCTTTCTTCCTTTGTTCACAGCTGACAAGAAGGATTGTGTTCCTTTTGTGTTCAGCTTTCCACCTCGCCCCCTATCTCCTGGTAACACTGTTATTCGAGAGGACTTGAAGAAGTACCACACTGTTTTTTACAGTAACAGGTCCTTGAGGAGGCTTTTCATTCTCTTTATTCTCTCCTCCAAGGAGGAGGGTCCTCCTATAGGTCATATGGTGCGGCACCTTCTCGGCTTCATCACCACCCTAGATAAAGCTGGCAAGTGGAATTCACAAAGGTGACAATGAAGAATTTTTGACTTCCTCTCCTCCAGTCTGAGCATTCGCTCCAACGGATCACCTTTAGAAATGGTCACCACATGCTGAGATTATGAAGACAACAACCACGTCCGAGGGTTTTGGATGGATGCCAATTGGATAGGAAATTCCATGCACAGAACTCATGGGGGTGCTATAGTTTATTAGTACAGCAATGCCCTCACCAGCCCTAGAAGGTCCATCTAATGTGATGAACATCCTTGCCATGACCTCACTGGCACAAGAAGGCTTCTCTAATGTAATGAACATCCTTACCATCATGGTTGGAATTCCCCTAGCATGAAATATTAGGAACGATGGGATTCTAGGCCAGGACTCACCAACCAAAAGAACACCTTGACAAACATATTTTTTACACAAGGAAGCCACCGAATAATTTCCTTAAGACTCTCAGGATTCTCAGCAGACTAGCATTAGACCACCTTAACTTCTATTCTACATTCATTCAGTCTATGTCTCCCAATGGATCTAAAAATGGCATTTATAAAGAGATGGAAGGATGAACCGAATGATGACCCCATGTAACGTCCCTGACCCTCCGACTGGGCAAGAGGATGCTACTTAACACCAAACCAACGGGAAAATAGATCCATGAACACAAACAGGGATAAATGCTGATATTAAAAAGATTAGCATAATACATACTAAGATGCATATAACATACAAAGATACATAGGCACTCAACATTCAGTGGAACTAAACATATACATAAACCAACATTCAACATGTTCATCATTTCTCATGAAATAGTAGTATAATTGCAGAGATGAAACAATCAGGAGTACTTATCTTTTGATGAAGAATTCACCCCGCAACCAGCTACATCGCTACAACGTTTCACCCAACCATAGGCCAGCGTGCTCATCAATCTCTCAGCAACACTACCACCCCCGAGATGGGCATGATTCCTCAAGGAATAAGGGTCAATGCAGGCTTACACATAGCCAAGGTTTGTCAATCAGCCAAACCCACACAGTAGGGTTTTACCAGGTCGTCAAGGAGCTAGGAAAGGATAAATGCTAAGCTGGTGGCCTCAACACCAGTATTCTCAAGCATACCCAGCATCTAATCCTACTCTCAACAGTCCAAAGACCAACAACTGCATACCGCAGCAAAACAACCCATTCATAGCTCTGTGAAGAAGGCAAAGACAATTGGGTGATAATCCCAAACAAAAGGTGAAGCACAGTTCAGGTCCAACCACACTCTAGAGTTGTTCTTGGCCCTAGCGTGGCCAAAACAACTCAGCAACAATCCCCAAAAGACATCTGCTGCCTTAGCAACCAAGAAACAACCCAAAACCAGGGTGAATTGATAGCCCAAACTCACAACGAAAACTATGGCAACCTTACATAGTCTCAAAATAGGGGAGAAGTCTAATTCTCAATCTTGGGAAAAAGAAGGACATAAATGCAGACCACAATCTGATGAGGAAACGACGAGAACCTTACACAGTCCATAGTTAGGGCAGAAGCAGAACTCCCAGCATAGACATGGAAAAACTCAGCCAACGGATGTGGAAATCAGCAGTCGTCCAACATCCAAGAGCCCACAACACACAATTCCTCAATGTAATCGCTGAAGAAGGTTACACAAACAAGAATGGGAAAAGAACAAACTCTCAACCTATGCGCAAGGGAAAAGACATAGCTCAGGAAAGACCTGGAAGAAAACACAATGGTCTATAGCTCACGATCCACCACAAAGGATGGAAAAACAATACACAGCTCAACAATGCTAAAGGAAAATTGGTTCTCTGTGTGAATGGATGGAACACCACCACAGACCGACAAACAATGTGAGAGAGGGAAAACAAACCCCCAAACCAGAAATCACACCCCTCCTTACTTGGCTCTGCGTGAGGAAGATTAACTGGCTCCCTGTTGTGCGTCCCTACATGAGAGTGAACAACTCCCTATGCATGAGGGTGAGCTGACAATGGAGAGAATGGCCTCGTGGAGAGAATGGCGGTGGTTTAGTTGCTAATGTGAGGTCAAACTGCTGGTGGATTGTGCATGTGGGCAAGGACTGACAGTCCTGCCACACTCCAATCCCAGCCATAACTGCCTCAACTACTCAACAAAACATTAAAGTGGGAGTTGGATAAGACAAGGAAAGATGGGAAAATCAAATAGGGTGGTAACACATGGATTCCCGCCCCCCATAGTCCAAGGTTTGACATCCCCCCCACTCTTATCCTTTGGAATCATGCCCTTTTCATTTTAAAGTTGCACCGTCATAGCTGGCTGTAGGTTTAATTTAATTGATGTACGTATTTACATGATGCCAAACTATAATGTGCCAGATAGCATGATATACCATCGACAACTATCCCTATTGCCGAAACATTCACAACCAAATCAATGGTGGGGATTTTACCTTTAGCTCCTCACCACAATTAGTTACATTATATACATCATGCAAATGGGGTCAAAACTGGGGTGTTACATTCCCCTCCCCCTTGGAATAACACCGTCCTCGGTGCTCCAATACATAGGAATACATATACAATTTGCACATCCAAAATTTCAAAATTTTGTAGATTTGTCCCACGTTCAATTATTTACTTTGAACGTTCAGGAACAAGCCCCTCGGCTTCCACGAAATTCTCTTGCTAGTTCTCAGCTTTCAGCTTATCCCGAATTCTAGGAACTTTGCGGCTGTTGCATTCTTCATGCTCCCTCATTGGGCAGTCCCGGCGTAGATGATGTCCTCCGCATCCCCAGCATTTCATTAGCTGCTTCATCTTTACCTACTCAATTTATTTTGAGTCTTCATGCCTGGACCGCTTCTTAATGGGTCACTTGGATGAATGTCCCATCACTGATCCACCTTCCTTTCCTTTGCTAATGGCTCCCAGAAGGCTTTTCACCTCCCTTTGCAAACCAATAGAGTCTTGCAAAATCTGGTGGTTCATTTCATTCTGCCTTTTCTGTATCTTGAGAATCTCTCCAATATTTTCTTGGGTCTTGGCAATAATTTGAAGGAGACTTCCAACCAAGTTCAGCAACTTTTGATATGCTGCCATGATCAATGTGCACCACCAGGTTTCACTTTTCTCACCTGTGAAAATGCACCATTTAAATTCTGTCAGAGCAAGCATAATATAGACATTAAAATCAGTCAGTCAACTACCCAATTGGCATGACAGTACAAGTCTCATCAAGGAGACTTTCATATTTTTCATGCCTTCCCAATAGGCACACGAGCTCATTCATGTCCATTCTTGGGAAGGGAGTTAACCATTCCAGCATTCACAATTTACTTTAAGCAAATACACACATTCCATTTTCAATCATACATGCATTCAACAATATTTTGTTTTCACAATGCATATATATATATATATATATATATATATATATGTATGTATGTATGTATGTATGTATGTATGTATGTATGTATGTATGTATGTATGTATGTATATAATTAAAAGACAAGAGAGAGCAGCAAGAGTTTTTCCCCTCTTTGTTTTGTTCCATCTTGGAACCCACACCACCACTGTGGCTTTTCATGCTCTCATCCTCTTTCACTTCACCGTGAATGCTAGACCAATCCCTCTTGGTCATGACAGTTAGTGTCTCTGGTTTATTCCAGACCTCTCAACCATGGAGTCTCTCCACATGGTTTACCTACAACTCTTGGCTGCTAGGACCTTCACAGTCCCACTAGCACCTTCTTCATTATTGCTCATTTTGAGCTCTTTAGGACAGTCACATGTCCACATGCATCTCTAGGATTCCCTCATAGTCCTCACTCGCAGCGATACCTATATTCAAACATCGAATGGATTCACATGGTTATTTTATTCTCATCGGTTTTATCTCTAGAACAAGAGCATAAAACATCATAACCAAATCATATACACATGTACACTCATAAGCAAAATAACCCAATACTTATCTATATTGTGCTTTTCCTCGTTGGTCCAAAGGATCCTACTTCGCTTTGCAAGCCTTGGGATAGCCTATGGACTTGGATGTTAGGTCAGCATGTTGGCTGCTCCACAACATCAAATAATTAATGTCCAGCTAGTACACCTTCATGTCGACTGGGCTTGGAACTTTACCACGACCATTTCCAGGTCCAGGATCTACTATGTATCCCCAGGCATATAACATCGCAACATACACTTATACCAACATACACTTATATCAACAATAATACATACACTTATATCAACAATACACTTATACCAACATACACTTATATCAACAATACACTTATACCAACATACACTTATACCAACATACACTTATATCAACAATAACCCTTACTCCGCAACCCCTCACAACAACCGTTTGCCTTTTCTCTATAGGGTGCAACACCCAAATGCATCTATTTATCCTGTCAACACAAGCAGTATAAGCAAATTCATCGGCGTTATTGCTCTAAAACTGTAATCATATTTCATATCATTCACTATCAAGTATTGAGACACTAGGAGTGCGTCCACTCCCTAGGGTGTAGTCAATATTGAAAACCCTTTCATGACTCGACATCAGAAAAGTGTGCACTCTTTCCTGTTGTGTGCCATGTAGGCCCTATTCATACTCAAGCAATCGATCATCATGGAAATAAAGTCAAAACATGTTCTACGTATGGAATTTTAATAATTTGACATGCATATTCTTAGCAAGGGTCACAGAACACTTATCCATTTGTCGACGTAGTATTCCCTCGTTAAGAAGGAATGGGGATCCCTTCTTTGAGTTGGAAGTCCCTCGGCTAGCCATCCCAACTCCTTTTTACCTTTCATATCCACACATGTCTTACCGACATATTCTATACCATCTCACTCATGTTGCTTACCAAACATGTAGTGCAAATGAGACATTTCCAAAATGTCCAATGGATTTTCACCCGAAACCCATTTCCAATACAAGGGAAACCTTCCCATGAAGTTTGGCTCCTGCAGGCCATCACACATGATCTTCCTATAGTGTGTACCCCTGGAACATTCATCAAATATCCAAACAGTCAATCATTCTCTGATAATACAATCCAAATTGATTGTTCCATAACCAAGCAATGACATTAGTAATCAAATTCAATAGGAATTTGCAATTCTGTCTACTACAGAAATTAGTTTGCTTGGCAACGAGGTGATCCTCAATTGTGGGTCTCTTGTAAGTAGCACCACTATTCCCATTATAACTTTCTGCTTACTAGCATAATATGAATACCCACTTACAATGCGTCCTCCTGACACAATGTTATGCAAGCCAATAGTGATTAGTAGTTATCAGCAATTCCTTAAATCCGAAATTCACAACTCAAGTTTAACAACCCATTATGCATACCAACTATTTTCACAGCCATGAGACTCTTCTCATAAGGTTTGGCTCTTTCACATGGTAGATTCCAGCATTTGTCATGGTCTTACTCTCATTGCCATGCTCCAAATAATCTACCTGAAACCTGAGCTTCAATCAACCAAACACTTGGTAAGTCTGGATGCATATAACCTTCTCATTGCTGCAACCATCACTGAAGCATTTTCAGAATTTATAAAATTCAAATACTTCGAGCTGTTAATCACATCAATATTACCAAAACTCATTTACTTCATGCAATCATTATCATACTAACCTTTGCAAGGTATAGTCACATAATTCATGCAATTAAATGAAATGTTTATATACTCCTTACTTCACAAGCGTATCATTTGAACCACCTTGCTCTTCCATAGAGCATTCTCGGCAGCCAATTGGTCATGACTATCCTCTTTATGCACTTACTATCCTGCATTCATAACAGCCTTTGAAATGGTTCCTGGATTGTCATCAATTCATCATTTCAGCCATTAGTTATTCATAATATCACATGCACTCATCTCAATGCATTCATGCAATTCATCACAACATTTGCACCCGTACTTATGCAATCAGTCACTCACACCCTTCATATGCATCCATTCAATGCATGACTACAAGATTCATAAAATATTTTTAATGCATATCCATTCAATGCTACCTTGCATTGAATCAGGAATACTATGCATTCAACATACCATGCATGGCCTAACCATGACTACTTCATATAGGATGCATTACTACAATCAATCCATCAGTACTTGCTTTCCTTGGGCTACTAAGCTCAATCAAACATATACAGGCATGACACCTTTCTATATTCAAATATCCACATGGTATGAGGTCTCTTACCTTTACCGCTCCTTGGAATTTGTCATAGTTAAACCATTACCTGCATGGATCCTACTTACACCTTGAACACTACCATTTTAGTCGGTATCTTGCAGAGGATTGTGGAATTTGCTCTCCATCTTCTTAATCATGGATCTGTTGCCTTATCCCTTTTTCCAGAGGATTTCTAGTCACATTCGTCAGCATCAGCAACATATTCAGCCAGGTCCATGTTGTCATTGGTTTTTCCACTAATGCCAACACCAATGCAATGATTATCATTAGTGGCTCATTATAAATGTATAATTCTCACTATTCTTACCATTATGTAATATCTTATGCATGCAAGGAATATCCTCATATATTTCATATATAAAACTTGTAATCATAATTAGCAAGACAGGGTTTAAGGAAATTTCCCTTTTCAAGTCCCTCATCCTTGCATGGAACTCCTCTTCCACACAGCAGCTGGTTTGACTTCATGGCCTGGCTACCTCTAGGCATGCAATTCTTGGGTTTGTCCATATTGACAGCAACACATTTCTTTTTCAAACAATCACTAGTACCTTGCGCTATGCATTAAACTATGGTGATTCTATTTTGTTCCCTGCTGGATAAGCTTTCCAATGCCTATCTCCATGCTCCATTCTGACTTTGGTTGTGAAAATCACAATACTTCTAAAATGACGGTTTTCACCAAATCTCTACATTTTTACACACAACTGTATTTTGGGACTGGAATGCCAACTTCAGCCACCTATAGGAGCAATTCTAGGAAGATTTAGGAAAACTGTTCTATCAGGCGAAGTCAGTGCATACAACGAGGAACACTTAGTAACTTGCGAATCTCGTTTCCGATGCACCATTCAATTTTTATGAATTCTGGGTTTGACTAATTTTCCCAAAACATAGAATTTTCTTTTCACAAGAACGACTGTCTCAGGGGATGACAGGGGTCCAGGGGGATTTCCCCCTTGTGGCTTCCCTGTGCCACTGCAGGGCGGGTCGAGGGCAGCGCCCTCATTTCTTTTTTCTTAAATATTTGATTTTCACACAATCTGGCACACAAGATCGCTGCCATTTTCCTCCTTTTCAGCCCTGTAAATCCACTGAAAAACTGCTAAAAATCCCACTAAAAAACTGCTGAAAGACTACTGAGAATTTCACTGAAGACCCCTGAAATCTCTGAAAAGTACCACTTGAAACTCCAAAACTTTCCCTCATCAAATCGAGCCCTTTTCCAACAATTTTTCCGACACCTAACATTCCGCTGTATCATACCTTCAGTCCTCTGGCCTTCCAGACTGTTCATTGGGTCTCTTCCCAACTAATCTTTTGATGTATCGGGTCCTTAGTTGACTAAGCTTCCGACACTTCGGCGGTCTGATCTTCATCCTTCATCTGACGCTCATCGGTTTTCCAATCCTCTAACGTTTTCCAATGTTTTCTGTACTTAGAAAAAATTTCAGAAAATTTTCTTCTTCCTTCCACCGCCGCATCGGCTGCTCGATCGACTAACCTTCACTGACGTTTCGACGATATTTGGGAGATCTCCACCGAAACTGCAGCTCTGCCTTCAACTAATTTCTACCAAAACTTTCTCTTCTCTTCCGCCACTGCATCGGCAACCTCATCCTCTAATTATCGGCAATACAATCTTCTATTTTTCTCCGATGCTTGCCGCCACATCAACTGCTCAAACAACTAAATTTCGCTGACGGTTTCCATACATGAGGAATTTTCAAATTTTGAAAATTTTTCCCTTTCTACTTTCTTCCGCCGACGTATCGGCACCCTCAACATCTATTTTTCTGTTGACGTCTCGGTGGCCTTCGAGAGATCCCCACCGCAACCGCTGCTCCGACTTCCGATGGTATCGGAGGTCCTTCCATCTAAATGTGCCGACGTTTCGGCAGTCTTCAGCTGAATCCTTTCGATGATCTCAACACTTAGAAATTTTTAGGAATTTTCACCCTCATCATCTCAATCCTGTATTGTCTGCCGCCACCATTGCAGCTCAAACCTGCCAACCTGACCGACGTATCGTCGCCTTCATGCTTTTCCATCTGCTTTGTCGGCTCAGACTTCCTCTATCTCTCGCCACTGCTGGGGTTTGTATCATAGGGTCTTCCAACTAAGCCTTCGGACGATCCATCGGTCTTGACACTTAGAAAATTTTCTTGAAAATTCCTTCCAACCGTCTCTCATCGGGTGGACTTCTGCCTAGGCTATCCGATGCATCGAAGGAGATTTTGGCTAAGTCTTCCAGCATATTGGGTGAGCTTCAGCCTAAGCCATCCAATGATTTCACACTTAGGAAAATTTCTGAAATTTTCCTGTCATCTTCTTTGATTTCTCATTTCTCTTCTGCTGGGCAGATGGAAACCTACTTCTGTCACTGCATCTTTCATGTCCCATTCAGGCCCATGCTGCAACATGAGCTCTGATACCACTCTGTAATGTCCCCGACCCTCCGACCGGGCAAGAGGACGCTACTTAACACCAAACCAACAGGAAAATAGCCCCATGAACACGAACAGGGATAAATGCTGATATTAAAAAGCTTAGCATAATACATGCTAAGATGCACATAACATACAAAGATACATAGGCACTCAACATTCAGTGGAAGTAAACATATACATAAACCAGCATTCAACATGTTCATCATTTCTCATGAAACAGTAGATATAATTGTAGAGATGAAACAGTTAGGAGTACTTATCTTTAGATGAAGAATTCGCCACACAACCAGCTACATCGCTGCAATGTTCCACCCAACCATAGGCCAGCGTGCTCATCAATCTCTCAGCAACACTTCCACCCACGAGCTGGGCATGATTCCTCAAGGAATAATGGTCAATGCAGGCTTACACATAGCCAAGGTTTTCCAATCAGCCAAACCCACACAGTAGGGTTTTAACAGGTCATCAAGGAGCTAGGAAAGGCTAAATACTAAGATGGTGGCCTCAACACCAGTCTTCTCAAGCATACCCAGCCTCTAATCCTACTCTCAACAGTCCAAAGACCAACCACTGCATACTGCAGCAAAACAACCCATTCATAGCTCTGTGAAGAAGGCAAAGACAACCGGGTGACAATCCCAAACAAAAGGTGAAGCACATTTCAGGTCCAACCACACTCCATAGTTGTTCTTGGCTCTAGCGTGGCCAAAACAACTCAGCAACAATCCCCAAAAGACATCTGCTACCTCATCAACCAAGAAGCAACCCAAAACCAGGGTGAATCAATAGCCCAAACTCACAATGAAAACTATGGCAACCTTACACAGTCTCAAAATAGGGGAGAAGTCTGATTCTCAATCTTGGGAAAAAGAAGGACATAAACGCAGACCACAATCCGATGAGGAAATGATGAGAACCTTACACAATCCACAGTTGGGGCAGAAGCAGAACTCCCAGCATAGACATGGGAAAACTCAGCCAACAGATGTGGAAATCAGCAATCGTCCAACATCCAAGAGCCCACAGCACACAATTCCTCAATGTAATCGCTGAAGAAGCTTACACAAACAAGAATGGGGAAAGAACAAACTCTCAACCTATGCGCAAGGGAAAAGACACAGCTCAGGAAAGACCTAGAATAAAACACAGCGGTCTACAGCTCACAATCCACCACAAAGGATGGAAAAAAAATACACAGCTTGACAATGCCAAAGGAAAAATAGTTATCTGCGTGAATGGATGGAACACCACCACAAACCGACAAACAGCGTGAGAGAGGGAAAACAAACCCCAAAACTAGAAATCACACCCCTCCTTACTCAGCTCTGCGTGAGGAATATTAACCGGCTCCCTGCTGCGCATCCCTGCGTGAGAGTGAACAACTCCCTATGCATGAGGGTGAGCCGACAATGGAGAGAATGGCCTCGTGGAGAGAATGACAGTAGTTTTCTTGCCAACATGAGGTCAACCTGCTGGTGGAGTGTGCATGTGGGAAAGGACTGACAGTCCTGCCACACTCCACTCCCAGCCATAACTACCTCAACTACTCAACAAAACATTAAAGTGGGAGTTGGATAAGACAAGGAAAGATGGACAAATCAAACAGGGTGGTAACACATGGATTCCCCCCCCTCCATAGTCCAAGGTTTGACATCCCCCCAACTCTTATCCTTTGGAATCATGCCCTTTTCATTTTAACATTGCACCATCGTAGCTGGCTGTAGGTTTAGTTTAATTGATGTGCGTATTTACATGATGCCAAACTATAATGTGTCGGATAGCACGATATACCATCAACAACTATCCCTATTGCCGAAACGTTCACAACCAAATCGATGGTGGGGCTTTTGCCTTTATCTCCTCACCACGATTAATTACATTATATACATCATGCAAACGGGGTCAAAACCGGGTTGTTACACCCCATCAGAACCATCACACACTTTGCCATTGAGTAACATGATGACAACACGCACAGTCATGTGAGTTTGGGATCTGGCCTTCATGTTGGGATCCTAGTCATGCCGCCCTTTCTACTGTGATGCTATACTGCTGGCCGTGGAAATGACCTTTGGCATCAGTTCCCATCGTTGCCCATTCGTATCATGACACATGGACATAGATATCCATTATTAATCTACCCTTCTTGACGATGGTATTAGAATATTCTCATTCAATACATATTCCCACTTCATGTGGAAGCCATACTTGTCCTCTGCAGTTCAATCATTGGGATACTTTCTTGATTTTCATATGCTTAATGCAACAACCTTTTGGGTTCAGGAGGGTGATCTATGTCATGGAGCTGATTTTTCAATTGCAAATATGCTCCAATGGCATCGAGGTATTCGATTACCTGTCACTTTGGCATGTTGCACACTTGTCTCAAAATATCACATCGATGGGGCCTTTTTGGAATGAGCAGATCGTACACAAGACCACCTTTTTCCTTGCATATCTATCCTCCTACAACTTTCGTCAGGAAGAATCCTTTCCAGCCTTTCAATATGAGTGTCTTTGATCTCCATTGTCCACGTGTAAAGGGAGTGCTATATTTCACAAATCTTTTAAACATTTTTTGCCCAAGCATGTTCAATTAGCGGAGGCACTTCCAGCCGTTGATCTTTCCCGGGTTCGATCTACGCCATCGAAACTTTCTTCTATTTAACCCATTTCATGGATTTAGGAACTAAAATATCCATGAGCACTTTAATCTAGCAGAATTAAGCTCCTCCATTGATTTACCCCTTTGTCGATCTTGACAATCGAAAGCTACGGTCGTTTCTAACTTGTTCTTAAAATTCAAAAGTGACTTGGGCCATGCATGTCATATTTGTGAAACCCACTATGTCCGTTGATATGGCTCGCCTCCAGATCCCCACCATTGAAGCATTTTCCCTTTTAGTGTAGTTTTGGCCAATCCACATATAGTATTTCTTATGCATTATTAGGATTTGATTACTCTGTCTTACTCTCCCCATCATTCTACGCAGAACAAAATTAGTGTTATCAAGTGGCTCCAACTAGGGATGCTATCCTCCCTGTTATCACTAAAGATGTACCTTGACTGCATAAGGAGCATGGCTAGTGAATCTTTAAAATTGGTTTAATGGGTAACTGAGTTGATACAGTGGTGTAGGTATAACAATACAAATATCAGATTGGGTTTAAATATCAAACAACAGGAAATGTATCATTGTAAAATACAATAATAGGAAATACTACAATAATGAATTTATAAAGAATGAATCTCATTCTGCAATAGGACATTTAAAGGTAATTGCACATAATTATAAGAATATTGTAATGGATTATCAAGACCAAACACAAGATAAAATCATAACTAGATACAATTCATGTATAAAAGCAAAACAGGTTCATGATTATAATCATTTCAAAGCAGCCATCCTACATAAAGAGAAATAGAGTGCATACATGCCCTGCCAATACCATCTCAGCCCTTGGCTGGAACTCCTCTTCTTTTACATTGAAAAATTGTTATTTAAATAAAAAAAAAAATTAACAACTATAACTCTCTTCTCGGAGCTAAATCCTATCAAAAAACAATATTGAACAAATTGCAGATTTGGGTTTGTTTCTTTGGTAATTCTTCTGACTGGCACATGTTCATTGGATTCCCTAGAACTGATTATGTTATTAAATTGATAATATTCTTTGAATTATAGAACTGAAAATGTGAATTTGATAGCTGATATGTCTCATCAAATCTCAAGTGCTTTGTAACTCTGCCACCAACCATCAAATGCTTAAATGATGCCCAAAAATACTCATTAAATCACTAAAAACCTAGAGTTGATAGCTGATGCTAATTTTTGAAACTCGTAGTCTGACACTTGTTCCTCCTTTCACGGCCTGAACATATCGAGCTCAATCTTCCGGAAATGCTCTGCCACAAAATCTTATTTATTCAATTGATTCTCTAACCTATGTAATAGGCTTAAGCCAATCCGTCAAACTTGATGAACTTGATCCTTGATATTCATATGCTACTATTAATGAAATTGCAGACCTCAAATATATCAAATATGTAAGAAAATCATGACTCCCAGAACTCTTTCGGATCACTATTATTCAAGGTGTTGACCTAAATTTCCAAATTGGAAATGTACCAATCTACCATGCGAGCCTGTACACATTTACAATGTAAAAACGTTGTTGGGAAATTCCTTCATAGAAAATGGCAGAGCAGTTTTTATTTGGTGATCTCTTGTCCTGGAGATTATATTTGGTGAATGAAAACTTTACATCCCAACATAAGAGGAAGAATGAAGTCTGTAATCCAAAAATGCACAGATGCTCATGACCATGACCATTATGAGACTGTGTTGAACCCGTAAATTCAAGTTTTGAGATAGAGATGCAAATTGGGAAGGGAACATTAATGGTTGTAAGTGAGAAGATAGGTTGGAAAAGCTAGGAACCCTTAACCATTGGGGTCTTACTGTACACACTAGTAAGCACTATAAGGGTTGTATTCCATGAGGGAACTGTGGATCAGTTTAGGGGAATGCATTCCTTGTATTTTGTTGGGGCAGTTGAAAGGATTAATGGTTTTCATAGTTGTGTGAGATCTATGCATGATTTTTGGCTAAGTAAGGTGAGTATAAGGGGTTGTGGGATGAGAGAGAATCATGTAGGTGTTTCCTTCACCCTGGTGGCCTCATAGCCCATCTTGGGGGGTGGCCTTTGAGAGAAGAAATAGTATATGCTGGACAAAGTTCCTGCAGTTGGGTGGAAAGATGCTCTTACACAACCAATTTCTTGGATCTCTTTTGTTAAAAATAAGTATTTTTTGTTTATGATGTGTAATGATATTTATTTATATTCTTCTAATGATTAGCTTTGCATATGCATGCTATATGTGTGTGTAGCTCTTGATTTTCGTTTTGTATTTTGATGCTACACCTACACCCACATTTTTCTTGTAATTAAGAATTCAAAATTATGGTTAGTGGAATAAATATGGAGAGCCTGAATTAGTTTGTGTCCCCTCATGTTGTTAGATTGAGGTATGGGGATGTGAGACTTTCGCTATGAGAAAAAATATATATTTAAACAATTGGCAATACCAGTGTGTTAAACACATGAAACACCTCGATGTATATGTACATTTAATGCACCATAACCATAACTGGTGCACTAGATACCACCAGAGGCACTGGTACATATGTACATTTAATGCACCATAGATGACCCAAAATACTTAGGCCAATAATATTATATTTAAAAAAACCATAAATGGTGTGTTATATATAAACAAATGCACGAGTGTGTTTTGTCTATTACAGCACTTTATTGAATAAAATTTTAAAAATGTCACGAACAATTTTATATTTTTCAATATTTACGGTGCATTTAGATATACGTACAAAATTGGTGCATGACAATAAGAGAGAGCATTGAAGAGTAAAAAATAGAAGAACACCGTATTAGGAATTAGTTAAAAACTAGTTATGTTTTATTTAAAATGTTACACCCACCTTTTTTTAATTTTTCTATAACATAATGGTGGATTTCTATTGAATGGGTGCACCACATAACAAAACGTATCATTGTGTCTATCTAAACAGAAATGGAACCAGGTTTTAATAAAAAAATCACCAGTTGAACTATTCATTTTTACCATTACACAATCCTCTTGAGCTCCCGATCTGTAGGACCTCAACTTTAGTGCATTAAAAGTTTGTTGTAGAAGAATGCGTGCAACAGGTTAATTAATGGAACAACATTAACAGAAAATTAAATGCTCAGAAAAGGAATGAAAAACAAGACTGATAAATAGATGTCAAGCAGAAAACACAGAACCCAAAATCACAGACAGAAATTGATAACGGAGTTCACCCCCTCCACTGGGCTACGCCTTTGGGTCCCTCTCCAATGGGAACCGATCTAATTAATTCTTTTAAAAATGGTACAAATGGTTCTGGACTCTGCAAATCAGTTCAGTAGTATGGGAAAAAGTCTCCAAGACCTCTTCTCTGGAATAATACAAATTGGCTTTCGAAGCAAAGAGAAGCCAAATAGAACAGAGAAGACAGATCGACTCTTGACAATCACAGAAACTAGGTATCAACAGCAAAGTCTTTAAGACCTCCTCTATGAAAGTTACAAACTAGACTTCAACAATCAAAGAAGCCAAGTAACAACTAGGGATGGTCGACTTCAAAATCATGTGGATCCTTTTTTCAGCAAACTTGCCCAGCTTCTATAACTCAGAAAAACCCCATTGTCTGTGCTTATTCACGAACTCTCCTTTATACTCTTATTTGCCTTTACAATGGGAAAAATGATCAAGAACGTGACTGTTCACCTCCTTCTGCCAACTGCCCTCGACTGGTCATCTCCCTATCAACGCGGCATCATACGGCATCAAGATCCTACAAAAACCATTTCTGAAATGTCCCCGCGCGACCGCTTGCAGGGTTTAAGTCGGAAGGTTGAAGTCACCTGCTCATCCGCCGTTGCGGAAGAGGATAAGCAATGGTTCCGATGAATTCTATTTCAATCAGCTATCAGCTGGTTTTCAAGTCAGAAGTCTTGGTTACTTTGGCTTCCTCCGTTGCGGATGGCGCACCACTTCTTCTTCCGATCCCGTCGAGCAATTTCACCGATCTTTTAAGTTTTTGGGCTTCCACCGTTGCGGCTGCGGAAGCGTTCTGACTTTCGATCAGCTTGAACGTTTGTGAGGCTTTTGCCATTGTGGAAGAGGAAAGGCTTCCAAGCCCCGCTGTTGTGGAAAGAGAAAAGCTTGGAAGCTTCCGCCGTTGCGGAAGGGAAATGCTTCCGACCTCCGATCTGTGGAAGGAGAAAAGTTTCCGACTTCCGATCTACGGAAGGAGAAAATATTCCGATCTGTGTGTTTTGTTTTGCCGTCCGATTTCTTCAAACTCTGTTTCTATGAACCATGTACCATATTGGATCTTTCAGAGGAATAATCCACCGGATCAATCCTCCCCATTGGAGAGCTTTTGGACCACCAAAACTTGAATTATTCTGCAAGTAAGTGAGGGTAAAGTTCCCTCACTTTACCAATCTCCATCCATCTCGCTTTGCTAGTATTCCTTCCTTTCAACCCCACTCGAAGGTACTCAGCAGTCCCCCTTCGTGAATTTCTTACATTTCTGTCAAGAATAACATCATCCTGCAACTCTCTCATATGTTCAAGTGCCAAATCATCAACTGAAGGAATCTGTATGTTAATTTCTTCATCCATGATCATAGGAGGCTCATATAATTTAAGATTCTCAACATTGAAAACTGAATAAATTTGCATGTATGGAGGTAAATTCAAGCGAAAAGCATTAGTACCGATCTTTTCCAAGATCTCAAAAGGACCATACCTGATAGGTTTAAGCTTTTTACCTTCACCTTTCATCCTTTCTTTGGTGATATGTAACCAAACTTGGTCACCAACCTGAAATTGATGATCAATTCGATGCTTATCATGCCTGGCCTTGTACTTGGCCTGGATCTTCTCCAACTGTTCTCGAACTGCCTGCTGCACTGCTTGGATTCTCTGAATGAACTTTAAAGCTTTATCTGCATCATGATGTCCATCCACTGCATATTTTCCAAAAGAGAAGTCCATCATTGTTTTTGGCAGATAACCAAAACAAGTTTGAAAAGGAGATCTTTTCATGGAAGAATGAATTGCATGATTGTAAGCATGATGTATATACTGCAACTGCTCATCCCAAATTTTAGGATGTTTACTACAATATCCTCTGAGCAGCTGAACCACTGTTCTGTTTACTACCTCTGTTTGCCCATCGGTCTGTGGATGAAAAGCTGTACTTTTCTTCAGTTTAGTGTCCATAAGCTCCCATAAAGTTGACCAGAATTTTCCCAAGAACCAGGAATCCCGATCAGATACAATAGACGTGGGCAGCCCAAAATGTACCCAAACATTTTGAAAGAATAAAAGAGTTGTTTGTTCAGCAGTGATCTGCTTGTTACATGGCATCAAGATACACATTTTTCTGAACCTATCCACAACCACATATAGGTAATCATGCCCTTTTCTAGACATAGGTAGTCCTCCCACAAAGTCCATAGAAATGATTTCCCAAGGATGAGAAGAAACTGGAAGAGGAGTGTACAAACCCAATTTCCTATTGCTAGGCTTACTTGTTGCACACATAACACAACCCCTTATATATTTAGCTACAGTTTCTTGCATTTGAGGCCAATAACAATGATTCTGCAATACAGACAACATTTTACTTACACCAAAATGTCTTGCAATCAATGAACTATGTGCTTCTCGAACCACATGCACTCTCTCTTTTTCTAGAATACAGAGTTTACTGAGATGATACAAGAGCTGATTATGCACATAATAGTTCTCTTCCTATTTACCATGTATTAGTGATGCATATACTTTCTTAAAATCTTTATCTTATGCATATTGTTCAATATAACTTTCATGTGTTAATGAACTGTTCTGAAGAATGATTGAAGCATTCATAGGTGGCCTTGATAACATGTCTACTACTTTCTTATGAATTCCCTTTTTGTACGTAATGATGTGATGAAACTGTTGTAAGAACCCCATCCATCTTAAATGCCTACTTTGTTTTATTTTAGTTTGGGATTGTAAATATTGAAGTGGCTGATGATCAGTATGTATGACTGTCTCGTTTCCCATGATATAATGTTTCCACTTCTTCACACTCTGTACTAAAGCATACAATTCTTTGTCATAGGTCAGATAGTTACTTACCATAGTAGAGAATGTTTCTGAATGGTAACAGACTGGCTTCCTTCCTTGCATCAAGACTGCTCCCATGGCAAACCCACTAGCATCGGTTTTGATCTCAAATGGCTGCTACAAATCTAGCAATGTCAGAATTGGTGCGGTGCTAATTCTTTCCTTCAAAGTGTCAAAGGCTCTCTGATGCTTGCCTCCCCACTAGAAAATTTCTTTAATGCTTGTCAACACATGTAATGGAGCAGCAATGGAAGAAAACCCAGAAATGAATTTCCTCCAATACTGAACCACACCCAAAAAACTTCTGATTTCAGTAACGGTGTTAGTCCATGCCTAGTTTACAATGACAACAACCTTGGCTGGGTCCACTCGCAGGTGGCCTCCACCAATGATATGGCCTAGATATACTAAAGAAGTTTTAGCAAATTCACATTTAGACATTTTTACATAAAGCTTTTCCTTTCTCAGTACATCTAATTTTTTTTTCACATCTACAACATGCTCTTCCCAAGTGTTGCTAAACACAAGGATATCATCTAGATACACAATTACAAAATCATCAATGAATGAACGAAAGACATCATTCATGAACCGCATAAAAGTAGTAGGTGCGTTACAGAGCCCAAAAGGCATCACAAGCCATTCATACAAACCATGTTTCATCTTAAAAGATGTTTTCCAAGCATCATGCTCAGCGACACGGATTTGATGATACCCACTATGCAGATCCAATATTGTAAAGTAAGTTGCATGTTTCAACTGATCAAGCAAATCAGCAATGCGGGGTAGAGGATACCTGTTTTTAATGGTGATTTTGTTAAGGGCCCTGTAGTCGATACACATCCTCCACGACCCATCCTTCTTTGGAACCAAGACTATGGGAGAGCCACAAGGAGAAGTGATGGGCCGGATGACCCCCTTCTCAATCAGCTCCTGAACCTACTTCTTGATCTCCTCATTTTGCATTACAGACATCCGGTACATGGCTATGTTCGGGAGTGGCACATCCTGCTGCAAATGTATCTCATGCTGAATCTCTCTCTTCAGTGGTAACCCCTTTGGATCTTGAAAAAAATCATCATACTCAGAAATGATGTCAATCAGTTCAGATTTATGCTTAGGGTCACATTCTTCAAAAGATTTAGAGACTTCATCATTTTTCATCTTAACCATCATTAACACAAAGTTCTTACTAGCATTTACCAACCTCTTCATTTGTCCCACAGAGACTATTGCTAGATTGATTTTTATCTTATGTGCTCGTACAATATATTCCATACCTTCTTTAAAAAGATGATACTTATTCTGCTCTCTATAAAAGACTGCTTTCCGATCATACAAATATGGACTCCCAAGTACAATTCCACAAATTTCAAGTGGCACTACATCTAGTTCTACCTCATCCCTAAACTTTCCAGTAATTGCAAATTTTAATACACATTTCCTTGTAACTTGCAATCGTGTATCATTAGTAACCCAACCTAAAGGATAGGGCTTTTCATGAGGCACAGTAACTAAATGCAATTTCTTAACCACTTCTTCTGATATCAGATTTACTTGTGAACCGCTATCAAACAATGTATCAATCTTTGTGTGATTTGCAATGACACGAACATGAAACAGTGCACTTCTATCTTTATCATTTTGCTTAGAAGTAGATGGCAGACTTGTACTTGCACGAGAACTGGATTGTGCATCAATGGGAAGTGAGATACTTTTATCCTTACCTTGGATTCCGACAGCTGTAACCTTCGTTTCATCACCTGAGTCGGATCCCAAGTCTTGAACAACTGCTGTAGTAGCTTTTGCTTTTCCTTTTTCTTTGTTTCCTCTGTACTTCTTTGGCCTTAACTCTGGATGAAGTTTCCAACACTTGGAGACATCATGTCCTTTCTGACAATGTGAACATGTAGGCTTTTCACCTTCTTTCTTAACAGTAGCCATCTTCTTTTTCCCCTTATCTTTACCTTTTGATTTGCTGTCAAATTTAAATGACTTCTTCACAAAAGTATCATTAGCATGCTTACCCCTAGCTTCTAAATGGGTAGCTTGAATACATACATCATCTAAATTACTGGGATTAAACATCAACAAAGTATGCTTCAAATAAGAATGCATGCCACCAATGTACTTAAGAAGAGTTTCCTGTGTATCTAACAAAACATTCAATGCAATAGCCCTCTTTCTAAATTCATGAGTATAATCTTGAATGCTTTGTCCTTTAGCTTGTCTAAACATTTGCCAATTCATGGTTAATTGCTGCATGTGACCTAAAGGATAAAATTGCTTTCTTAATACTTCGATGAATTCATTCCAAACTAAAATAATTTTACCATTCTTTCGAAGATATTGCTGAATCTTGCTCTCCCACCAAGTAAGAGCCATTCCACTCATTCTCAAAGTGGCCAATTGGATTTTGGAAGGGTCATCATTAATGCCCTGCACCCTGCAATATACTTCAAGCTACTTGATCCAATTGTCTAATTTTTCAGCATCTACATCTCCATTATAAATAGGTAATTCAAACTTTACATCCAATTTGAAATAAGGCATATTAGGACTTGCATTATGAGAAGTATGAGAAGAAGAAAAAGTCTGTTTAGTATCAGGAGGATCACCATCACCTCCTACTCCTTTACCCTTTTCTTCCTGCTTCACTTCTGCATCTCTGGATGAAGATCCTTCTTCTTTCTTCTTTCTTTCTGCTCGCTCTTCGAGTAGAAGTTCCATCATGGCTTTCATGCTCATAAAATCCTCTAGAAACTCAGTTTCAGAAATGACAGGTTTTTCCCGTTCGTTGTGTCCTTCTTCTTCCCTTCGTAGAGAAGACATGGTTCTTGAGAATGTCCTCCTGGAGCCAATCTCAGGATCTCCTTCAACTAATTCTCCTTCACCAACCTTTAACCTGGACCTGGTAAGCATTCACAAACTTGCACAACAGTCAACCAGCTCTGATACCAAATATGATCCGTAGGACCTCAACTTTAGTGCATTAAAATTTTGTTGTAGAAGAATGCGTGCAACAGGTTAATTAATGGAACAACATTAACAGAAAATTAAATGCTCAGAATAGGAATGAAAAACAAGACTGATAAATAGATGTCAAGCAGAAAACACAGAACCCAAAATCACAGACAGAAATTGATAACGGAGTTCACCAATATGATCCGTAGGACCTCAACTTTAGTGCATTAAAAGTTTGTTGTGGAAGAATACGTGCAACAGGTTAATTAATGGAACAGCATTAACAGAAAATTAAATGCTCAGAACAGGAATGAAAAAAAAGATTGATAAACAGATGTCAAGCAGAAAACACAGAACCCAAAATCACAGACATAAATTGATAACGGAGTTCACCCCCTCCACTGGGCTACGTCTCTGGGTCCCTCTCCAATGGGAACCGATCCAATTAATTCTTTTAAAAATGGTACAAATGGTTCTAGACTCTGCAAATCAGTTCAGCAGTATGGGAAAAAGTCTCCAAGACCTCTTCTCTGGAATAATACAAATTGGATTTCGAAGCAAAGAGAAGCCAAATAGAACAGAGAAGACAGATCGACTCTTGAAAATCATAGAAACTAGGTATCAACAACAAAGTCTTTAAGACCTCCTCTATGAAAGTTACAAACTGGAATTCAACAATCAAAGAAGCCAAGTAACAACTAGGGATGGTCGACTTCAAAATCATGTGGATCCTTTTTTCAGCAAACTTGCCCAGCTTCTATAACTTAGAAAAACCCCATTGTCTGTGCTTCTTCACGAACTCTCCTTTATACTCTTCTTTGTCGTTACAATGGGAAAAACGCTCAAGAACGCGACTTTTCACCTCCTTCTTCCAACTTCCCTCGACTGTTCATCTCCCTATCAACACGGCATCATACGGCATCAAGATCCTACAAAAACCATTTCTGAAATGTCCCCGCGTGACCGCTTGCAAGGTTTAAGTCGGAAGGTTGAAGTCACCTGCTCGTCCGCCATTGCGGAAGAGGATAAGCAACGGTTCCGACGAATTCTATTTCAATCGGCTATCAGCTGGTTTTCAAGTCGAAAGTCTTGGTTACTTTGGCTTCCACCATTGCGGATGGCGCACCAATTCTTCTTCCGATCCCGTCGAGCGATTTCACCGATCTTTTAAGTTTTTGGGCTTCCGTCATTGCGGTTGCAGAAGCGTTCCGATTTCTGATCCACTTGAACGTCTGTTAGGCTTCCTCCATTGCAGAAGAGGAAAGGATTCCGATCCCCGCTATTGCGGAAAGAGAAAATCTTGGAAGCTTCAGCCGTTGCGGAAGGGAAATGCTTCCGACCTCCAATCTGCGGAAGGAGAAAAGCTTCCGACTTCCGATCTGCGGAAGGAGAAAAGCTTCTGATCTGTGTATTTTGTTTTGCTGTCCAATTTCTTCAAACATCGTTTCTATGAACCATGTACCATATTGGATCTTTCAGAGGAATAATCCATTGGATCAGCTCCCAACCACCAATGCCACCTTTTCATACCTAAAGATACCTTCCATCGGTGCTCCTCGTATGTGGATTTATCATGTCCATTTCCTATATGTAATTTTTTAATTTTTTGAAATGGTGGGAGAATTTTAAAATTTGGACTAGGTGGAAACCATGCCCTCCCATTGCACCCTCTAAATTTAGAGGATGCATTGTGAACAGTGCATTAATAACTTAGAAACGTAGCACACTATCACAGTGCACCCTATTTCAGTGTGCCCTTAACATGGATGGAGAAGGACATTTTTTTATGGGGTGCACCTATGCTTCCATTAAATACAAACCCACTAGTATGTTATAGAAAGATAAAAAAATGGTTGGAAAATAATTTTAAATAAAACATAAATTGTATTTAACTTATCCCTAATCGAGTGTGCTTCTATTTTTTTATTTTTTAATCATTGGTTCTCTCTCTTGGTGCCACACACCAATGTTGTACTTATATCTAAATGTGTTAGACACACTGAGAACATTGAGAGGGGGGTGAATCAATGTGAGAGAAATTATAAACCTTTTACCTTATTTTAATCATCAAACATTAATAACATAATCATATGCATCAACCATAAATCATAAGCATCACATCAAGAGACAAGACACAAGAATATTTGCAATTTAATCTTTATTTATTTACACTAGAAGACTACAATATTCGCGATGGGGTATTTACACTAGTTTTCACAACTTAAACCTTATGCACTTTACCACTGTGAGATTGATGTGGACCGTCTATCAGCATTGACAAGATCTGAGCTGTTGATTTCGTGAGTGGTCTTAACACCATTTTGCAATGGTTTCAAAACGTTAACTTGATTTCTCTTTTATTGGGAAAAACAGGTTCTGGAGTGTTGGATGGAAAGTGGTGTGATCTACATCGTTAATATTTTATTATGTTTGCAAAGCTCTTGAGTAATATCCCACATGCATAAGGTGATATGTGTTTTCATTATTTATATATGCCACTAGTTTGAATATGTGTTGAGGAATAAGAAAGGATAATACTCCTTGTGAACTTGGTGCTTGGTTGCTTGAATGGATTGTTGACTTGTGTTGTTGTTGATGTGGTAGGTGTGTGGCCCTGTTGTAATCAAGATTATTGCACCTTCTGCGGATAGAAGTTGTTCCTCTGGTCTGAATGGTTCAGATCTAGAACAAATGAGTGAATGACAAAGGATGAAAACCTTCCCTGAATGTTGTAAACACTTGGAATACTGCTTTGATCATGAAACTGTGTACCTACAAACATGTCAAACAAACAAGAACATCAAAGCTACCATAAAATCATCTACACATCCATACTAGTGACTAAGCAATCTAGTAACATATACATGTGAGATCAATACAACATATATGTGGGACAGAAATCAGCTTTGCATTAAGAAATGAATGAAGAATCTTACAACCATTTCCTTAGTGTTGAAAAACTCCTCCACAAGACAAACACCTCATCCCCAAAATCTCCAACTTGCTCTCTTGTTCTCTCCAATGGATTGGACTAGGTAGTCAATTCAACAGCATAACAATACCATTCATTTCTCCCCCCTCAACTATGGATATGAGCTTGTATTTATAGGGCTAATTGGATAGGGATAGTTGAGAGAATTGTGGGTGAGGTGGCTCTAAGATCCTACCAAGAGGGATCTCGAGCTCAAACTAACCCATATTGATAGGGATAAGGGAGGACACGAGGCTCAAGATCTAGAAGCCTTGAGAAACTTCTCTTTTTTCCATTTTACCTAGGGTACCACTTTTGTTCCCTTATGACAGAGCATTTTAGGTAAGAACCACTTTAATAACAAAGAAGAAGTGTGGTGGCACCAGTTTTCTATAATAGAACAGAGGTGGTGCTGAACAAGGTACCGCTCATCAGCCAAAAGGAAAGCATGGTGCTAGGTTTTTTCATGTAGAATTGATATCCAGAGCAAGTTTCCACTCCAAGTTTGGGATTTAGGGAAAACATAGGTGTTAAGGATCTCATCACATGTTGGTGACATGATTTGGGTATAACAGAATGCCCCCCAAAGCATGAGGCTTAGAGGGGTACGATAAGTGAGAGATTTGAGAGAACAAGTTGTCACTTCAAGGTGAGAGTCAGCTCGGTTGGAGAGTGTTGAAGAGTAGGAATCTGTAGTACATCAATACTTTTGACTCATAGACAAATGTAACCAACTCATGGCTGCAAACCAATACAAGGTAGATCCATTAGGGGAATAAACAATCATGGCTACTAGAATACATCATAGATACATGTGATAGAGGACTCAAACTTGGACATAGGTACCAGACATACAACATAGATCTATGTCATACAGATGCAAATTTGAGCATATCCACGACCATAAAAATGTAGATCTATGTCATACAAAACTCCATCTCAACTTGGGGAAAGCAATGAGTGTTAAACAAGTACCCAGGGTCTTCATCTCATCTTCCACAAAGTACAATTCTATCCATGTGATTACAATGTTCTGAAGTCGAACATGGTAGAAACCACTTGATTACCGGCCAATGATGTGAATTGTTAACAAGTGCAAGGGAGATCACCATTAATTTCAATGATTCCCAAGGTACCCTAGTACAATCTACTGAGTGTGAATAGATGTCTTGATGTTGAACACCCAATCAATTCTATTGATCAAAGGTCAATGATGTGAACCTATGTCAAGAGCAAGAGAATCTATCATTGAGGCATATAGATCTCAAGGTACTAAATTTGTTTCTAAGACTATTTCCTAGATGATGAGCTGATGTCGACAGGAATAGTCTCGTCGAAGGAGGGCCATGATGAATCCCACATCGACGACACGAAAATCAGAACAAAGTTATGGAATGATGTGAATGAGGTAACCATAAGATTGACTCAAAGATAGTGACACAGAGACTGTTTTGATTGCAGAGGTAAAATTCTTTAACTTCCCTTTGAACATCGGGCGGCATGACAAAATACTTGGCAGCATGACTAAACTAGACAAACACACAGTACGACGGTGGATAATGCATTCTTTTGAAATAATCAAAGGAGTGACATGACTTATGAAAGTGGATCATCACAGAAATCAACTAAATACCCAATTGACTGAAATGATATGCAGACAAGTGCCATGTTCAAAGGTAACGACAAATTGCCATTTATTTGCAAATGATTCCTTTCCCATTTTCCCCATCATGGTTGATGAGTGCCTATTTTCATTTTTATGAGTTCAAAGAGGGTAACAAACACTTGTTATAGCTTGTATGAAGACAAGTCCAAACGCATATGTTTTACGAACCTGAGAGAGGAGGGGTTCGTTCCCAAAAGAGTGTCTCTCAATGTTTAATTTAACGAGTCCAATGAAAGTTAACTACGTGTCGTTCATGTTTAGAGAGTCTGAACGACCATGGAAGAAGACTCCATAGGGTCATTTTTCATAAAATAGTTCATCTGAACTGAAAAAGTGATAACCTATCGTTAGATGAATGACTCTTCAAGTGCTTTAACGAGTGTGAAGAAGAAAAGATCACTCGACAATATTTTTGTATTTAAGGAGCTCGAAAAGAGTTTAAAGAACACTCCACTAGGTCTCTTTTCATAATGAGGGATTTTACGAGTCTGAAAAGAATCACAAAAGGACTTAGACCTTTGATACTAAGTTTCGAGAGCATGACCAAAGTGTTGCAATAAATTCTCAAAGACTTTTTTTGTTTTATGGTAGTACAAAAAAGTAAAAAACAAAATCCCAAAACGTTTACTGCTACCGCTCTTCATCCTGCAATGACTTGAAAAACAACTGTTAAACTCTCCAATAGATGACAATAAAGGATCATGAATAATAGATTTTAAAAACTATAACATGCCAAAATCTAAAATGCGTATAAAAGGTATGTAAATGTAAAAAATCAAAACATTTTACCATTTACCCATAGTGGAGAGCCTTTGGAGCATTTTCTTGGCTATATTTTCAACTGCTGATTTCGGGAGCATCTACCATCGGATTTCCACACCGTAAGTTCCAAGTAATAGATTAAACCCTACTCTTTCATTTCATCCTTTCATTTTTTAATTTTGGGGGTGTTTTGGGCCCATTGGACGAGCCCTGAAACCATGCAAGCGAGCACCGCTCTTATCCCTTGCGGGATAAGCGGTACCCTGCTAAAACCGTGCCTAAAACACTTGAAACAGGCAGTGCCGGCCGTGGGTAAATAAAAATTCATGAAGAATGAAAACTAACTCAAATTTGATGATTTGAATGATTGATAGTGTTTCTAATTGGTCTTGTGATGATTTTTGACAGTTTCCCATTGATAAAAAATGGTAATTTGGAAAGAGAGGCAACATGACAATGATGATGCATTTTCCAAATGAAACGTGGTTTGCATAGCCGTGTTGAGAGACTGTGGCCTTCTAAATTTTTTCTGCACACCCAGCATGGTATCACATGAGCGCCTATTAGAGCATATCCTCCATATGTGGAATCCTGAACAACAGTATTTTGAGGTTGGTGCTCATATATTGACAATTGAAGTAGAGGACATCTACTTCCTGACAGGCCTATCGAGATGGGGTGCTCCCATCTCTTTGACCGGTTCCCATGGAGGGGACATTACTACTCAGAAGTTGATAAACTGCCATTGTATTCCTAGGACCAGGACATCGGGGAAGAAAATTCCCATAAAAGCAGTGGTGGATGTCCCTCTACAGACAGTTTTGTTTACCATGCAAAGAGTGGTAGGGAGCCAAGGGGTACATTAGGCATATAGAGCGCATATGCTCTATGCCATAGAGTCCATGGCACCCACAGTTTTCAACTGGGAAAAAGCTCTACTTCCGATCTTCAAGGATCAGTTGACCAAGTGTCGGCAGGGGGAGCTGAAGCAATCCGGTTTTGGTTCCATTCTAGCATGTTTCTTTTTCGAGCGGGATCCCTAGATGAGACCCTAGGTAGTCTCTATAGAGTTGAGGGCATGAGACCCTCGCATGCTGATATTGGTATAGATTATGGCCCGTGCTGGAGCGGGTAGAGGTAAGGTAAAGTTCGGTGACCCATTTTTCCGATGGTTGAGAGATTAGCTCCTCATGGTGGAGGACTATGCATATGCAGGCACTAACTTCAGTGGTGACCCTGACCTACCACTCCCACCTGGTGGACAGTGGGGTGATATCGGTAAGAAACAAAAACCCTAAAATGGCAATAGTGTTTTTATGTTTTTATGCTTTATATTTTTTATGTTTAGTAATGACAGTTGAATTTTTTCATGCAGATGTCGGAGCAGGACGACCTGGGGGAGCCTCCCCACTGTAACACCCCAGTTTTGATCCCATTTGCATTATAGGTACATGATGTATATAATGTAATTAATCATGGTGAGGAGGTAAAGGAAAAATCCCCACCATCGATTCGGTTGTGTATGTTTCAGCAATAGGGATAGTTGTCGATGGTATATCATGCTATCCGGCACATTATAGTTTGGCATCATGTAAATACGCACATCAAATAAAATAAACCACAACCAGCTACGATGGGGCAACGTTGAATGAAAATGGCATGATTCCTAAGGTTAAGGGGGGGGATTGTCTAAGCCATGGGAGCCATAGGTATTTTTCCATGTGTCAACCACCCATTTAAACTTATGTTGTTTGTTAGTTGGGGGCAGTTATTGCTGAGTAGTGGTGGGTGTGGCAGGACTGCCAGTCCTTGCCCATGTGCCCACTCCACCAGCAGACCCTCCTCTTCACATCGTGTGGGGCAGAAGAAACATTCACTCCACTCTCCCATGATTCCACCCTCCGAAGGATTTGGTCTTGCTTGTTCTCTCACAGAGACGATTCGGCTTCCTCATGTGCACCATTTGGGGGGATTCTTCATCGACTGATCACCTTCATACAAAGAGTTGTTCTCTCTCTCCTTCTCACGCACAGGAATTCTACGTTGGTTTTCCTCACATAGGGAGCAGGAGAAATCGTGGCTGTCACTCAGGATTTTCAGGTGCAAGAGCCATTCACACTCAAGGTTGTGTGCTTGTGGGTTCCATACCGGTTTCGGTGGTATGTGTATGTCCCCTTGCCAATTGTGGCTGTGTATGTTGTCTATTGTGGTCTGTGTTTGTGTTTTCCTCTGTCAATGCTAGGAGCTCGTTCTCTTCCCCATTTGCGGACTGTGTAATGTTGCCATGGTTTCATTGTGCGTTTGGGGCTGTTGTCTTCCCGCTGGTTTTTCTTCCGCATCGTCAGTTAAGTTTTTCCCAGTCCATGCTGGGAGTTCGGTTTCTTATCCATTGTAAACTATGGATTGTTGCCATCATTCATTGTGAGGTTGTGGTTGTTGATGTACCCTGCTTTTGGGTTGCTGTTGAGTTGTTTTAGCCACGCTAGGGCCAAGAACAACCCTGAGTTGTCTTGTGGATCTGAACTGTGTTTCACCTCTTGGGTGGGATTGTCACCTGGTTGTCTTTGCCTTCTTCACAGAGCTATGAATGGGTTGTTTTGCTGTGGTATGCAGTGGTTGGTCTTTGGACTGTTGTGAGTGGGATTAGAGGCTGGGTATGCTTGAGAAGACATGTGTTTGAGGCCACCAGCCTAGCATTTATCCTATCCTAGCTCCCTGACGGCCTGGTAAAACCCTATTGTGTGGTTTTGGCTGATTGGAAAACCGTGGCTATGTGTAAGCCTACATTGACCCTTAGTCCTTGAGGAATCATGCCAGCTCGGGGGTGGCAGCATTGCTGAGAGATTGATGAGCATGCTGGCCTATGGTTGGGTGGACCGTTGCAGCGACGTAGCTGGTTGCAAGTGAGCTCTTCATCAAAAGATAAGTACTCCTGACTATTTCATCTCTGCAATTATATCTACTGTTACATGAGAATGATGAACATGCTAAATGTTGGAGTGTACATGTTTGCTTCCGCTGAATGTTGAGTAACCATGCATCTTAGTATGTATTATGTTAAGCTTTTTATTTTCAGCATTGATGTCTATTCATGTTGATGGGGCTGTTTTCTCGTTTGTTTGGCGTTAGTAGCATCCTCTTCGCCGGTCGGAGGGTCGAGGATGTTACACCCACTAGACAGACGAGCCGAAGCCTGTTTTGTACCACAGGGCGATGATGTGATAGGGGAGCTAGAGGAGAACCTCTATAGGTTGACTCTAGACATCCTAGATGCCTCAATTGATGACCTCCCATTGAGGTACCAGAGGCCTACTGCAGGAGTACCGAGTTGTTTTAGCAGACTGCTACGTCGAGTAGCCCAGGCGGTCATATGTTACCACAAGCATCACTAGCTGATAGAGTGCATGATGTATTCACTAAAAGCTGATAGATAGCTTCAGGACTTTTGTATGATGAGTTTTACCTGAAATCCTGAGTGCTTTAGATGAGGTCTCGTGACCTATTTTTTGCAAAACATGTTTATATCTATATATATATAGATACAGAATTCTACCTTGGTGTTTATATGTCTCAAATGGTGAATGTGTTTTATATGAGTTTTATGTGTCTTGTACAGTTTAGTTACATTGAACCATGTTTGATTTTCATGTCATGAATGGGAAATATGCCAATCTAGATGAGTCGGCAACTGCATTATCTTCCCTAGGGATATGCCTATAGATAATAGTTTCAAATGACCTTTCTAATAAATGTACCCTTCGGAAGAGATGGAGAAGCATGAGACTCCTAATGGTATAAACATGGTTTAAGTGACAAACCACTAGTTTTGAGTCCATCAAGACTACCAAGTTGCGAACATCTTCGGAGGCAGCTTCAGTCAGAAGACCTATGACTGCTCGATACTTGGCGATATTGTTGGTAGTGAGACCAATACAAACCACTCTTGAACTGACCAAATCAAAAGCTCAGGAATAGATAACCCAAGTAGTTGAGGCAAGATTCAAGGTGTGGCAGCAAGCAACATCATTAAAGTCATAGAAAGTCATCTGCTCTGCATGACCAAAACATGGTATAAACAGATACAGACACTAAACTCAAAATCATATTGAAAATACTTAAGCACACTAAAATTCAAGTAATATACATATATACAAGATACTATCCAAGAGAGATCTAGGCATAGTACCTCTTCAAGTACAACCCATTGCGAGGTTGTCCTAAGGGGATTTCATCATAGTCCACGAGCTCGTAGGCCCCTTTCTCTAAAACTTTGGAAATAACGAAAGGACCATACCACATGGATTTGAACTTCCCTTCCCTAGTTTGTCATATCTCTGATCATAGGTCAAAACTAGGTCACCCTTGTTAAAGGCACGAGGTTGGACAGACTTGTCATACTGCACCTTGACGTGTTTCTTGTGTTCCTCATTAGCTAAGGCAGCATCTCTTCTAGTTTTGTCAAGGTTATTCAAGTATAGAAATATCTCTTTCTCTGCAAAAGTGTCTGGGAGAAGTTCGAGGGCAAGTTTCAAGGATGGAATCTGACATTGAATTGGCAAGACAACTTCTAGTCCGTAGATAAGCTGGAAAGGTTTGAAACTAGTAGTTGTTTTCAACGAAGTCCTGTAAGCCCAAAAAGTGGAGAAAATAATATGGTTCTAGTTGGATTTATGGTCTCCAACCATCCATCGCATCATCATTTTCAAAACTTTGTTAATGGCCTTGACTTGACCATTAGCTAGCGGACAATATGGTGTTGATTTTTCATGACGAAAACCTAGCTTGGAACTTAGTTCCTCCATCATTTGATTATGGAAATGTGATCTGTGATAAGTAACTATGGATTGTGGGACTCCGAATCTTGATATCACATGATTGAAGAGGAATAGAGCATCGACTATGATGATGTAACCATGCCCCCTGACTGAGGTAGGATTATAATGCATATAATCGATCCCCCATTTTGCGAAAGGGCCAACGGCAATGACGAGGTGGAACAGAGCAAGGTGGGTGTGCTTTTTTGGATAAAAGTGTTGATAGGGTGGGAATTTCTTAATGGCCTTGTGAAAATATTTAAAGACTGAAGGCCAGAAATAGCCAGTGTGAAGGATTTTCTGGGCTATAGCCATCCCAGATAGATGACCGCCACATGCTCCAGAGTGGCAATCATTCAAAACTTGTTTAGCTTCCTCGTGGGTAAGGCATCACCAGAGAACGAAATCGATACCACGTCTATACAAAGTATCATTCAAGATGAGGTAGTATTTTGTGTGGTGACGGATACGGTGGCAATCGTCACGGGATAGAGTGGGATGAAATATTTGTGTCTAGAGATAAATGAGAAAATATCCATACCATGGGTCAGTAGTGCTTATCAGGAACAGGAATTCATTCGGGAATGAATCATTGGGATCATATTCTATCGAAGCACAGGGAATATCACACATGAGCTCAAAAAAGACCAAGGATTTCTTTGATGTACCTTTGGCAAATTCCAGATCAAACTCTTGTAGGATGACTATCCATTGGGAGTACTTTCCCCCGAGCACCTAACATGTCAAGATATAATACATAGGGTCCTGGTCTGCCAATATGGTGGTTGTGCGAAGCAAAATGTAGTGACAAAATTTCTAAACAGCAATGACTATGTCCAATGCTAATTTCTCCATGCATGAGTATCGAGTTTCGGAATCCATGAGATTCTTACTAGCATAGTAGATCACATGCTCCTGACTGTCTGGATTCTCCTGCACCAAAACCATAGCGATTGTAGTAGTGGAGGTAGTAATGTATAAGAGAAAATCCTTTGAATAATCTAGGGGGTGTATCACAGGTGAATGAGTCATAGCATGTTTGAGATTATCAAAGGCTCGTTGGGCTTGGTCATCCGAAAAGAAAGGAGTGTCCTTCTTAAGGAGATGCATATAACCGTGTGTTTTCTCTGCAAAATTGTACACGAAATGGTGGAGGAATTTTTCCTTCCCTTGAAAACTTTGGAGTTCTAGAAGGTTGGTTGGGGATAGTAGAGCTAAAATAACGACACTTTTCAATGGATCTATCTAGGTGCCATCCTTAGAAACCACAAAACCTAACAGGCGTCCTGCCTCAACGCAAAAACACATTTATGAGGATTGAGCCGTATATTATAATGACGACATCTCAAGAAAATGTCTTTAATATGACCAGGGTGGTCCTCCCATTGGTGTGAATGAGCTGGGAGGTCGTCAAGGTATGGTTCTACAATATGTTTTATATCATGAAATGCATAGGACATAGCACACTAGAAAGTGGCTCCAACGTTTTTCATGCCGAATGGTAACTTCCTATATGCATAGGTTCCCCATGGGAAAATAAATGTTGTTTTGTGTTGATCAGTGGGTAAAATATCAATCTGATTATAAACCCGAAAAACCATCCATAAATGAGAATATGCCACTTCCGGCACAGTTGTCGATAATCTGGTCGATATGCGGAGTGGGAAAGTTGTCTTTGGGACAATATTTGTTCAAATCTATGAAATCAATGCAAACTCTAATGGTGCCCTGCTTTTTATTGATAGAGACAATGTTCGATACCCATTTCGTTAGGGGTACAGGATAAATAAACCCTCCTTTGAGAAGTTTCTCTATTTCAGCTATGATAGCTTTGGCTTTCCGTGGATGGACTTGTCTTAGTTTTTTCCTGACAAGTTTTGCAGTGGGATAGGTTTTTATTTCATGGAATTCTTTGAAAAGTGCTCTGTATGCTTAAAATTCTTTTGCTGAGCAGTTCTTCCCAACATGAACATACTCAAGGGTGTTAGGCTTGGTTGATATGTCAATTGGATTTGTTTGAGTAATGTTGCCTAGGTTTCCTTTAGAATATGTGTTCTATAACAATATAGGAGTTTGAGGTGTATTGAAAATATCAGTGGAAAAAAGGGATGCAAAATCATTGTCTACCAAACTGGTATTAGGGAGGAACGAGGATCTATGATGATGATCCTCCCATATAGGCTCATTAATACTCATGATCTCCATAATGGACTCATCGAAAGGAAAAGAATGGGAGAGATAATCCAGAATAGGAAGAGAGGGTTCTAACCAGTAGGGTAGGTGGTAACGGTCTGAAGCCACCAGATGAAGCTCATCAGTGTGGTCATCAGAAAGGGTTTGGATAAAGTTGTACATTTCTTCATGCAGACTCAATGAGGTGGACTCAACGATTTGTTTTCCCTTTGGATCATAATCAAATGAAAAAATCATATTTACTGTCACTGTGTCTGTGTTAGGAGGAGTGGATGGAAAAATCCCCATAAGGAAAGAATCCTTTAGGATGCCTACCCCAATCGACTGGTAAGGAAGAGGGGACTGGGCTAACATAGGGATGTTATTAGCCATAGGGGTAGTAACATTCGGCATACAGAAATTGAGCTATTCAATGGTTACAATCCTCCCTAGATGTAGAAATTGGATAGTTCGAAATACCATTGAAGCAACAGCAATCATGGAGTAAAACCAATTCCTTCCTGAAAGGAGGTTGTAGTTTAACAGGGCATCTACTACCTCCACTTGAATAGAAACAACTTTTCTCCCAAGCTCAACTGAAAGGGCTAGTATGAGACCATGGGGCTGGAAACCTCATCCATCAAAGGATTTTAGAGTCGTAGGTGATGTTACAAGCTTGGGAGAGTCGATAGCTTTCCAACAAGACAGGGACAAAACTGAATTTGAATCTCCTTCGTCTAAGACAGTTCTAAAGACCTTCTTTCTGACTACTTTTGTTATGATTTGGAAAGCAAGTTTGTGAGGTAGTCTAGACTTATAGTTCTCGACATTGAAATGAATCAAATTAGTATTGTTCGGGTCTAAATATTCTAACGCAGTTAACAAGTTTTTGTGTTGTGTAGGACAACTTTGGAGTACTTCCAAGGTAGACATTACACATCGTTCCTGAGCAAGATCTTCAACTACATTATAAAATTGGGCAGCACAGGCATTAGGATTAAAACATCCTTCCTAAGAGTACTCTTGGGTGGACGCAAAACCATGTCAAGATTAGGTTTCTTGATGGTTAGGGGAACAGTAGATGAGGACTCGGGAGAACCAGTAGAGGGAGCTTTCCCTGAAGAAGAATTGTCTTCTTTATTGTCTGTAGGGTTTGTCATAACTCTGACTTTGATTTTGTAAACTAATAGTGTCTGAGGACATCATGCGAATTTCCTCTAAAGAACTAGAATTTCCCTAATTAGGCATGTGGTCTATTAGCTGTTGTTGAGAGGGAAAAGGATCCATGAGAACTACTAGCATGGGATTATTTTTTAGAAATTGAGTGATTTCTTCACACCGTGGATACTCTTTCATGAAGTGGTCACCTTTGCATAGCAGACATGGATAATTGACTTTTCTTTTCCCTTTATCGTTCTTGTTGATGGTTGGTTTTGGATTCTCCTGTTGGTTTCCATGTTTTTTAGTTTTAGCATTACCTTTCTTTTAATTGTTGCCAGGAATTTGAGTACTTTGAATGGAATTTAACTCAATGGAAACCTTGGGAGTTGAAGGAGTAGGGGTGGAATTTTGGGGTTGCTTGGCAGGTTTTGCTATCAACGGGGACTAGATTGAACCAACAATCCCATGAACAAGGGTTTCTGCTGGTGGCTTGGCTGGATAGGTGCTTGGGCGAGGAGCTTGAGGGATTAAGTCATACAATGTTCCAGACTATGAATAGACCAAGTCCAGATATTGGGCTCAACTAATAGCTTTCTCTTCGATAACAACACTTCCCATAGCCACATCTTGGGCGATTGGAGGCAACAAATATTTTGTAAACCAATCAGCTAACAACTGATCCGGGATAGGAGCCTTAATAAGTCTTCTTCACCTTCTCCACTCATGGATATGATCTGATATGTGGGTGGAGGTGTTCTATTGCAGAGAATTTAAGAGATCTATACCTGTTTCATAATAGATAGGAAGCTGAAAGTGTGTAAGAAAATAGTGGTCAAAGAACCAAAATCCACAAACAAATGTTGCGGAAGTTCAATGTACCATTTCATGGAGGTACCGGTCAAAGTTCACTAGAAGAGTCTTAAACGAACTGAATCGTCCATTAGGGAGTTCGAAGAACACCACAAATGGAATGTCATGACATGGTTTTTTGGATCATCTACCTGCTTCCCATCGAACTTTGGGATGTCTGATGGTAACTTTACCGGAATGGGAGGCCATGAGGGGTTATGTCTGTAAACCCAAAAAATACCTCACTTAGTTGTACATGGCCTACACCACCTAGGGACACCCATGCACAACCTTCATTTCACCCCATTGGACCCCCACACCCTCAAAAAGGCTTAAGAATGAGCAAAAGGGCTTACAAACCCCCAAAAAAGAGCATAAATAGTTCTCCTATGGGCTAAATCCTCCAAAAGGAGGCTAAAACCCCTCAAAGGAGCTAAAAACCACAAAAGGAGCTAAATCTAGGGTGGAAGGGGCTAAAGCCCCAACCAGGGGCTTAAAACCCTTAAAAGCCCCCAAAAAGCTATAAATAGAGGGGTGGGGGTCACTCTCAGAACACTTCTCCCTTGCATACAGTTATGTTTCCCAAGTGGATTCCTTGAGACCCTTTGTCTCTCAAGCCACCCACACTCCCTCTCCTCCATTCATCCATTGAGCCATATCTCCCCCTTCCAAGAGAGGTGCTTCTCCAAGCTAGGGCATGGTGGCCCATTCCATAAAGAGAAGGTATAGCTTGTTGTTTATGTTGTTTATTTTTTTTCTTTAATCCATTGTTTGTTTTTAGGTTTATTTTCTAACATGTTTTTGCAGGTATTTTGGTTCTAACATTTGTTTGCAGGTAGCTGGAGCTAAACCCTAACAGTGTTTGCAGAGGGGTTTCCATTCCATTTCTTTTATTTCTATTATGTTTCAGTTTCTGTCCGTTTTTCTTGCATTTCACCACCAAGAACCTACCCTTTCTTCCTATTGATGGAAGGTAGCCATTCCTTCCCTGTAGCAAGGGAGAAATTCTTGGTACAGAACTGGCGACTATATCAGGTCAATTCCACAAGATCCTTGGGTTTTATTTCTGCAAGTTTAGTTTTTTGCCCTAGGTTAATTTTTCTGTTAAATCTAGCTTAAATTCTTGTTTATTTACATTTTTTGTTATTGTTGAGCCTCCACAAGGAAAATACGAGTCCATTTGGCCACAGTACAGGTTACTGTCGGCCGGATCTGACTCGGGGTAAAAACATTTCACTTTCTGGAGCAGGTCGCACTTATCGGGCCCAGACAGGGGACTAGGTCACTCATTTGGGCCTCATAGGTGCGACCATGTCACCCTTTTACCCCCGAAAGGTGCGACCCCCTTCCAAAAGATAGCTCGCTTCTGTATGCAAAATATGAGCGACCCCCTCGCCTATTTCTGGAAAAATTTGGTGACCCCCTCACCAAATTTGACTCGAAAAGTGTGATCTGTCACTTAGAATTGGGATTTTTAATAATTAAGGACTGTCAGTGCAGCTCAGCTACCTCTGTCCATCCGAACTATTTTATTTCTGTTTCTGTTTATGTTTATTGCAATTTCATTTACATAACAAAGTGTAAATTAAATATTGAATGGGTTAATGGATGTAGTTTGACTAAAACTCACTTAAAATCAACAATCTTTCTTAACCCTTCCTCCTCTACCCAGTCATCACCTGTCAGGGTATTCTGAGATAAGACGAAGGGCATAGCTTGTATAGTAATAAGCACTTCACCCAATATTGTTCGAAACCACTAAAAATGAGTGACTTGGAAGGTAGAGGGGGTAGAGAAGGAGAGATTCTCATGGCACTCAGTGTCCTCCATGTTGAACAACCTTGCATCCGAAAGGTGACCTATGGATCTATGAATGGGATTAGTCCCATTCTGTTGAGATCCCAACACCTTCTCCTGGTTGAAGAAGAATACAGGTGTAAGTTAGTCACCTAGTCAGGCTATCACAATTCAGGATTACAAATGGTATATGTCTAAAAAATTTCTAATTACTATTTACTGCTTTCATCCACAATGATATGAACTCTACAGAATATTCATAAACCATTTACAGCCACTAGATAACAGAAAAACAAAAAGACATACACAACATACCATGTAAATCAATCCAACTCAGTTCATGACATTGAGAGAGCCACTAAAATTTACAAATTTACACTAAGTTAAAAATCTGCAGTCTTTGAGGAGATAAGTCCCTAACTACCTTAACCTTGGGAAGTACTTGGGCTCGGCCCAGAAACGCATTGTGAGGAGTACCATGGGAACCCCAAAGTAGTTGGATGCTGAGAGGAATTACCAAGTGAAATGGGAAACGACCCCCACCGATTGAGTAGTACGCCCGTGAGGAAAAATCCAAGTGTTGTCTTCTGGCAGTCTTGGTGGTCGAGTGACCACCTACAGCCAATAGGAATCCATTGAAAATGGGGTCCAATAATCAATAGCACCAGTTTGACATTTAAATTTAACACAATTGATCCCTCATGCTCTTCCTCACGCCTAAGAGGCGAACCACCACAGTTCGGGTCATTAAACTGACATCATCGAGACCATTCTCGATGACCTCCCACACCATCAGAAGGCCACATAGCCTCTGATTCAGATTCAGACCCATATCAGTCTGAACCAGACCTGCACACTGCACCATAAAGCTCCATGGTTGGTGCAAACCCGGATCCATTTTGTTGGCATAGCAATTGCTAGTGGACCCATGTCCACACCACAAACTATCACCAACAACCCTACAAGTGGCCCCAGCATGGTTATGCAAACTGTGACAAATCAGCTACCACCACCCATATTGACCAGTCATGCTGTCCCACCTACAACACATGGGGGCAGTGGCCCTTCCACATACACTACCCCTCCTGTCACACATGCTAGGGCAGTGGCCCTTCCACCTACAATGCCCCTCCTGTCATACATGGGGGCAGTGGCCCTTCCACCCACACCGTCCCTCCCACCACACTTGGGGGCACTGTCCCATCCACAATGGTGCCACAAGTACCCCCAATAATGCAGGTACATTATACACCTGCAAACCCCATCACCATGGTAGCCCCATCTCACATTAACTTAGGGTCAAACCTCCCTTTCATGGCATGTCTCAACTTGCCTGATTTGGCCCGGTTAACAAATGGCACCACCTACCATCAAAAATTTTGGCCTCCCATGCCAACCAAACTGCCCTTAGATATTTCCAAGTTTGAAGGGAAGGCAGGGGAGTGCCCCCAAAACCACATCATGATGTTTCATCTATGGTGCTCATCAAACATCATCGTAGATGATTCGATCAGGTTAAGACTATTCCAACGCACCCTCACAGGTGCTACAGCCAAATGGTACATTGAAATACCACAAGCCAAGTACCCAGATTTCAACTCCCTGGCTTTCATGTTCCTACAATATTTCCAACTCCCCATCAGATATGACAAAGGGGTGGAGATCTTGCTATCTTGCTACTAGAACATTGCAATCCACATAATCGACCACATCCATGAGTGGGAGCGATGCTGTAGTTTGTGTAAGATCCAAATTGATAACAGGATCTTCCTCTATTGGTTTTTCAAAACCTTGCTCCCACCTATAGCAAAGGACGTCGCATTCGAACGTCCCCAATCTAAAGAGGAGGCCATACTGAAAGCCCAACAGTTTGATTTGATCTATGCAGAGTTTGGATACCTTTACACCGTCATTCTAGATGCTCCCCATGTAGTTACCTCCTACCAAGATGCACCAGGGGCATCCCATGTTGTAGATGGCATCATAGGCTCGGTCTCTCACCAACCACAGCACCGTCCAACACCACCTACAGTACCACCACAACCAAGCAACACTGCTAGTGTTTCCTACCAAAACCAAACTCCGGACTATGCAAGAATGATGTCCCAGTCTGGAGCCACAACTTCTTACACACAACCTGCGCCACCGCAGCAGGCTTAGGCCTTGGCTTGGCCAACACAGCAATACGCAGGGCAAATTCCCACATTTGTGGCACCGCCACCCACACAAATCTACTATGCACCACCAGTGCAAGTAGTTCAATCCCCCACCCCTGCTCCACCCACTCCATTGGGACAGGTGTTTGCACAACAAAACCATCCCAACCAGCCAGTATCTAATAATCAACAAGGACAAGCTAGGAATAACCGACCCCAAAACCAAGGCAACAATCAACCGCAGGGAGGTGGTCAACAACCAAACCCTCCCAACAATGCCACGGAAAACCGGCCAGCCCAAAATCCTCCACGACCAAATGCACTGAGACACAACACCCCATTGTGTACAAACCAACCATGCACACTCAGTGAGGTCTTCGAGCACTACACATTCGAGTATCCCTTCATGGGTCACGCTAAGAAGGACATTAGGAACGAGGTTCAACATACCACCAACACAACGGGCCAAGCCCAACCAAACCCAGCACCACAAGGACCTCCTCCTATGGTGCTTCAAAACCCATTACTAGTCCAAGGATTGGTGGCAACCGCACCCCCTCCCCAACCCAATCCCAATGCTCCGGGGGCACCTCCCATGCAGAAACAGGTGTCCACCAGCTGCTAGCTATGACAACTGAAGAGGTCAATCTACAAACCAAACAAAATCAGTACAGAACCAACACCGAACTCGCTGACACATCAGCGGCATCTACGTCTAAAACAGTCAATGCACCTCTTCAGTTACCCCCTTTCCCACACCCCCCCATATGCCAGGTTGCCAATAACGCCACGGCTAGAGCTGCCATCAGCTACATCATAGTGGATGATTTGGCCCAAACACCTACCGCCATGTCCTCTCTTGAGGTACTCAAAACTTGCCCAATGCAGCGGAAAGCCTTACTAGTCGCCCTTAGTGCCATGGATCCCTCTGACTCCAAGTTGATCACATTCGACATGGAGAATGGAGAACCACGGATGCCATCATCCATTTCCTTCCAAATCCCAGTGTCTATCTGGAATTTGGTTGTGCATCGGTGCATAGTGGATGAGGGGGCATCCATGTGCGTTATGTCTACCCTAGTCTGGCAGAAACTTGGATCCCCAATTTTGCAACCATCCTCCACAACTCTATGGGATTATGATGGTCATCCCACTAAATCCCAAGGAATCCTCCCCCATGTCCCCATCACATTAGCCGGGAAGATCGTTCTGATTGACATAGAGGTCGTCAATGCTCAATTGGACTATAACCTTCTCCTTGGAAGAAGTTATATGTACGCCATGAGATTCATAGCATCAACTGTCTTCCATCTCATTATGCTCCCCCATGAAGGGAAAATCATGATGGTTGACCAACTGACTTATCACGATCCACAAGGGCTAACGGCACCCGCTAATGTTATCCGTACGATCAACACCATTGATCCACAAGGGATGACTACACACATGAATGTTAACCCTGCGGTCAACACCATGGTTGACAACATACTAGCCTCCCCATTGTTGAATGTGGGCCCTGGGTTGTTTGTCGATACCACCATTATGGATCATTTCCCCTTAGTGTCACCACCACTGACAGCAAATGAGACTGAGGACTTCTGCATGCTCTCATCCAACACTACTGCACCCAAACAACAATCGCAGCCCCAACCGCAACAACAACACCGTCCGCAGCTGCAACATCAATAGCATCTGTAACATCATCCACAGCTGCAACATTATGCCTAGCCGCAACCACAACCTCACCCCCACATACAACCATCAAGGAGTTATCTGGGCTCCTCTCCAGTCCATACAATTCCCTTCCTCTTTCCCCCGCCTGGTGTCATGAGCAAGCCAGTAATGGCCACCCTAAACCTACCCAACTTTACATTGGGAATTCTCGTGTGGTATTTGGATCCACCAGCTCAACCACCAATGCCCCAAGTAGTCTTAACCCCCGTGCAACCCATTGCGGTCAAGTCCCATCCTCCACCCAACCCAAAAAAACCAAACACCGCACCCGTACCCTTATCGCCCCACCCAAAAAGGGCTAGGGGAAAGAATGTGAAAGTTACCGCAGAACCTCGATAGATCTCGCCTTGCACCATATACGAAGTACAGGGCCATCCAACTCAAAAATTCTCTTAAATTCCTATAATCTGCGCACACCTAGATGCCATTGATACAATGGAAAACCTCCCCATGGTTGAACTTCCAAGCGGGCCAATAGTCAGAAACAATTCATTGAGAACAAACCATGTGTGTGCCCTTTTTGGATTGTATGGACACTATTCTCACCACTTTCAAGACTTGTCCAAGTTCTGAATGGATTTAGCCAACCTTTGTCAACATTCCCTTGAATCTGAGATCACCCTGATCGAAGAAGTTCACCCCCCACCTCCTTCTTCAGACACCATGTCCATTTACATGATGTCTAGTTCTACAGACCCTCTTGTCTCCACCACCACCAACAATCCATCAAACCTGTCTCTTCCATTGTTTCCACAACCGCGGCTCCATCCACAGCTATAAACTCAGTCGCAACCGCGGCTCCATCCACAGCTGTAACCTCAGTCGCAACATCAACCTCAATTACCAGGGAAACAGTGGGATTCATTCCTAATCAACATGATCCTTTTCCTTTTTCTTTTCCTTTTCCTTTTGCTACCATCTGGAATCGTGAGTAAGTCTATCTTGGCAACCCGCAATCTACAGGATTTCACACTGGGAGATCTTGTGTGGTACCTTGAACCACCTACCCTACCTCTAAGGCCCCAGGATGTGTTGACTCATGTCCATCCAATTGAGATGATGTTGCACCTACCTCCAAGTCCATCAAAGACTCCTCCCATCTCCAAGCATGCCCCTCTTCCTCCAACAAAGACTGGGGGCAAGGACACCAAAACCACAACTAATAGCATTTACATGATATCTAGCACCAGTCGCCCTTCCTTCTCATGACTTGTGGAAGATCCACCTCATATATCACGGCACCACTTACGCGTTGACAGAGAGATCTGTAATACCACCTCCGATTTTACCGCATTCCCTTTAAACCATAGTGTGGAATCGGTTCTTCCCATAAAAGACCAGATTCTGTCATCCTGCCTTGCCAATGACCTTTGTCTCGGCAAGGGGGCATACCTCTTCACTGACTCAAATGGTTGACACTTGAAGAAGCCATGCAACGGGATCCACCTTAAGAGAGTCTATGCCTGATATAACCACTATGAGTCCCTTATAGCGTAGTTTTTTCCCTTTTTGTTTTACAACATTTTTACCACAAATCAAAGACCCCCATTTGGGAGTACCACCATCAGATACTAAATCAGAGTCACCCGAAGCTTGTTCGAGACACCTCTCACACCTCTGGGATCAAATTTTCATCTTCTATCTTCTTATGATACCATTATCTCATGTTGAACAAACAAATTTCAGGACCGATCCCTAGAAGTTACCTCGATTTACAAGCCACAACATCATGGTGATACAAGTGTCTTCAGACCTGTACTTGCATCACACTTTCCTTCCACCACTCATGCGGGCTATCAGGCCACCTCCCGTAAAGAATGTCATTTTTATTTTAGCATATAGCCGTATACTTCGTCCACCATACCTTATGCAGATATCTGGACCATTGTCCAGAAGATGAATTATTTATCTTACATGTATTTGGCATATAACTTCCTCCGGACTTCCACTCACATCACATGTAGTCAAGTCTGTCACTGCAACTCACACACAGCTCTCCTGGCCTCTATCTGAGAGCCACCTCGGTTTGCATGCCTCTGCCACACCGAATTGAGTGCCTCTGCCTCAATCTATCCCATGCATGTATTGGTATGTTTGAGAGCCATCTGCTTCGTCCATACTGTGTGGACGACCCTTTGGACCATTGTCCACCATCCTGACATGGGGCATCGCCTGTGCCACCATAATTGGTTGACCATACTAGAGTTTCCTTTAAGCTCTTTTATAACTCCTAAAATAATGAAAAGATTGCCGAGCGCAGCTACTTCCTTTCCCGCTCGTTAAACGATAGGAAAGGGCATCTACATTGTCTCATTTATCTCCTTTTGCGGACTATGTGAACCATCAAATGAAAAGGACCACCTTGGCATATTCCATCCAAGACCATTCCCCTCTGCATACTTTTATGCTTTCTCTGGTAGAGGGGTCGAACTTTACAAAAAATATCACCATGGGTTGTATTTAAGCTCTTTTCCATCCTTCTGATCAAGAAAAGATTGCTGAGCAAACTTGGTTTCGTTCATGCTCGTAAAAGTATCTGAATGATCGTCCAATCAGTATAGGTTTAACCTTTTTCCGCCTGATTGGACTACTAATGGTAAAGAAGTCTCTCATCCCCTACAAGATGGGAGAGCTCTCCTATATATACTTTTATCCTTTTTTGGGCACAGGAGACTACCAACAAAAAAGAGCCCCCACTGTAGTCTTCTTCATGATTTCAGACTCTCTAAAATTGAAAGCACCATCGAGCATTTACTTTCTCAGGCTCACCCAAAATCCACGAGATCGTACCACAACGGTGTCTCTAGACACCACCCCATAGAAAATAGTTTGGCAGCATTCCCACTTTGGGTCGCCTTTGTTTAGAGTAATCTGCAATGTGTCTTCCTTGGATCCCATCAAATATCAAAAGTGTCTACCTCCCCCAAGTATTTCCCATCTATAGCGACATTCCTAGTATTACAGCTATGATTCCATTCCCATGAGACAGCTTCATTTGCTGCCTGGTTCGCCCTACCATCATACTCTGAACAAAGGAAGTTTGAGTCTAATACACTCCCCTTTCCCCTGCTCAACTCTTTCTCTTACCCACCCCATTTAGTGGGTCAGTCCGCAGATTATCTCACATCTTTCGGTTATCTCCCTCGTGCTTCTGGTCAAGGAAACACCATTGCCTTAACCTGGGGTAGGTCTCCCTCTGTTGATGACAATACACATATTCCAGAGGTCCCTGTATCTTGGTTTCATTAACCTCATTGATGAGTTCCTTGGACCACTTGAGAGGAGACCTTAGTGCCTCTTGGGATGGTTGTTTCTCACGTTCTCAACTCCAACTACATCATCACACCATTGAGATTCGTACAGGGTATAGGTCCGTGCAGTATTTAGTCAAAGACCCTGGATGTCACCTAACTCTAACACATTGATGAGTCTATTCGAGGGACCTAAATAGGTTTATGTCCCTTAATTTTTGGGTTGCGTTGGAGACAATGTTCAGAAACCCTAGCAGCACTTCTATATAGCTTTATGATTGATGCAACATACTTGTACCATAGAGACTTTGACTCTCCATCAGTGAGTCCATACAGCTATGTACCATCCCAAATCTAGTAGGCTATTATTCATGAAGATATATCATTCCATGAGAATTCCATGGGTCCAATATAGCATTTCTTTAGATCATTATTGTATTTAGCCTCTCATTGAGGCAACCACTATGTATCATTAGTTGTATATGATCAGCTCTTGTATTATAAAGCATAGATCACATTATTCTTTTTACATTGTTATGAGCATGGGGATGCCTACCTCGTCCATATACATATCACACATTATTTGTATCTCACCCATTGATGGGAACCATATTAATATAAAAACCAAAAGCCACCATGCCCCAGCCCAAGAAGCACCACCTCTCTGCAGAAAATCCTATGATGTTCGTAAGCCATACGATGAGCTCCTGGCCTCACACATCAGGGGGCAATCTGTTAACCCAAAAAATCCGTCACTCAGCTCTACATGGCCTACACCACCTAAGGACACCCATGCACGACCCTCATTTCACCCCATTGGACTCCCACACCCTCAAAAAAGGATTAAGAATGAGCAAAAGGGCTTAAAAGCCACAAAAAAGAGCCTAAATAGTTCTCTTAGGGGCTAAAGCCTCCAAAAAGGAGCTAAAACCCCTCAAAGGATTTAAAAATGCCAAAAGGAGCTAATGATATGGTGAAAGGGGCTAAAAGCCCAAAAAAGGGGCTAAAGCCCCAATGAGGGGCTTAAAACCCTAAAAAGCCCCCAAAAAACTATAAATAGAGGGGTGGGGGTCACTCTCAAAACACTTCTCCCTTGCATACTGTTATGCTGCCTGAGTGGATGCCTTGAGACCCTTTGTCTCTCAAGCCACCCACACTCCCTCTCCTCCATTCATCCATTGAGCCACAGCTCTCCCTTCCAAGAGAGGTGCTTCTCCAAGCTAGGGCATGGTGGCCCATTCCATCAAGATAAGGTATAGCTTGTTGTTTATGTTGTTTATTTGTTTTCTCTAATCCATTGTTTGTTTGCAGGTTTATTGTCTAACATGTTTTTGCAGGTATTTTGGATCTAACATTTGTTTGCAGGTAGCTAGAGCTAAACACTAACAGTGTTTGCAGAGGGGTTTCCATTCCATTTCTTTTATTTTTATTCTGTTTCAGTTTCTGTCCATTTTTCTTTCATTTCACCACTAGGAACCTACCCTTCCATTCTATAGATGGAAGGTAGCCATTCCTGCCCTATAGCAAGGGAGAAATCCTTGCTACAATGTCGAATGGGATCATTAATCAACTTGGACAAATCAAGCAAGTCCAAAGTTGCTAGGAAAGGTAACTGGTGATTAGGTTTCACATACTGGTAGTATTGATAGGGAATATAAGTACCATTAGGACTATAAGTAGACTGATAGATAGGTTGTTGTGATGAAGAACCGTCGGAAGATCCACCCGCAGGGGGTTGATTTTCGGGATCGGGACCATTAGGACCACCGGAGCCTCCAGGAGGTGGACCACTAGGACCATTGGGACCACTAGGAGGAATACCACCTGACCCTCCGGGACCCCTGGAAGGTAAACCTCTAGAGCCTCTGGAACCACTGGGAGGAGGGCCACCAAACCCTCCGGGACCATTAGGATGGAATCCACCAGCCCTCCTAGGACAACCAATACCATTAGGAGCATAAGGAGGAAAGCCACTAGGCCCTCCAGGACCATTAGGCCCCCCAAGGGGAGGACCTCCATAAGGTGGTCCTCCGGAACCCCCCGTAGTATGTATAGGTATCCCTCCCATAGTTGGCATGTAGGACCAGTTAGGTTTCCCCCATGGTGTGAAAGTATTACTAGGATATGGAATTCCATCATAAGGCATTCCTGTAGGAGCGGGTTGGTAATTAATATTTCCTACAGGTACTTGATTTGCTGTGTAACCATACCCCCAAGAGGTTTGATTGGTTATAGGTTGTGCCCCCAAGGGCTGACCTGAAATGGATGGGGGGTTAACCACATTCGTGTGGGTAGGAGAGACATAAATTGTAGATTTCTCTATACTATAGGTCTATCCATGACTAGCTACAATTCCAGTGATAGGTAACATAGGTCGTGCCAGGGTTTCCCCATGGCACTAGAAATAGGAATTGAATGTTGTTCCCCAGGTGTGGAAGACCCAGGAGGATTTGGAATAGACATAATATGGGAGGTGGTGGGTTTCGTAGTTTGACCTGGATTATGTGGAGTCACAGTGCAATCTAGAATAGGTTCAATGGGTCTCATAGAATTAGCAAGTGAGCGACATCCCACTAGAAAAATTGTTGAATGAGGTGGTGGTGTACCCAATATGTTATCTACTTTCCTCTCAATTTCTCTTGCACGGAGAATAGCTGCCTGGTATTGTCTATGTTCTTCTTCATTTGGTGAAATATCTTCAGAAGAGGTTGGACGGGTGCCAAATAAAGAAATGGCATGTCCCATAGAGGTATCCCAAACCGGAGCATTGGGACCATAATCTGGACGGGTAGCATCATCAACATGACCTTCCATGGGAGAATGGAATGAAATATTTCCTCTAGAAGGTTGTTCAAACAAGGGAGGACCGTGTGAAGGATATGGATCTCTGCTTTCTGCAACCACATTTTCTCCCACTTGGAAGTTGGTAGCAGCTCCTTGGTCAATAGCTTCCATAGGATTTTCTCCAGAAACAGGAATAAAATCAGGTGGAAAGCCCCGTACTCTTATAGAATGTCTTAATTTAGCCAATTTGTATAGTTCCTATCTAACCTAGGGTCTCAAAACTAGAAAACACACCAAAAATTTCCCTACTCAAGCTATAGGCCAAACAAGCAAACTTAAATGACAGGAGGAGTTCAGATAGTCCAGTCTCTCACTAGGATTGCCATGAAGGTGCTGCTCGTGATATACCACAAGGGTACGTGCGTAGTAATCTCCCCGAATGTTTTTTTCGGTGTATGGCTCCAAGCAAGACGGCCAAAGTTATTTTCTCATATAGATAAGGTATCTTAGTGGGGTCTCCCAATATACGTAAGGTACGCGGGAGCTCAAATCGGTAGTAGTGCTGTATAATTTACAACCGTTCACAAGAGACCTTCCTATATACAATCAAGTACGTGAAGTACCTTTCTATATGCCTCGAGGGTACGTGAAAGGTTGTTCAATATACTGACGGTACGTTGAAGAACCGCGCAAGTCTCGGGATGTAGTGCGGACGAGTAACGACAGCTCCTATGCTTAACGATGCCCGAACACATCTCTACCCTATCACTCAAATTGCTATGTAAATTTTAAGCCTATAACTACTGTTAATTTTAAAGTGGATAGTTAGGTGAATGCATGGAATTTTGACAGAAAAAGTAAAACCATGTAGATATGTAGATGCAAATATTTCACTTTACCGTTCAAGGTATGCCTACTTACAGGAGGGAAAGAGAGTATTTTCTTTTTGTTTGAAAACCAAAAATTCCCAAACAACTACTTTTAACAAATCAAATCCAAATACAAGCAACACATACCAAAATCATTTTTCTTTTTGAAATAAATCAAAGGGGTAAGAGTCTCTTTTCCTAAAAGAAAAACAACAAGCACTCTACATGCATATGCACTCTATTTTTTCAGTTTTTCTTTCAAACATAGATAGATCTAACTTAAAACTACGCTATTTTTTCTTTTGATGAGATAGTACTAATGCAAGAGAGACAAAAGAACAAATAAAACCTGAAAGCTTGTGATGCTAATCGGATATCCAATGCCCTATGCTCAGTTATAATAATGACCTAATCTCAATCAAAAAAATTCTTTTTAAAAACAAAAAGAAGTCCTCTATGGAAAAAATGAAAGTAAGATGATTAGCAAGTGGTTTTTCTTTTAGTCTTTATAAATGAAATGAAAAGAGATCTAACTAAAACCTAAGCTCTCAAAAATTCCTTTCAAAATCACAACCAACAAGTATGAAAGCAAATGAATAATAAACAAGCCTAATCTATCTTTTGAATTCTTTCAACGAAACCAATTTTACCACAAAATTTTAAACCATGAGCATACAGATTCAAACACACAAGCATGACAGTGCAGTGCTGAAAGCAAACAAACTATACTTTTTTCAAAAAAAAAAGACAAAAAACAAGTTCTGGAACAAGGCCTACCTGGCACCGCGCTGGAGGGGTCTTGATAGAGCGATTATGGATGAGCACCGCTTCTAGCTAACGAGGTTCACGCGGTGGCACCGCTTCTTGCCAACAGCACATGTGTGGTTCCCTGCATAGATCCAAAACACAAGGAGAATGAGAATTCAAGTTAAAAATTTATCAAATCAAGGTAAAGTCTGAAGAATTAACAGTAAAAAAGAGCATATAAGGTCGAAATAGTTCAGATCTAAACAGATACAAAAGTTTTAAACCAAAATTCACTGAGTCTGATGGTAGATCTAACTCAAGAGAGTTAGAAACTGGAGCCTAGATTCCAACAAGTGTTCAAGGACCGAGGAAGATCAGATCAACTGAAATTTTCTTTGTTCCCCAATGGAGTCGCCAGATTTGTAATCAAGAATATTGCCCCTTTTGCGGACAGAAGCTATTCCTTTGATCTGAATGGTTCAGATCCAGAATAAATGAGTGAATGACAAAGGATGAAGACCTTCCCTGGATGTTGTAAACACCTAGAATATTGCTTTGATCATGAACCTATTTACCTGCAAACATGTCAAACAAACAAGAACATCAAAGCTACCAGAAAATCATCTACACATCCATACTAGTGACTAAGGAATCTAGTAACATATATATGCGAGATCAATACAACAGATATGTGGGATGGAAATCAACTTTTCATTAAGAAATGAATGAATAAGCTTACAACCATTGCCTTAGTGTTTACAAACTCCTCCACAAGACAAACACCTCATCCCCAAAATCTCCAACTTGCTCTCTTGTGGTCTCCAATGGAATTCTGTGGATCACTTTAGGACTAATTGTCAGGGATGATACAATCCCATCCACATTACGGAGACAAAGGTCTTCAAATCACTTTAGGACTAATTTCCAGGAATGATACAATCCTGTCCACATCATAGAGACAAATTTCTGCAGATCACTTTAGGACAAATGTCCATGGATGATACAATCCCATCCAAATCACAGAGAAAAAGGTCTGCATATCACTTTAGGACTAATGTCCAGGGATGATGCAATCCCATTCACATCACTAAGACAAAATACTATGGATCACTTTAGGACTAATGTCCAAGGATGATACAATCCCATCCAAATAACAGAGACAAAAGTCTGCGGATCACTTCAGGACTAATGTCCAAGGATGATACAATCCCACTGCAATATCATCATCACTACTCCCCCTTTCGAGGAAGTTCCACCACTTCAACATCATCATCACTAATCCCCCTTTAAAGGAAGGTCCTTTCGAACTACACCAAGTTTGTCACGAAAGTATTCAAACTTTACTTAAGACAAAGGCTTATTCAACACATGAGAAACTTGATAATCGATGCTCACATACTAGAGCTTTATAGCTCCCTTCTGTACCATACCCCGTATCTAAAAATATTGGATTTATACGTGCTTTGATTTATCATGAAACACTGGGTTCTCCAGATTCTTTATACAACTCTTTTTGTCACATAGAATCACCGTGGTATCCAACTCGAGGTCAAATAGACTTGACATCAACTTTCAAATCCATATGGATTCACAACTAGCATCACAAGTTGCTATATACGCTACTTCAGTTGTGCTGAGAGAAACACTGGACTGTTTCCGACTAAACCATGAGATCATGGTATATCCAAGACAATGACATCCACATGAGGTGCTACTCATGTCTAAGACACTCCCATCCCAATATGCATCTATATAACCATTATTATAGTTGATTTTGCCACACTAGGTAGATCATGTCTTTATGGAGTTACCCAGCTTCTGCAGGTCATGCTGGGAAACCTCATCCAACCTACCACACCAAGTAGGTTACACAAGGTTTATATGTGAAATGAAGGTTGATCCAACCTGCCCATCAATCCCCCTCTTGCTCCTCTTTCTCCAAGATCATTAGAGGAAATTTGAACTCAAAATGGGCCTTTAACTCTAATTCAAATTCCATGTCATCAGGTGTTAGCCAATGAAATTGCTTTAAATTTGAAATATCGTATAGGTTTGTTGAGGCCTAGAAATTAGTAGGCTACAACAGCAAGGGATTCTCCCCAGTCAACGTTCCCAACTAGCTCGTGACTGTTTGGTATAGGGAATCCGTCCAGTTTGTGGTCCAGCTACCATAGGTCAAGTAACAAAAATAAAAGGTTTTACCGGTTGCAGCCTGGTCCACCGTGTATATTTTTGTATTTTTTTACTTTAAGTATGATATGCAAGTGCCCATTTAAGATGCAAGTTGATTGATAATGCAAGGAGTATTCACAATGTGATGCGCAGGTTCTTACCTCTCGTCTTAGACTCTCTTACATCTAAATCACACACACAATGAGAAATTAAATCTAACTACCTATCCCATCCCTAGGGAGCAAGATTATTACTTATTAATGAGTAATTTATTTTGTGCATGCATTATGAAAAATCACAAATAGTTCATACTTCTTTCAAAACACATGAACGTTTAAAGATATTAGAACAACCAGATATCCAATTGTTTATGAACAACATTCATTACTCATAGTGGAAATTTTCATAAAATAAACCAGAGATCATTCATACGAGAACTTAGGTTCAAAGAGTTAGAACGATCTCACAGTTAATGGACAAAAAGATGAAAATGAAATAGTTCCTCTTCAACAAATCCATAGCATAACATTTGAACGTTCCACCAAGCTTTCTCCAACAGGTAAACTGTAATTATCTATTGCAAAAGGAAATAGTTCTTCTTACAATATGTCTTCCAATTTAACTGGGGAAAAGTCCATTTCCTTATCTAAATCTTCTATATTTATACAAAAAGACCCAAACTGTTGGGCTTCCCATGAATGACTCTTGGGCTTCCCCAAAATCATTTAGTCTCACAATTTTGTCCTCTTGTGAGTGCTCATGATTCGCATAATGCGTTACATTTTGGATTAAGATTTATGAGTACTTCATAAAACGGGACCAACTTAGTAACTGATGAACCTTTCCAAGCCTGGCCCCTGTTGCTAACGATTCTGCTTTGTCTTTATTTGTCCCTTTAAAATTCTATTAATCTTATAATATCTATGCCTATCGCTTTTCAGCCAGCTTTCCTCTACTTTGTCTTCCAGCTATGTCGTCTTTGTAGTAGGATTCTAAAGAATCCTCTAAATCCGCCTGCAATTAAACAAAATTCATCATTAATTCAGACTACATCTTTTCAACAAACATAACCATACTAATAATACGCCTGATCATCAAAATGAGGCCCTGTACTCCGTTCTCATCACAAAACCCTTAACGCGAATCTAAAACCACCGCTGCCCAAGAAAGGTTAAAAACTCACAAAATGGTGGGAAAAACCTTATCGACAGCTTGAACCATTAAAACATTGTGAGGATAGTTTAAATAACATCCACAATGGAGGGCTTCAGATGGACAATGAGTTCCACGGGACCAATAATCCTATTGGCATCTGAAAGACTAAACACTAAAGAATTGGGTGGAAATGCTCTTTGTCGGCGAATAGAACGACATAAACATCGAGCGGTTAGAGAATTACGTAGCTGCAATGGCGGAAGATGGAAAGAATACGGACTCCGCGGAAAATAAAAACATATTGGTGAAGACCAACACAAAACATCGGCGAGCGGAGTAGTTATATTGCGGACATTTAGTTTGCTCGGGAGCCGTAGTGGAGGAAAGCAATCAGACTATGACCTCCGACTTACAGTCATAAAAGTTTCGGACATGGTGCAGAAACATCATGAAAACGTTAAGTGCTCAGACAACTTAAAGTTGTATAGTGGTCCAAAAAGCTTGTCTTATATCCAAAACAGCGGCGACAATAATGAAATAAACTTCCGATATCAAAGAAAGAAATCGCAAATCAAATGGGAAACATCTGAAATCCAATCTTCAAATTCCATAGCTCAAACAGTTTCAGACAAAAGAAATTTCCCAAAAATCACGAAAATAGTTGACCTCATAACAATCCAAACATGTAGCAGAGGTGAAACAAAAACAGAGTTCTTTTGATGTATTTGTAACTTCGAAATGTATCCATCTATGTATCTTATGTATTGTAACCCGATGTTTATTATGGGATGTATCTATAATGTAATTGAGTCATGTTTTCATGCCCCAATGCCCTGATCGGGAGGATCAATAATGTAAACAAGTCATGTCAAGTCATTGTGGGTAACCCTCCAATTGTCTAAGGGTTAAAGTCCCCACAATTCTGGGGCAATAGGGTTATTAGAATCTCCTAGTAGAGGTCGGCCCTAGTAGGGTTTTAGTCATGTTGGGATTAGTATAAATAGAGAGTTGGACTCTCTATTTAGCACACAACTCATACACACTGAAGTGTAGCACATAGTTGAGGAAGGAGAAGACACTGGGGCTAGGAAAGAAGAAGATTATTGCTGTTGGGAGATCACTTATTGTTTTGGGGCTTTTACTGTTTTGGTGCTGATTCTATCTCTAAGGAAGTTGAGGGGTTTTCTCCTTTATGGTTTCCCCAAGGAAAAACACTGTGTTCATTGTCTATTGTGTTTGATTGTTGTACTTGTTATTCTCTCAGTTAAAGATCCTAATAATACTAGTTTAATGTTGAAAAACTAACATGGTATCAGAGCTAACTTGAGAAGAAGACACTGTGCAACTGCAGGAACTAGGGATTCCTAGTTTGTGGATCTTCCTCTATGTATTTTTAGCAAAATTAAGGTGGAATAACTCTCCTCCTTAGGGCGCATCCTTCTATCGAAGTAGAATCCAATTCTGAGGTTTTTCAGTTTTGGACCTGTCACTACTATCAAAAATTAGGGCTTTTCACAGAAGAAGAATTTTTCAGTGAGCCCAGGCCTGGATTGATCTCCTCCCCAAAATCGAAGTTAGGGACAAATTTCAAGGCATTTGGTTGGACAGAACTCCGAAAAAACAAAACCCTAATTTGCTCCTAAACCAGCTCTGCAGGATTTCAGCTCAAGTTTCAGATCTGACATCTTGACCTGGTAAGATCTAAGATATTTTGTATTTCCATTTGAGATTCTCAGTTTAAGATGTCTCATCATACCAAGCTTGATGAAAAGCTTGAGGGAGCTGATAACTTCCGAGCCTGGAAGTATAGGATCTCCCTAGTCCTGGAAGAGAATGATATAGAATCCTACATTCATGAGGAGGTTCCAGTTCCAGAGGGAGATGAGGCAAAGGCCTTACATAAGAAGAAGATGGTTATGGCAAAGAGGATCATTGCTGATTCTATCAAGGATCACCTTATCCCATAGGTGTCCTCTCTGAAGACACCCAAATCTATGTTTGATGCCCTAACCAAGTTGTTTGAAGGGAAGAACATAAACCGGAAGATGACTCTGAGGAATCAATTGAAGAATGTGAAGATTCAGAATACAGAGACTATCCAGTCCTACTTCACAAGGGTTTCTCATATCAAGGAACAATTAGAAGCTGTTGATGAAGAAGTGGAAAATGCAGAGATTGTGATGACTACTTTGAATGGCCTTCCTAGGTCATGGGAATCTTTCATCCAAGGAATCTGTGCAAGAAAGAAGTTAGTCAAATTCAGCAAACTATGGGAAGAATGTTCTCAAGAAGAAGCTCAGACAGTAGCTCGAGAAGAGAATATGGGTATTGAATATCAAGCTCTCACAGTTCACTCCAAGAGAGGCAGAAGAAAATCTCATTACTCTAAAGGTAAGGATCCCCATCATAGAGATAACGTTAAAAGAAACCTATCTAAAATGAGATGTTATACATGTGATGAAAGAGGACACTTTGAAAAATACTATCCTAAGAACAAGGTTCACTCTCATAAAAAGAAGGGGAACAAAAAAAGACATCATGCTCATGCTGCAGAGGATGATGAACCATCCAAGAAAAGAACCAGATATGAAAGTGAAGATTCTTCAAGCGAGGATGAATATGTTCTGATCTCCGCTCTCATAGGTAACATTACTCATGGAAGTGATGATTGGCTTATAGACAGTGGGGCTTCCAAAAATATGACCAGATTCAAGGAATCCTTTGTGAGACTGTCAGAACATGAATCACCTCACAAGGTGAAACTAGGAGATGACTACCAATATCCAATAAAAGGTAGTGGGGAATCTTCCTATAAACTAGACTCTAGTAAGTCTCTAACAATGAAAGAAGTATTATTTGTGCCAGGACTCAAGAAGAACCTTCTCTCCATATCAGCATTAGATGCAAAAGGAATGTGGGTTGCATTCATAGATGGTCAAGTCATCATGTGGCCAAGAGGTAATACTATCAATGATGCAGTGGTGATTGGAGAACAAGAAGGAGTTCTGTACAAATTGAAGGGCCATCCAGAACAAGCCTTAGTCCATGACACAGTAGAGCCAAATGAGCTTTTGCATAGAAGGCTTGCACATGTGCATTATAGAGCACTACCTATTGCAAGCAAAGATGGTGAAGGTCTTCCAGAATTCCAAGCAAAACATGATGGGGTCTACAAAGGATGTGCAAAAGGGAGGAATACAAAGAATACATTTCCCAGCAGCAAAAGCAAAGCCAAAGGAATACTAGAAATCATCCACTCCGATGTATGCGGTCCTATGTCATCAAACTCACTAAGCATACTATGTTTCTTTTATTGATGATTTTTCTAGAAAGACATGGGTTTAATTCATGAAGAACAAAGACAAAGTATTCAGCAAATTCAAGGAATTCAAAGCCTTGATCAAGAACCACACTGAAAAGAAGATCAAAACCTTTCAATCAGATAATGGCAGAGAATTCACTTCGAATGAACTCAAAGAGCTATGCAAAGAATCAAGGATTAAGAGGGAGTTGTCCACTCCTTATAATCCACAACAGAATGGGATTGTGGAACAGAAGAATAGAACTATCATGGAAGCTGCAAGAGCAATGCTTCATGATCAAGACCTTCCTATGCATCTTTGGGCAGAAGCTTCTAGAACAGTTGTGTATGTACAGAACTGTACTCCACATAGAGTACTCGAGAACAAGACTCCTGAAGAAGTCTTCTCTGGCAAGAAACCAGAAGTCATCCATCTTAGAATATTCGGTTGTCCTGTGTACATACACATTCCAAAAGAGAAGAGAACAGAATTAGATCCTTTAGGAAAGAAGGGCATATTTGTGGGATACTCTGAAAGCTCGAAGGCTTACAGGATCTATTTCCCAGGATACAAGAAGATTGACATCAGCAGGGATGTGACATTTGATGAAGACACAGCCTACAACAAATCCAGAAAGAGACCTGCTGAAGAACCTGAAGAAGCAGAAGCAGAAATACCCAGAATTCATGATACAACCATGAACGAAGAAGCTCAAGAAGAAGATCGAGATTTCAAAAAACCACAAAGACCTGTAGATCCACCTCTGGAGAAGAATCCTCATAAGAGGAAACCTTCCTGGGTACGTGAACTTATCCAAGGTGTGGAAAGATATGGGGCTCCAGAAGAGAATTACAGAGAAAGAAAGAGGACTAGATCCTGCTCCAGGTATGTAGCTTTACTATGTGATTTCATTGATAAAGAACCTCCTAGTTATGAAGAAGCAGTAGAACGAAAATAATGGAAGGATGCTATGATCGAAGAATATCAATCGATCATGAAGAATGATGTTTGGGATGTTGTCCCAAAACCATAAGGGAAGTCAGTTGTAACTTCCAAATGGATCTACAAGATCAAGCATGCTGTAGACAGTAGCATTGAAAAGTATAAAGCAATATTTGTAGCTCGGGGTTTCTCTCAGAAGGAAGGAATAGACTATGAAGAAACCTTTGCACCTGTAGCCATATACACTTCCATCAGATCAGTACTTTCTCTGGCTATAGTGATGAAATGGAAGATACACCAGATGGATGTCAATACTACCTTCTTGAATGGTGTAGTGGAAGAGGAAGTGTATGTAGAACAGCCACTCGATTTTGAGACACATAACAGAGAGTCTCATGTATACAGATTGAAGAAATCCCTGTACGGTTTGAAACAGGCACCCAGGACCTGGTATGGCAGAATTGATAGCTTTCTATCTCGTTTTGGATTTACCAAGAGTAACGTAGATTCCAACCTTTACTATAAGGTTGAGGATGGAAACCCAGTGATGCTTCTACTATATGTAGATGATCTATTTGTGACAGGTATGGATGGGTTGTTTACAAATACAAAGAGAAAGCTTGTTGCTGAGTTCGAAATGAAGGACTTGGGGATGATGCATTACTTTCTAGGTATGGAGGTGTAGCAGAGTACAGATGGAATCTTCCTTAGATAAGGGAAGTATGCAGTAGAGATCCTAAAGAGGTTTGGGATGATGGACTGCAAGGCTATGGCCACACCTATGTCATCGAACCTAAAGCTATTGAGTGATGATTCATCAGAATTGGTTGATGCTACGATGTATCGTCAGATTATTGGGTCATTGATGTATATGATGAACACGAGACCAAACATTTGCTTTGCTGTGAACACCTTGAGCCAGTTCTTGACAGATCCGAGAAATGTTCACTTGTTTGCTGCAAAGCATATTCTGAGGTACCTGAAGGGTACAATTGATTATGGGCTCAAGTATGATGCGAATCAAAATATTAACCTGGAGGGTTATGTTGATTCAGATTGGGCAGGCAATTCCATCGATAGGAAGAGCACTTTAGAGTGTTTCTTTAGTATGGGATTAGGCGTGATCTCTTGGTTTAGTAGGAAGTAATCATGTGTGGCACTGAGTACAGCTGAAGCAGAGTATGTCATAGCTTGATCAGCTAGTTGTGAGGTAGTATGGCTATGAAAGCTATTGTCTAATATATTTGATCTCCATTTGGATGCTACTTGTATACATTGTGACAACCAGAGTTGTGTGAAGTTGTCAGAGAATCCAATGTTCCATGACAAGTCAAATCACATTGAGACCAAGTATCACTATATCAGGGATATGGTACAGAGGGAAGCAGTGAAGCTCTAGTATGTTGTGATGGAGGAACATATAGCTAATGTACTGACAAATCCATTGGCTAGGCTGAAGTTCGAGTACTTCAGGGAGAAGCTTGGTGTTCTCTAGATCGAGGTTTCCTCCAAGAGAAAGTGATGAGACCCATAGCCATTCTGACATGGTGAGAGGATTGGTTCCTTCCATGGTCAGATGTAAGGGCTGAGCCATTCTATCATGGTGAGAGGATTGGTTCCTTCCATGTCAGATATGAGTGCTAGCCATTCTGTCGAGTAGGATAGATGTAAGGGAAACTGCCATTCTGGGAATGGAGGCACCTGGTTAGTTACCAGGAAAAATCAGTCTAGGACTGAGAAGCCATTCTGATGTGACAGAGGGATGTGTTTCCACTAGATCAAATATAAGGGCTGAACCATTATGTCATGGCTAAAGGATTAAGTTCCTCCCATGTTAGATGTGAGCATTAGCCATTCTGATGAGCAGGTCGGATGTAAGGGCAACTGCCATTCTCTAGGAGAATGGAGGCACCTGGTCAGTTACCAGGTAGCTCAGTAGAGGACTGGGGGCCATTCTGATATGATTGCTGGGATGTGTTCCCTCATGATCAGATATGAGTGCAGATCCCTTCCATCAGTAATGGGATGTGTTCCCTCACTGGGTGGATGTAAGTGCAGAGCCCTTTCATTAGTAATTGGATGTGTTCCCTCACTAGGTGGATTTAAGTGCAGACCCCTTCCATCAGTAATGGGATGTGTTCCCTCACTAGGTGGATGTAAGTGTAGATCCCTTCCATCAGTAATGGGATGTGTTCCCTCACTGGGTGGATATAAGTGTTGGGCCTTTTTGATATGATTATAGGATTGGTTCCTACATGATCAAATGTGAGTGTTGGGCATGCCTTTCTAACGAGTAGGTCAGATGTAAGTACTGGACGGACCATTCTGACAAGCAGGTCAAATATGTTGAAGAAGACCTACATGGAGGCTAGGCCTACAACCAACATGAAAAAGGGCTGGATCTGTAGAACTTACTACGACGAGAAGAATCATGAGATAGCACCCGAGATGATCCAGATCGAGTGATGATCCAGATCCATTGATGATGATCCAACAGTGATGATCGAGATCTAGTGATGATAGCCAGTGATGATCCAGATCCAGTGATGATCAAGATCCAGTGATGATGACCAGTGATGATCCAGATCGAGTGATGATTGAGATCCAGTGATGATATCCCATGATGCTCCAGATTGAGAGATGATCTAGATTCAAAGAATGAATATGACTTGAAGACGAAAGTGACTTGAAGACTCAGAAGACTTGAGATGTAGATGACGAGCTGATCCAGTTGATACAGAGAAGAAGACCAGTGCTAAAAATTGTGTCAAAAGAATACCTTCCTAGTTAAGAGGGAGTGTTGATGTATTTGTAACTTCAGAATGTATTCATCTATGTATCTTATGTATTGTAACCTGATGTTTATTCCGGGATGTATCTATAATGTATATGAGTAATGATGTCATGCCTCAATGCTCCAATTGGGAGGATCAATAATGTAAACAAGTCATGTCAAATCATTGTGGGTAACCCTCCAATTGTCTAAGGGTTAAAGTCCCCGCAGTTCCGAGGCACTAGGGTTATTAGACTCTCCTAGTAGAGGTTGGCCCTAGTAGGGTTTTAGTCATGTCAGGATTAGTATAAATAGAGAGCTGGACTCTCTATTTAGCACATAGCTCATACACACTCAAGTGTAGCGCATAGTTGAGGAAGGAGAAGACACTGGGGCTAGTCAAGAAGAAGAATACTATTATTGGGAGATCACTTATTGTTTTGGGGCTTTTACTATTTTGGTGCTAATTCTATCTCTAAGGAAGTTGCGGGGTTTTCTCCTTTATGGTTTCCCCAAGGAAAAACATTGTGCTCATTGTCTATTGTGTTTGCTTGATGTACTTGTTATTCTCTCAGTTAAACATCCTAATAATACTAGTTTAATGTTGAAAAACTAACAAGTTCATGGATCCAAACAATTTTAGGCAAGATAAAAGTTAAGAGGAGGGTCCAAAATTTCAAAAATTTTGGGAAAACAGTTGCAGCTGCAACAATTGGCGACTATCTGGTGAACCTAGATCTCTAGATAATTTCTTCCTTAAGTGACAGACTGTTTGACAATAAAACCAACATGTTGAATTCTTCTAGATGTCTGGATTTCCCAAATGGCAAATATATGTACTTTTAATCATTGATGATAGTCCAATTTAGGAGAAAGGAAACCAAGATTTCCAAGTCAAGATAACTCTTTTGAGGCCAGGAAGATGAGTTTCATTTATTACTTTTGTCTTTGGGTAGCTCCCAGCTTGGACACCACAGGATTGTAACATATGGTAAACAGAATATTCATGTGTTCCTCATTCCCATGTCATTTTGCACTTTTGTGCTTTTGAACTTTTGTTCTTTGCATATCAGTCCTCTTGCATGCCTTTCTTTCTAAATTTTTTTTATTCAGGCTCTTCTATCCATAGTGTCCTTTTGTGTGAGAGATGTATTTAACTTTTAGCTCACGGATGGAGAAGAACTTTGGCAATTTGGTGCTTATATGGTTCAGTACTTTGTTTCGATGCTTTTATGGGAGTTTTTGACTCTTATCTTCCTTTTGGCTTTCAATTCTTAACATGGGATCATTTATATATAATATACTTTTTACCTTGCTTCCTTTCCGTGGGTATTTTGCTGTCACTCCCTAGGACATTTTAAATGTGAGATGGATGGAGCCTCAAAATAGTATTCCAAACCTTTTGATCCTGGTTTATTTTACAAGGATTAAGTAGGACTTCAATGTGTTCATAGCCATTCAGGAAAACTGCTAAACTAGAAGAAATTCTTTCAGATAAAACAATAGTACACAGTCTTACACTAAAGGACTTTAATTACTCTAGAATTCCGATACTCTCCATGCAACCAAAAGTTTGCCTCTTTCTCATTGAAATCAATTAAGATCAAAACTACAACAAAACATAAATAAAACAAATCAAAATAAACAGCCAAATCAAATTATTTATGTACAAGATAAAAGAACAAAACAAAACTCAGGAAAAATAAGGTTTGAGAACTAAACCATTTACTGGTAAGTTCTCTTCCCGCCCCTATAGATCCTGCAATTTATAGGTTGAGGGGCCAAGCTTTTCTGCAATATGGAAAGGGCCTACCCATAGCTATTGGAATTTCGTGTGTTTTCCCTTTTCATCATGGGGGTGGTCCCATTTGAGAACCAAATATCCCACCTCGAATTCTTTTGTTCCATCTTTGTGTTTATCAAACCATCTCTTTACTGCCTCCTATTGTTGTTTAAAATGTTCTCTGGCCTTGTATCTAGACTCTTCCGCCTTCAAAAGATTATGTATTCTTATTTGCAAGACTTCATTATTTGATCCTCTGGATTCTTGGGCGATTATGGAAGAGGGTAGCATGATATTGGGGGGTAGAATGGCCTCTTTTCCATAAACAAGGGTATACGGGGATACACCTAAAGCAGTCTTGGGGGTGACCCTGTCATCCCACAGAGCATTTGGTAATGCTAAGTGCCAACTCTTCTAATTTTCTATCACCGTCTTTTTTAAAATTCTAATCAGATCCTTATTCGTAGATTCAGCCGGCCATTTCCCTGTGGATAGTAATTTGCAAAGTAATGCAACTTAATTCCTTTCTCATGAGTAAATGCAGTTAATCTAATCAAGGAAAAGTAAGTAGCATTATCAAAAACTAAAGAAATTGGAACTCCAAACCTGGTTATAATATGATCTTGCAAGAAGTCCATGACCGCATCTTCATTTACTTTACGCAGCGGAATGGCTTCGACCCAACAAGTGAAGTAGTCAGTTGCTGTCAGATTATATTTGTGTTGCAAGGAAGAATTTGGATTTATCTCTCCAATGATGTCCATCCCCCACTGCTCAAAAGGTTCTTTTATCATAACAGGCTTTAATGGTCTTGCTGCTTTAACTTGTCTTCCACCACACCTTTGGCAGATGTCGCATTTTGTGACATGGGCATGCGCATATTTGAACAGTGTGGGCCAATAGTATCAGGCTATGATAATTTTATGAGCTGTAGTATCTTTGGAGAAATGTCCTCCAGCAGGCCCATCATGTAAATCTATCATTACCTTTTTCACATCTTCTTTCTCTAAGCATCTAAGGAGGACTCCATCATAATTCTTTCTGAATAATATTCCTTCAACAATCTGATATGAGGCTAATTTAAGATGCAATGCTCTTCTTTGCTTAGAATTCCAATGTTTCGGTAATAATCCCACCTGAAGGTAATGCACAAGGTCTCGATACCAGGATTCCAGAGCCATGAAAAGAGGACATACATCCAACAAATGTAACTCAGCTTCATCTTCCTAGTCATGTTTTTCATTGTCTTTTCTTTCAGTCATTAGTCTGCACAATCCTTTCCCTTTGACTATAGAAGCTATCTTGAATTTGAGGTCATACTCCTATAGAGTTGTTACCCAGTTGTCTCTTCTTTCTCCCAACTCCTTTTGTATGAAAAGAGACCTCACAGCTGGGTGTGGAACGATTACCTTTGTCCGGTTCTTTAGTATGTATGGCCTGAATTGTTTCACCACTTTGAACACTGTGTAAGCTTGTTTATCCATAGCTGGGTAATTCAATTTAGCCCCTTGCATACTAGTGCTCATAAATGATATGGGGAACTCATCTCCCCCATCTTCCTTCTAGGTAAGCACAGCTGCTAGTGAGTCATCAGATGCGAAAGTATACAAAATAAAATCTTTCTCAAAATCTGGACTTTTGAGGGAGGGTGCATGCGCAACAGCTGTTTTGATTTTTCTAAATGCATTCTTCTCTACATCAGTCCATTTGAATTGTACACTTTTCTTTACCATTTGTTGCAAAATTTTAACAATTTGCACGAAATCTGGCACAAACCTTCGCACGAAGTTTATTGTCCCCATAAATGACTACATGCCCTTTTTATTATGGGGTAAGGGAATCTGTTCGATGGATTTGATCCTTTCTAGGTCTATAGAGATCCCCTTCTTAGAAACAACGTGACCCAACAACTTACCTTCTATAATAGCAAACACGCATTTCTTGGGGTTTAGTCAGATACCATATTTTCGGCAGCGTTCAAAAATTTGCTTTAGATGAAATGCGTGTTCCTCTCTTTTCTTTGAAAATATCATAATGTCATCGAGGTATACTACAGCATTATAGCCAATCAGACTATAGAAAGCTATGTCCATAGCCCTCTGGAAAGTTTCTCCAACGTTTATGAGTCCAAAGGGCATCCTTCTGTAAGCAAAAGTTCCCCACCTGGTTCTAAACATCGTTTTAAGTCTGTCTTCTTCAGCTACTAACACTTAATTGTAGCCTGACAATCGATCTAATAAAGAGAATAGTTTAGAACCCGAAACCATTTGTAGTATCTGCTCCATGGGTGGAACAGGATAATTGTCTTTATCCGAAGCGTGATTTAAGTTCCTGAAATCCACACATAGCCTGATTTCTCCAGATTTCTTCCTTACCGGAACCAGATTTGAAACCCATTTCGAGTGTCTAACCTTGAATATAATCCTAGCATCCAATAGTTTCTTGACTTCACTCTAGATTAAAGGTTCTAATTTTGGATGCATTTTCTTTAAAGGCTGTTGATACAGTTTGATTCCATATCTGATGGGGATAACATGCTGGAAAATATTGGTATCATATGTCTTCAGATATTCATACGTCCAAGGAAAAACATCTTTGGATTGTTTGAAAAGACTGATAAACTTATTCCTTTCATCTAGGGAGCAACACTTTCCCAAACTCAAATATTTAGGCTCCATTTCAGTCCCCAAGTTAATCAACTTGAACTGTAGAGACGAGCTATGAGTCTTCACATCCGTTGGTCTTCTAAATTTCTCGTTTAAATCAAACATTCGTTCTAAAGTCCTGACTCCTTTAGGAATGAAGTTATTGAATTTAAACTCAGCTTGATGTTCTTCATCATCAATAATTGCCCCTTTGAAAGTCTCATCATTTGTCAAGCATTCTATAATCTGTTGATCATCATCAAACACTCATGGATTGGTTATCATGTCTGGAACTGAAGGCTTGAAAAGAAATTCAATAGAGCATTGATTGTTAGAAGGCACAAGCCTCGCAGCTGAGCTAGCCAACAAGTTTGTTGCTGCATTCTTAAGTCTTGGAATCGATACGATGTTAAATGCATTAAAACCTTTAAGTAAATCGCATACTTGATTTTGATAAGCTTTTAAATGAGGAGAAATGCAATTTATTTGATTTCGAATTTGCTTTACAATTATTTCAGAGTCCCCAAACACCTTCATATTTTTTACTTTTAATTCAATTGCTTTCCTTATTCCCTGAACTAATGCCTCATATTCAGCTGTGTTATTGGTACATTCAAACTCTAACCTACATGCAAGAAAATTTTTGTTTTTCCTAGGGTCAATCAAGACACATCCGTCTCTCAACCCTTCTAAAGTTTTAGAACCATCAAACAAAAGTGTCCAAAAATCACTAACTACTGTGCAAGAATTAACATCTACTTCTACTGCTAAGTCTACTATTTTACAATCAATTTCATCAGCCTGTGAAAACCGAAGGAGATCAGGCTGAGCATCTAATGTATCATTGGATTCTTCCGCTTGATAGTTTCCTGGTTCTAGCTCAATAAAGTAATTTCCCAAAATAGAATCCACTAGTTCATTCTTACCCTCGAATTGAGTAACATTATGTTTCATGTGGGGCTCCCTCAAAACTTTAATTTTATTTAGGCTTTCTTTATATGGTAGCCATAGATGTGACCAGTCCGAGGAAAAATATTCGTTCAGCTTTGCCGACCAATCCCTGCTCAAAACAATCCCATAAGCTTCTGGTATGTCAGCCACCACAATATCAATGAATTGACACACCTTATGATTTGAAGATAAACGAACGAGAACATCCTCCATTTCCCCAATTACTTTCTCGTTCATTCTATCCAACTGAACGACCCTCCAAGTAGATGGTTTAGGTTGCCCATTTATATTTTTGCATACCGACAGTGGCATGACGTTGATTGATGCCCCCGAGTCTATCAGGAAGTTATGTACGTTGTGGTTGAAAATTTCAAAAGTGAGGAGAAAAGGTGGATTATTTCTTTTAGGCTTACCTCCCATACTTGCTTCACCAATTTCTTCTTCTTCCTGGAGTTGATTGTCAATAAGCAACCTCTCCTTCGATACTTCAAGTGCTTTCAATAGCTTTTCTTTCTGCTGCGTCACATTGCACATTTCAAATAATGAGAGGTTTGCCCTTACCCTTTTGATATCTTCCACAATGTCATAATTCATCTTATGTTCTGTGAGATTTGATTTAACATTGTTTATTTTTTGTTCATTGGTCTTAGTAGACATGTTGGTCTGTCTAGGATTTTGACTGGTGCTGGTAAATTCTAGAATTTTATTAGTTGGGGAGTTGTTCTGAAATTTCTTAACATTCTTTTGAAGTCTTTTGATCTTCGGGAGCATAATACTGTTTTCCTTAATCAACCCCTGGATTCTTGTCATTACGTTTGCTTCTAGGATGCCCTCATGTCTTAGATCCTTTTCCTCCTCAGCCTCAAACAACGAAACACAGTCCCATAAAACCATGGCCTCATCCTCCTGTTTTTTCATTGATGTATTACTGTCTTTCCCTTCTTCATCTTTATCTTCTGTTAATTTAGAATCCAACAGCTGATTCATAACCAAAGTCATTGAATTTATCCATTGAGGATGATTCTTCTCAGAATGGGTTTGTTGGTGGAAAGTGAAAAAGTTATCCATTCCTACCTCCGTTAAGTTCATAGATGCAGGATTGTGCGGAGGGGGTTGGGATTGATTGTTGTCTTCCCTTTTCTTGTAATAAGTTTTATAGAATTTTTGGGCCTCCTTGTCCTTTTCCAATTCTATGATTCTATTAGAGAGCTTCTACATCATTTTTGCCATTCCCTTGAAATCTGATAATTGCTCCTCCTTAGGCTTAGTAAATAACAAATTATTTCTCCCAACATTTTTTTCTCCTAACCGTTCAGGATGATCCTCAATGCTTTCTTTTTTGGCCTCTACCTTCTCCGCTTCTTCATAAGTCTCTGCTAGTGTAGGTTTGGCCTTCATTTTTTCAAACATGGCCAACTCGAGTCCCAGAGCTGAGGTATAATATTCAATCAGGGTTTGTCAGCTTCAGAAAAATTCTTAAGATAGGCCGCGAATCTTTGGGTAAAACTATGCACCTTCTCTTTTCTTTCTTTCTTTAAGGCGCACAGTCCTTTCATGAGAGCTGCATGAGTTTTTTGGGTTGCATACTTACTTCTAAAAATCCTTTCAAAAGTATCCCAGTCTGGGATAGAGTTTGCAGGAAAACCGAAATACCATGATGCTGCTACTCCTTTAAGGGTGTGTGGGAAAAGTCTACAAACTACATCCTCATTCTCCCCAGCCCTTAATCCTTCTACTGCCAAATAAAAAAAATTTAAATGGTCATCAACTAGCATCTTCTCATTGGATCAAACTTAGGCAGCATCTTCTCAAAATCTTGAGGTAAGTTGTGCAACGGAGGTGTTAATTTCAAAGGCGACCTGGCTTTCCAAGCAGGTGGTGCATTTGGTGGGTTGGGTGGCTGATTTGCGTTTATGTCTACCATGAGTCTAGGTGGAGAGTGAGGTGGTGAATGAACAGGAGTATGAATAGATGAACAGTAAGGTGTGTTTGGGCCCACTTGATTTAAATGCTGAACCACCTCTTGTAAGGCTATTTCTACAAGTTCTTCCAAATCTCCAACCAACACTGAGTCTTCCAAGATAGGACGGTCTTTCCTTTTATATTCTCTTCTGGGAAAGTTAGGGATAATTGGTAATCCTCCAATCTTCTTCACATATGCCCTAGTGTGTCTTCTTAGATCATTAACTACTTCTTTGTCCACATAATACAAATGCTCTCTACCCTCATGTTCAGGAATTGGATTGGGAAACAAACTGCTTTCTGAACTGTCATCGATGAAATAATATCGAGAAAACCACAGGGGAGGCACTTGTTGACCAATATCCTATCATGTTAGTTCATATTGTGGGTTTTAAAATTATCAAAAATCAAACCAATATATTGCACGTATTAGGGGGATGAGGGGTTTAAGGTGGTGGTGGGTAGGGTGGTTTATAAGGATTGAGGTATAAAAAGGGGTGGGGAGGAGGTTTTAAGTATTGGGAGGGGTTTCAACAAAAAGTGTTTGGGTCAATATCTCTCAAAATTAAGGGTATTCTTTAATATCCCACGATCGTACGTGCTATGTGAGATGTTCACTAAGTGAAGTCCCCATGGAGAAAATGGGTTTCCTCATCCAGCCATGCACTGGAGACCCTCCTTCTAGCGCCAGACACTATTGAGGATTGGAAATTCCTAGGCAACAATAGCAAGGGATTCTCCCCAGTCAACGTTCCCAACTAGCCCGTGATTGTTTGGTGTAGGGAATCCGTCCGGTTTGCGGTCTGGCTATCATACTTAAAGTCAAAAAATACAAAAATATACATGGTGGGCCAGGCCACAACCGGTAAAGCATTTTTATTTTTGTTACTTGACCTACGGTAGTCGGACCGCAAACCGGATGGATTCCCTACACCAAACAGTCACGGGCTAGTTGGGAACGTTGACTGGGGAGAATCCCTTGCTGTTGTTGCCTGCAAATTTCCAGGCCTCAACAAGGTCTTAAACACTTTTTAAATATAAATTTGGGGATAGGTATCATAAAAAAAACTATTTTTTTGTTTTTATTTTCGACATATCTCCCCGTGTTTTTACTCAAATTTTGATCAGGAGAGCTTGTTGGATGCGGACATCATCATCACATTTTTTCAAGTATTTCTTGTTTTTAGGGTAGTGAGGTCTATCAAAAGTATTCCAAGTGGGTACTCGTTGGATTCGTAATTTAATTCCACATCCAACGAGCTCTCCCGATCAAAATTTGAGTAAAAACATGGGGAGATATGTCAAAAATACAAACAAAAAATTAGTTTTTTTCTTTTCTTCCTCCAAAATTAATAAATATTATTTTATTATTTTAACTATTATTTTACTAATTTTTTTAGGAGACCCATTTTTAGTTGAAATTTCCTCTAATCACTTACAAAACAATCCTAACCTTCCTCAAACCAAATATAATATATGAAATGATATTATGTTTACTGAAACATGAAACCCTAATATGATCATAATCATCATATAATCATAAACAAATATTCACTACACATGAACAAGGTTTTGGGAAGAGGAAGAGCATCACATCTTTATTAATCATGGAAGAAGAACAAATGTTACCTTCTCTTCAAGCTAAGCACCTCTTGAAACTTTGATCTAGTTCTTATGTTTCTCTTCTCTAAGGGTCTTAGTCTCCAATCTCTGCAACACAAGGATCACAATCTAGGGAAAAGGTGGGGGGAATGAGTCCCAATTGCTCTAGCATAACAATGCAAAATTTCAAGTCCCCTCTCATGGATATCTCTCCTTCTATTTTACCACACCAGGTAGAGGACTGTTATAGCTGATTTTATCACACCAGTTACCCAGCCTCTGCAGGTCATGTTGGAAAACTTTGTCCAACCTCTGCAGGTCATGTTGGACCCAACCACCTGCCCTCTGTAGGTCATGTTCAACCCAACCATCTGGCATCTACGGGTCATTTTGGGGGAACAAACTTAACCTCTATGAAGCATGTTGATCCTAACCACTCATCCTCTGCAAGTCATGTTGGGGAAAACTTCTCAGCCTATATAGGTCATGCTGGGGGGAAACGGTCAACCACTACTAGTCCTGGTGACTTTGTTCAAAATACTAACCGTTCAAAACACAAGATCAAGTTCACTTGTAGTATTTGTGAGGGAGATTGACTTACTCATCAATTCCCTGCCATCGCAAAAGTATGAAGAGTTTGGTTTCAAGGTCATCTTATTTTTTGAACACCCTAAATTTTCTCAACAACCAGCCTCTCTTAGTCAGGTTGGACACAATCACCAACCTATGGTGGTCATGCTGGGGGAAACCAGATAGACACTACTAGTCAGGAGAAAACTAGTCGTTTGAAAGGAAAACTTAAGTTCCCGTGTAAGCAACGTGAGGGAGATCATCTTAATCACCATTTCTCTGCTGTTGCAGAGGTGCAAAGGGTGTGGTTCAAGACTCAATGATATCATGCTCCTGAACAACCTATAGTTTCTCAACAACCTAATCAACCTTTGGCTAATCAAGTGGTCGAATCACTCTCATCTTTGGTTCACTCCACTCTTCTTTTGGAGAGTGATCCTTGTGTGATTGAACCAATATCATATTTGGTCAATCCCACTCTCCCTTCGGAGAGTGACTTTCACGAAGCGGTTGAATCAATTCCATATTCGATCAATCCCACTCTTCCTTTGGAGAGTGAATTATCTGCTAGTCACATTTTCTTCACTTCCAGTTCAAAAATTACCAAACTAGGGGGAACTAAACTCATTTTGGATTAACCCCCACCAAGCTCTTGGATTGCTTCCTTTGATTGGGGCAGCAAGTTGAGTCGCGTCATCCTTTCGATGTACCTTTTCAGATAAAGGTCAAAGTTGAACCATGCACGATTGCTCATTGTATTGTAGATGAATGAGCCTTATTTAGTATTTTATCTGCACGTGCTTGGTGAGGCATGGAATCTCCCAGTATTGTGTCGACTGCTATTCAGTTACTAGCTTTTGATAGAAGAACTAGTACAACGTTGGGAATTCTTACTGAAACACCTGTTAATTTGGGTGGGAAAACCGTTCTAGTTGATTTCATGGTTATAGAGGACCCTTTGGACTTCAATATGCTCCTTGGGCATGATTATGTCTATTCCATGCAAGTTGTGGTGTCAATGTTCTTTTGTGTGATGTACTTCAATCATAATAGAGACATTGTCACTATCGATCAATTGGATTTTCTTGATCTGTCTCCTAACCCAACTAGAGACCAAGTCTTTCCTTTAGTTATTCCCAATGTCTCAATAGACACTACCCCACCATGGGTGAGCTATGTGACCTCATTTCCCTCATGCTCTTCTTCTACTGAAAAGAATCTTATTTGTTCATGCTTGTCTTTTCGGGACTTGGTCCCAGCAGTTGACTCAGGTCATCCATCCTATACAGACTATGGATCCCGCTCTCCACCTTGTTGATCCATTTGAAAGATTAGATATGTGTCATACCTCGGATGATCTACTTCCTTCTCATGAATTCTTCCTAGAGTATTTAAGGATCTTAAACTTTTACTTTGCCAATGTTTAATATTTTATATGGTAATAAGTTAAACAAATAATTAGTCTTATATTTTTTTATTTTTTAACCCACCTAATTTTAAGAGACGGCTTGAGATTTTTGTTATAATACAGTGATACATTTTGGAAATTTCGTTGAGTGAAAAAAACGAATTATATATAAGTTAGAATTTGAAAAAAAAAAAATATTTTATATATTTAATTTTAAAGTTAATTTTAGTAATTTTTAACTTTTACAATATAATTATTTGATTTGAAATGAAGTTGGAAACAAATTAAATATCATATAAAATATTTTTGGAGAAATTGTTTCAATCAAGGCTAATCATCATCATAAAAGGGCATAAACACTTTATACATGATATAAATAACCTTACTAAAATAGGTAAAATTTAGTCAAAATTTTTAAATAAATAAACACAAATTTACAATAATGGAGAAAGAATAGTCAACTTATTGATATAAAAAAACTTAAATGCATGTAAGCCTTGTACATAAAAATAAATAAAATCTAGTCAAAAAATTAATTAAATAGAAACCATAATGTGAGTGACCATTTTTTAACGAAAGGTTATCTATATTTAATAACATTAATTCGGGTAGTTATTTCTATGAATAACAACTATATCTATTTACATTTATTTATCTTCATAAGTTAGGTTACTCTTCTCCATTACTCTAAACTTATAATCATTAGACGAATCTATTTTTACATTAACAATAGCAATTTCATCAATACAAAATTGTAAATTTGACAAAGATTGTCTAGTAAGTTTAGTGGCCTATTTCGGGGATGAGAAAGCTTCTTTTTTCCTAAATACTTTTGAAAAATAATAAAATAACAAATAAATTATAGAATAAAATAATAAAAATATAAAAAAAGTAATTTGTAAAACAAAATATTAAAAATTGTTTTTTTTTAATTTTAAAGTTGAAGACCTTTTTGGGAATTTACTTTAACACTATGAATCCATTGAAACATTGAAATGTTTACAAAAATGAAGGGAAAATGGATGTATAAATCTTTTCTACAAAAGTGGTAAGTTCCTCTTCATTTCATTTTGGTATTTGAATAATAAGAAAATTATAAGATAAATTAAAATAATAGATTATTTCAATTAAAAATAATAAAAGCTATAAGTAAATTATAAAATAAAATAATAAAAATAGCATTTCATTTTAAATTGGAAGAACTAATAGGAATTCACTCACTATTTCCTTCATGAAAGGAATTGAAGTATGGTCCTCACATAAAGATAGGGGGTCTTTTACATAACAAAGCATGTTTTGCAAAACACTTTTTTTTGTAGAATTCAACAATCCCTACGTTTTTATTAAACATAGGAATGGGAAAAACCGAGTTAGCCAAGTGCGATTCCATGTGTTAAGATTCCATATGATAAGCTAGAGATCATTAGTATTCAATTCAGTTTCACAACAATATCATATACAAGATCACAGAAAGAAACACAAACACAAGATATACACAAATTTATCCTGGGAAACCCTTTAGGGGAAGAAAACCCAGCAAAACTTCCTCAATATAGATGATCAAAAGTACAAGGACAAAACCTCAAACAAATGCTTCTTCTCCTTGCATATATCTCTCTCTTATGCACAATACACAAGTGAGTGTGTGTATCCAAATGAGGAGCACACCTCTTCTATTTATACATTATCTTCCACTTGAATATTTCCTTGACTAGGTCGGCCCCAACAAACTTACTGGGTCGACTTACCTAGGAAGACTCAAAACAATATAATATTACTTTCTGGAGGGTTTTATCGACCTGAATTACAATAGAGGTTTTATCTCATGACTCTATGATGACCAAATACAATAATACCATCCCGATGGAGGAATGAAACATTTCGGATATATTACATTAATAAAATACAATAGAATATTCTTCGAAGTTACAATATTTCAACACTCCCCCTTAATGAGAAGGGTATTCTACTTACAACAACAACATCAACTATAGGAGCAAGGAGAGAGAGCATCATCAACAACATCACGATGATACATGTATAAATTATCAGAATTTTTCTTCAACAACATCAGCAACTGTAACAGTTACTAGAACATCTTCAATATCTTCAATACTGCAGCATCATCTTCTACACCACAAAGTCTTCATCTTTGATCTTCGTCTTCTTGCAGCACTTGATCACTCAATTATCTACAAAAACACTTGATCTTTCGATCAACAACAACATCATTTGCAACAACACTTGATCTTTCGATCAGCAACAACATTATCTGCAGCAACACTTAATCTTTCGATCAACAACAACATCATCCGTAGCAACGTAACCTACAACACACATTATCTAATTATGGGATGATCAATCCCTTTAACTTTAGGACATAAGTCCAAGGATGATGCAATCCTTTCCACATTACTGAGACAAAAGTATGAGGATCACTCTAGGACTAATGTTCAGGGATGATACAATCCTAACCACATCACGGAGAAAAAAGTATGTGGATCACTTTAGGACTAATGTCTAGGGATGATACAATCCCATCTACAGCATGAAGAAAAAATTTTGTGGATCACTTTAGGACTAATGTCCAGGGATGATACAATCCCATCCACATCATAGAGACAAAGTTTTGCGGATCACTTCAGAACTAATTTCTAGGAATGATACAATCCCATCCACATCACAGAGACAAAGGTTTGTGGATCACTTTAGGACTAATGTCCATGGATGATACAATCTCACCCACATCACGGAGACAAAGGTCTATGGATCACTTTGGGACTAATATCCAGGGATGATACAATCCCATTCACATCATGGAGACAAAATTATGCGGATCACTTTAGGAATAATGTCCAGGGATGATACAATCCCATCCACATCACATAGACAAAAGTATGTAGATCACTTAAGGACTAATGTCTAGGGATGATACAATCCCACTGCAATACTCCACCTTTTGAGGAAGGTCCCCCACTGCAACATCATCATCATTGCTCCCCTTTTTTGAGGAAGGTCCTTTCGAACTATACCAATCTTGTCACATAAGTAATAAAACTTTACTCGAGACATAGGCTTAGTTAACACATGATCAACTTGTGCATCGGTGCTCACATACTAGAGCTTTATATCTCCCTTCTATGCCATATCCTGTATGTAAAAATATTGTATTTCTACGTGCTTTGATTTATCATGAAACACAGGGTTCTCCATCATCTTTATACAACTCTAGTTGTCATATAGAATCACTGTGGTATCCAACTCAAGGTCAAATAGACTTGACATCAAATTTTAAATCCATATGGCTTCACAACTAGCAGAACAAGTTGCTATATACTCTGCTTCAGTTGTGTTGAGAGAAACACTAGACTGCTTCCTGCTAAACCATGAAATCATGGAGGATCCTAGACAATAACATCGACCTAAGTTTCTCTTCATGTCCGAGACACTTCCACACCAATGTACATCTGTATAACCATACAATCTATAGTTATGATCTCCAACATAGTATAGACCAAAGTCTATCGTACCTTTCAGGTACCTCATCACATGCTTTGTAACTTCCAAGTGAAAACGTCTTGGTTTAAATAGATACTAACTTAGGGTGTTCACAACAAAGCATATATTTGGCCTGGTATTCATCAAATACATCAATGACCCAATAATTTGTTTGTACTAAGTCATATCCACTGACTCTGATGATTCATCAACTAACAAATTTAGGTTGGTATCCATGGGTGTGGCCATGGATTTACATTCAAACATATCAAATATTTTTAGAAATTTCACATCATACTTTCCCTGGTTTAGAAAGATTCCTTCTGAGTTCTGTCATACCTCCATATCTATAAAATATTGTATCAATCCAAGGTCTTTTATCTCAAATTATTCGGCGAGCTTCTTCTTGCATTCTACAACTTGTTTCTCATTTCCTATCAGAAATAAATCATCCACATACAACAATAATATGACAGTTTCGTCATCCATAACCTTAAAGTAAAGGTTAGGGTAGGCTTTACTTTTGGTAAATCCCAAGCTCGTCAAAAATATATCTATCCTTCCATACCAAGCTCTAAGAGCTTGCTTCAATCCATATAGAGCCTTATTTAACTTATATACATGAGTCCATCTATCTTGACCTTCAAATACCTATGGTTGTTCTATGTACACTTCTTTCTCAATAATCAGGAAAGTTGTCTTCACATCCATCTGGTGTAAATGCCACTTCACCATGGATGAAAGTGCCACGATGGTTCTATTGGAAGTGTACCTTGCTATTGGTGCAAATGTCAATTCATAATCAATTCCCTCTTTCTGAGAGAATCCTATATCCACAAACCTTTCCTTATATTTCTCAATACTTCTACCAGTTGCATGCTTTATCTTGTAGATCCATTTGGAAGATACCACACTTTTTCCTTCTTGTTTGGGAACTATATCCCAAACATAATTCTTCATTATTGATTTGTATTCTTCCATCATTTCTTCTACCCATTCTTTCTTATTTATAGATTCTTCATAATTGGTAGGATCTTGATCTACAAGATCACACATCAAAGCCACATAACTATAAAATGGCTTCGACTTCTTGCTTACTCTTGTGGAGCCTTTTGGATCTCCATACTTCTCTTCTTCTTGTATAATTCCTCTTACCCAAGCAAGATTTCTCTTTCGTGACATATTAATAGTAGGAGGTTCTTGAGGTTCTAGAATATCATGGTATTCTCATGTTTCATCATAGGGGGAGGGAGTATCTTCTACATTTCTCAGAGCAACATCTTCTTCATATACTTCTTCACGATGGCATTTTTTGGATCTCTTGATAGCTCCTTCTTCGTCAAATGTTACATCTCTACTAATTTCCATGTGATGGAATCCTGGGACGTATATTTTGAAGGCTTTGGAGACTTCACAGTATCCAATAATTATCCCCTTCTTTCTAGAAGGGTACAACTTGGTTCTCTTTTCTTTTGGAATGTGAACATATATTGGGTAACCAAATATCTTTAGGTGGCTCACTTCAGGGTTCTTTCCTATGAACATTTCTTCTAGAGTATTGAATCCAAGGGCACTATGGGATAATCTATTTTGTACATAAATTGTTGTCCTTGTTGCTTCATCCCATAAATACATTGGAAGATCTTAATCGTGTATCATTATCTTCATTGCTTCCATAATGGTCCTATTCTTTCTTTCCACAACACCATTCTGTTAAGGATTGTAGGGATTATTTATCTCCCTCTTGATTCCAGCTTCTTTACAAAAGGATTCAAAATATTTCGAAGTATATTTTCCACCATTTTCTTTTCTGAGTGTCTTGATTCTTCTTTATGAATGATTCTCTATCAAGGCTTTGAATTCCTTGAATTTTCCAAATACTTCATCCTCTATTTTCAACAAATATATCCATGTCTTTCTTGAATAGTCATCAATAAATGTAACATAATATTCATAATCACTCAAAAATGTGGAGGGCATTGCACCACATACATCTAAATGGTTTAATTCCAATGTACCTTTAGTCTTTGTATCACTCTTCAGAAACGGATTCTTAATATTCTTTTATTTTTTCACATCCTTTGCAAATGCCTTCATCACTACTTTTTTCACATCGGGTAGTTCTTTGTAGTTGATCTAATCAAGCCTCCTATGCCATAATTCACTTGGGCTAGTGGTATCATGAACAAGGGTTGTTTTTTAATGTTCCTTGAGTTTATATAAGCCTTCTTCTTCACCAATGACAATTGCATCTTCAGTTGATTTTCCTTTGGTCCACACAAGTACTTGTCCATCTATGAATGTGACCCTATATCCTTTCTTATCTAGTGTTGAGATAAAAAGTAAGTTCTTCTTCAAACCTGTTACATATAAGACTTCATTCATCTTCATGTGGGTTCCATAATCAAGTTTGTAGCTTTCTACACCAATTCCTTTGATAGGATATTGACAGTCATCTCCTAATGATACCTTTTGAGGAGAGTTATTCTCTTCAAGTTTTTAAAGAGTTTTCTTTTGTCCCTTCATGTACTTTGAATAGACACTATCAATAAGCCATGTATCTTCTCCATGTGTCACAACCCCATAGAGTGCAAAGAATAATACATACTCTTATGCATATTCTTCTTTTGGTTGTTTTCTTCGAGGTCCTTCTTCCTCTTCTTCTTCATCTTCATATTTAGCTAGGTCAGGTGCATGATGTGTTTTTTTGTTGATCCTCTTCCTGTATTCTTCTTTCTTCAATGGACAATTTCTTGCAATGTGTCCTAGCTTGTCACAATTGAAAAATTGAAAGTTGGAGTAGTTTCTTCTTGGATTGTTTTCTCTTTTCCTTTGCAAATTCTTGGAAGTTTGAGACTCCTTGTGGCTTTCCTATTTGAATTTAGATTGAATTATTCTTCTCTTGATATGGGTGGCAAGGGCTTGATCAATTTCTTTAAGTAGAGATTCTTTAATGGCTACTCTAGCCTCCTCTTGGATGCAATCTTCCCATACAATGTCCAATTCCATGCTTTCCTTTATGGAACACATAGTCTGGATGAATGAATCCCAAGTTCTAATGAGACCATTGAGAGTTATCATAACTAGCTCATCTTCATCAAGGGAATCTCCAATGGATTCTAGCTTCTCCTTGAAATGGGAGACCCTTGTGAAGTAGTCTTGGATGGATCCTCCTTGGTACATCTTGGTACTCTTCAGTTGAGATCTCAAATTCATCTTTCTATTGATGTTCCTTCCTTCATAAATTATGTATAGGGAATAATACATCTCCTTCAGGGTCTTTGTCGATGAAAATTGAGGAATCAAGTGGTCTTTGATAGAATCAACAATGATCCTCATTTCCTTAATAAGGTCCTATTGGCCGGATTTTCTGACCTAGGCCAACTAAGGAGATTAATCCCACACAAGTTGCTTAAAACAGCTTCCGATGTGTTTGGAATGGAAAAATCTCACATGTTATGGTCTCCTGCTACCAGCTGAATTTACCCTCTTAAGCAGAATATAAAAATTCAGCAAAATGTTTCCTAAATTAAACTATTATTTAAATTCTAATTCAATTTCTAAGTCTATTCTAATCTAATGTGCTTTCTTAATGAAAGTCTTCTTGTTTTTTAGTTTTGTTCAGTTTTAAACTTAATTTAAAATACAAAACTATTGATCTAAAAAACTAACTAACATCTACTAAAATCTTACTTAAATAAACTAAGTTTAAGTACAACTAGAATTAAAATTAAAACTATTTACCCTATCTCAACTAGCTGAGAGCAATTTTAAAAGATTAAATTAATTATCAATCAATTAATAATTAATAACAAAGAGATAAACGATAATAATTAAGATAACAATATTAGAATTACTTATCGTAAAATCACCTTGTTATAAATCATTCTAAAACAGAAAAATTAAAATATAAAATTATCTTAATATATTCTATAATATTATGTTAATTGATAGCTAATGTCCAATATTACATGTTCGAATACAAAATTATTTTTATTAAAGAAAATATCGTAAAATTACAAATGCTCTTCAGAAATAAACATGAAAGATATTATCACTAAATCATAATCATCAATAAAAGTATTGAGTAAAAAGATTCAGTAATAATTTATCGAACATTAATATTATGTGACAGAATATAATTTTGGATAATAAATACAATCATAACACATTATAATTGTGTAAAAAGTATAATGATAAAACGATATATTGAAATATATATATATTAAGTTTTCAAAAATAGTAACAGACAGTGATACCAGTTTGAGAACTCAAGTCCCATTTCTCCCCAAAGGTAAAACTCCAGCAAAGAAATTAAAACCAGAACTGTAATTATATTTTAGATAAGTCTATTTCTACAATACTCCATCGACCAATATTAAGAGAAACAAAAAACAAAATTTTTGGGGAAGAAATTCCCTCTAATTCTCCCAACATTCTCCTGGCAGCGTCTCCTCAATTCTTCTCCTTCAAAGCAAAGTTTACAGAAAAGAAAAATGATTTCCAAAGACAATAAATTCATCTCCAGATCTCCAGAGACCCCTCTATAATCAGTCTTTCATAGTTTTATAAGAAGGACCAATAATTGCCTCTCCTATTTCTATGCAACTAGAATTAAAAAACAAGATGTTGAGTCTACATCATCGAACATCTAGAAGCTGGGATATTAACTATCATCTTCCTCATTAGTGCACCTGGCATTTGTACTGTCAAATTGATAACTGCTTTCTTATCTATGAATGTCGACTTATCCATGTAGCAACTGTTGTTTGAAATTTGGAATCTAGATAATTCCATCTTGAAAATGACTTCATCATTTGTTGGAAAAATAAAAGGAAAGAACACCACCAAAATCGAGGATCCATATGACACCTGCAAAATCAATTAACCATGCATGAGTTTTACCATAAATATTAAAACTGAAATAACAATTCAAATTAAATGATATGCAATGCCTATCGAATCTATGATTCTGTGGGCATGCCAATTACCTGTTCATCAGTAGTAACAATTTTAAGGTGCACTTCTAAGTTTAATAACTCGACGAGCCTCAGACAATTTAGCCCTTAATTTTATACTTTCCATTTTATGTTGTTCTTCTTGTTTCAAAAGCTTCCTGTTAGCAGTAATCCAAGATTTTTTCAGAGTTTTCAACTTGTCATTTTTCTCCTTTAAATCCTACCATCATTTTATCCAAGTTAATAATTCGTTCCTTAAGTTCTGCACTTCATCCTTCAACACAATGGAATTCGATTCAGCTTTTTCCAGTTTTCCTTTTAGTTGTTTAATTTTCTGTTTTAATTTTATAGATTTCACAGTGAGTCCCCAGCGTCTGCTCTGATGAATAATCATTATTCAAGGCAGACCCTAACTTGAGTTCTTTATCATTTGGAAGAATCGGTGATTGATTCTCATTATAATCATTATTCAAAGATACAATAGGATTATCCATTTTTTCTTCACTCCTGTGAAGATACTTCTACTGATCCATAATCCTCTTCCTCACTTAAAATTTTGATAAAAGACAAATTCTGGGCAGGAACCAGTACTTTTGAAGTGGAAGATTTCATGCTTCTAGTAATTCTGCGTAAACCCATCCCTGTGTTCGGGTACACAGCGTACTCCCAAAAGACCGAACACCTTGAGCAACCACTTCACACAAATAGATCACAGATCAACACACCGATGTTTGTCATGTGGTTAAAACGCTCGAGAGGGAAATAGTCCATGGCCCCAGCCAAATAGCTACTTGGAGCAATTTATTATGCAAAAGAAAGAAAGTTACATGAGCTTCTCATAATAGATCAACTACCCAAGGACCCTTTATGCTATTTAAATAGAGATCATAGACCAATCGGGTGTTAAGCCACGGATCAATGGTAGGTATGATATAAGAGAATTTGAACCATCGGATCAAAAGTTTCTAGATCATGATTCTTGGAAACTTAAGCCAAAAGAGAAGAGGCTCACTGAAAATAAGAACTTGTTCGACGTTGATCTCTAGGATCACCGGCAAGATCACCAGCTGCTTCACATGTTGAACGGACCCATCGAGGAAGTATTGGTGCTAGTGCAATTGGAGGAACATGAGCAGGAAGAGGTGGATTTTCATCCTCACTATCATGATCAGAAACTGGAGTTGGAAACCTGTTAAGGAAGCTAGAAGAAGAAGAAGAAGAAGGCATAATCACTGAATCAGGCTCGCAGGCCAAACATGGCACACCCGCCAAGTTAGGCTAGCAGGCCAAGAGATTTTCATCAAATTTAACATCTCTTCTAATGATTATGTCATGAGAATGTGGCTGAAGAAGTCTATAACCTTTTACATCTTCAGAATATCCAACAAATATGCACTTTTCACTTTTAGGTTGCAATGCTTTCCATTTTTCATTTGGAATGTGAGCCCATGCTTCATAACCAAACACACGAAAGTGACTTACATCTGGTTTAATTTTACTCCATGCTTCTTCTGATGTTATACCCTATAAAAAATTTAGTGGGTGTGTGATTAACTATGTAATTTGCACAATTTATGGCCTCAACCCAATATTGAAGACTTAGTCCCTTAGATTGGATCATACAATTAGCCATTTCTTTTAAAGTGCGGTTCTTCTGTTCAGCTACACCATTTTTGTTGTGGTGTATATGGAACAGTGTGTTGTTGTTGGATTCCTTGTTCAATGTAAAAATTAGTGAACTTGTTGTTAACATATTCTCCTCCATTGTCAGATCTTAACTTAATGATTTGATGACCAAATTGTTTTTCAACAAGGGCCTTGTAGGCCAAGAACATGTTAAATACTTCGCTCTTAAGTTTTAGAAAATAAACCCAAGTGCGTCTAGAATAGTCATCAATGAAAGTTAAGAAATATTTGAAACCAGAAAAAGAAGCAGATGGAAGAGGGCCACACAAGTCACTATGCACAAGCTCCAAGGGAACCGAGGCGTGCCAAGAGGCACGTTTGTCAAAACTGTCACGATGATGTTTTTCGAGTACACAGTTGGAACAAACACCATCCTTGCAAGATACCAGCAGAAGACCAGTCACCATATTGTCTTTACATAGTTGTTGCAATGAGCGATAATTTAAGTGACCAAATTGCTCATGCCAAAGTTTGCTCAAGTTATCACTATGAACAACAAAAACTGAAGGAAAAGGTGATGACCCAAAGTTGTTAAATTTGTACAACCTGGTAATATCATCAATAGTTCTAGTAGCAAGGATATTTTGAGGATTTTTAAAATCCTTGATTACAACTTGGTGAGGTGTAAACGTCACAGTTTTACCTTCACTTGAATGAATAATTTGATAGACTGATAACAAATTGAAGGAAATTTTTGGAACACATAGTACATCACTGAAATGACCATTTTCTACTGGAACTGTTCCAGATCCTACAACACTTAGAGATCTATCATCACCAACAAATATTTGTTTGGTGTTACATTCATGCACAATAGAAAAGATGGCTTTATCCTTAGCCATATGATAAGATGTTCCAGAATCAATGAGCCATTCAATTGAAGTAGAAGAAGCAGATGCAGTATAAGAGTAACCAGAAGCACAAAGTGCATGTCCATGAGAGGTAGATTTTGAAGACAAATTTAAGCTGATGTGGTGCTTCTTCATTGCTGCTTCCAAGGGTGCCATCTTCTTAAAACACTTAGATTCATCATGATTATATTTTCCACAAAAATTGCAATGGCACTCAGTATTCTTTCCTTTTTGCTTGGATCCTTTGTCATTTTTTAAAGAAGGAGTTGACTGAGAGGGTTTAGGACCCTTGTTGTTTTTTTTATTATTGCGAAAATTATGTTTCTTGGGAGGCTTGGACTTTTCTTTCTGTTGGGACAATAGGGCTTTCCCAGATGTATCTACATTGTTAATTGTTCCAAGATGAATGAGCTTATCTTGCTCTCTAATTAAGGAATCACAAAAGGATTCAAGGCTAGGCTCTTGATAGCTAGCAGCGTTCAAGGATTCTTTCATGGAGTAGAATGTAATGCAAAAATAGAATATGCAGGTCCAAGTTTTGAAAGAATATGATAAATACATTGTTTGTCTTATTTCTTAATCTTGCATTCTGCACATAATAGTCTAAGAGTTTTATACTTAGATAAATAGTCTTGAATGCATGAAAAATCATTTGGATTCAAGGAAAGTAACTCATTCTCAAGTTGATGACTTCGAATTTAATTGTGTTTACCAAACACAGATTCCAACTTTTCCCAAGCGAGATTAGGTTCATCAATTCCAGATATGTGGAATCACAAATCAGTAGAGATTGACATCCCAATCAATCCACGAGATTCATCACATCTATTTTCCCATTTAATTTTCTTATCATCATCAGTGTTTTTTGTTTCTTTCCCTGAGGTTATCCTGAAAAGTCCCCTACTTCGCAGAACATCCTCCATACGAGATTTCCATGAGAAATAGTTAGAAGTTGTAAGTATAATATCACAAGGGGCGGCCATAATTTAAAATAAATGCTGAAATAACAGAAACTAACTATCTATATGTAAAGAGGTCAAAAAAATATGCGGTTTAAAAAAAAACGGCACTTAAAATTGATTCTGGATGATGAAGTTATGCTTGATCAAAGAAAAAGTTGAATATGTCCTCAATAGTGACGTGGAAGATATTAACTTGACCAACTAAAAAGGGAAGCCCCCTCTTCCCAAGATCAACCTTTGACAATCACTTTTACAATAAAGTTGTTTTGAAGTGAATCACTTTTGTATAATAAGAAATGTTCACTTTTACAATAATGTGACTTTTAAATAGTGCGGCAATAAATTAAAAACTTAAGTGACTCACTTTTATTTTATTTTATTTATGTGAGATGCACTTTTACAATAAAGTAACTTGAAAATATAAATTGCATGGACTAAAAAGTAGCTTAATAAGACTTGAAATCAAGACCTATTAAGTAATAAATCAACTTTGGACCAAATGAGCTAAGTTTAAAAAGTACATAAAATAATGGAAAGAGGAAGGGGGCTTTTTTTCTTTTCTTTTTTTTACTCTTCTCTCTTGTTCTCCGTGCTTGCTTTCTTTTCCTGCAAATCACAAAAAAAACTTTTCCATACTATGGGGTTAGATCTTGGTTAGCTTACCTAGAAAGTCTACATTTTCAAGTTTTCTCGTTGTTTCTGATTTTCCGTGATCGCACAAGGTGCATGGCAAAGAGCATACGTAGCCAAGAAGACAAGAAAAAAGAAAAAGAAAACTTTCCCTTACTGTTTCTGATTCGCCGCGATCGCGCAAGGTGCATGGAAAAGATCATACGCAGTCAGGGAAGGTAATAGTCTGAGACTACAACAAAAAATATCTAATAATAAACTGATAAAATGTGAGAGATTTACAAAAAACAAATCCGTCACTGTAACATTATACCTTTAGATTTGTTAAAATGGGTGTTTCTGGAGCAAACGAAAATGGTTTTCAGTGAAACAAAAACTATTTCCCAATGGAAACGGTGCTCTGGACACAATGGAATAGCTCCCATAAGCCAAAAATGAACAAAAAAATTAGAAACAAAAACCCTTTCAAACTTTCGGCAACAGCAGTTCCAGATCTTTATCAAAACCGAAAGCGGCTCTTCATAAAAGCTCTGATACCATATTCAGGTACACAGGGTACTCCCAAAATACTAAACACCTTCAGCAACCGCTTTACACAAATAGATCACATATCAACACACCAATGTTTGTCACGTGTTTAAAACCCTTGAGAGGGAAATAGTCCACAACCCTAGCCAAATAGCTACTTGGAGCAATTTATTATGCAAAAGAAAGAAAGTTACATGAGCTTCTCATAATCGATCAACTACCCAAGGACCCTCTATGCTCTTTAAATAGACATCATAGACCAATCGGGTGTTAAGCCACGAATCAATGGTAGGTATGATCTAAGATCATTTGAACCGTCGGATCACTCTATGTCTAGAACATATCGTGACCATCGGATTAAAATATTTACAAATGTATACTAATGCATACTAAAGAAACACACTTTTACCCAACAGATATATTACATAAGTTGATCTTAACTAACTCCTAAGTGTTTAAATATCCTAACACCCTATAATGGGGAATTCTAATAAACCCGATTCACCATCGAATTTTACCTTTCCTTTGTTTAACAATTTTGACTTTTCCCTTACATTCGAAGATACAGTATGAAGATCTTCGTACACAGCCGATACCACCAGGGTTTCAAACTTTAAAGGAAGGGTTTCTATCGTAGCTGTATTCTCTGGATTATCTTCTATCGGCATTCTTAATTTAGATGTTTCAACATATTTTGATTTAGAATTGGTTTTATTCTGAGGACAACGTTTACGTTTTCTACGAGTTTTTGGATGCAGAGTAGGCCAATACTGGGTTAATCCAAAACGATTTGCACTCAAAAATTCATCCCAATATCTACTGATGTGATTTAACTGGTACTGAAATAAGATCTTGAGGAGACCATGATGAAATAGACTTTGTTCTATATCTCCAATAATATTCTGTACAGTATGAGCCATTTTCCTAAGACTATGAAGCAGAAAGAAAGGAAAATTGATTTTGCTACCTTTTAAGGCCATCAACAACCGTAAATGATAGTAATGCATATGAGAGTAGCAGCCATCGCAGGTAACATACCTTATTAAAATATCAAAACAAGCCTTCCATTGCAGTTTCAAAAATTTAACAGAAACGCCTCTTCCAAGATCCGAACCCTCTGGTAATGGTAAAAGAAACATTTCACACTTCTTCTTATTGACATTCTGACCTTTGAACCAACACTCACCAACTTGAGGAAGCTTAGTAGCTTTAGCAATCATATCCTCATTCAAAGAAAATTGTCTGGTTATTCCCACATGATGACCACTAAAAACTTTAAAAAACGAACCCCAGCCTATTTGATCAAACAATGCGGCTCCTTCTGGGTTTGATTCAACCAACTCAGGGCCTGAAATCTCAAAGCAATTCAAGGGTGCCATTTCCACTTTGCAAAGTTTTCGATTAGGGTTTAGGATGAAGGGATGCATGAACACAGATGGTATTGGAATCCATGTGAATGGCATAATGTAAAATATCACATTATAACCCAGTTCATCTGAGATGAAAACTGAAATCCTAAATCTAATTTTAGTAACCATAGTTTCAACGTAATGGAAACTAGTTCTGAAATTCTATTTCTTCAAAAATCGAGACCACCAAGCTAACCAAATCATTATGCAACACTTCTTGGCAACCATTATCTGATTTCAAGATTTGTTCTCCCAACAAAGTGAATTTCGAGGTTAAAATCATAAAAACTAAGATTTGAAAATAATAACCCTGTACGTAAAGATTTATGAGAATCGTTTCAAAATGACAAAAATAACACACTACATTGCATGTGTCTGATTATGAGATTTCATATTTAATCCCAATGTGTTAGAATGATGACCCCAAAAATTGACAGAAATCACCATTTAATAAATAATGATTTGCGTTGAAATTCTTGTCAATTCGTGATGTAAAAAAAATAATAGGTGTAAGGATGTATAGGTTCGTGTCATAGTCATTCCCTCCCAGCACTTAACCTTTGCTATGATAAGTCTAATACGTGGAGGTTAGATATAACATCGACCTAAACAATAGGAAACCATATGTTTGAAAATGATTATGATGTATAAATGATATCATCAATAATAATCGACAAGTAAATCTTTCCAATATAAGTCCATCAAAAATATTAACTTGGAATATCAACTTGTGGGTTATTAGAATTAACATTCATAAGCCATATAAATGTTGATTAGAAAACTTCATACCAAGCCAACCTTTTAGATCAGAATCAATTTTGATTTATCATTAGAAGCATAGATAAATGATTCTAATCAAAATTTTGAAAAATAAAAATAAAGCCAAGATCTTTTATTATAAATATATATAAGGAAAAATTGTATTCATTTACACATTATATGGGACATAAGTTATAGAAGTTTATAATGATAAAAATGTTCAACAAACATATAAAGGTTTTGATATAATAGAAATTTGCCAACCTTACATATATGTTTGAACATTTTTGTTTGATAAATAACATTATGTCAAATATTTGAAGCCAAGTATTAAAAATAAATTTTAATAAATACAAGGGTTATGAATCACTTAAGCTAATTCTTTCTTACCAAATAATATAAAACAACATTTCATTTATATTAATAATATATGATCATGGAATAATGGGAATGAATATAACAACTGCAAAAATGAAAGACTTAGCTTGATTCAAAGTGTTTCCTAAACTACCATTTTGGCCTCTAACTCTTCCTTTATTGAGAGTACCTTCAGAATCGAAGATTCTAAAGGCACTCTTATATAATATAGAAGAGTACTGATCAATTTTGCTCAACAAAACAGAAAAAATTGAGAGGGTTGTTGCCTACCAAAAAATGGTGACGACCTGGGCGAACCAGTTATCTCTGCTCATACAATTTTCAAACGATGATATAAACAAAATCTTAAAATCTATTCAAAACAATAAAAAAGTCTCATTCTAAGTAAAAACCATTATCTGATTTGTATTTGCAAATATAATTCAGAAACATCCCATCTCTGTAAATAAATATTTTGTTAAAGATAAACTTAAAAATAGCCTAATCAAAACAAAGTACTTATGATAAAGATAATCCATACCATCAGTATAAAATATAGAAATTTACTTTACTGATAAATTTCTAGGATCTGTTCCATGAATATAATATTTTTTCTTCCCCTTTTTTTTTTGAGATTCAAACAATTACTCTGATTGAAGACTACTATCTAGGCATGATAACCTGATGTGATAGTATCATTCATGAGAACTTCCTAGAATAAGCAAGTCGGCTCGTGATGAGACCTCCTATTCTTCAATCAAAGTTATGTTTCACTTATTGAGTTTAAAAGTTTATATTTTATAAAATAAGATATCATTACCTAGCATGGTAACCAAATGGTAACGTCAGTCACTAATATCACCAGAAAATGAATCAGTTGGCTCATGATGAGACCCCCTATCTCTTGACCTTAAGACCAAGAGCCATTATCAGTTTCCTAATAATGTCATATTGATGATATTTATGATCCTGATCGGATCGGCTTATTACTAAGACCTTCTGTCTCTTATTTTGATTTTTTGGAACTTTTATTTAATGGAACAGATCTAAATTTTTTCCAGATTGTAAATAAATTTACAATGACTGATGATAAAGATTCATGAAGATTTTTCAAATTACAAGTTTTGAAAAAGACATTAATTAGCCATCTTATCTATCAAAAGAAAATAGGAAAATGAGGGATAATCTAAACCATATTTACAAATATTTACAAATGATGACATGTTCTTAAAAGACTTAAGAAACTTTGATCATTCAAAACCAATTTTTAAAAGACTTAGTCTAATATCATAATTTTAAAATAATGAACAAACTGAATCAAACCATAGGACTTTATTTATTTACAAATGTCCTCTTAAAAACATATGTACATTAGTGACTGATTATTTTGAAACATATATATAGAGATTCGATAATCCTTAATAAATAATTGATATGTTAATACTTGATTAACAATAATCGAAAATAAGCTTCAAAAATTATTTACATGGGTCAAATGATATTTGAATGTACATAAAATCATGAATATATCATAATTCTGCTTAATAATTTTATCAAATTTATGATAATATATATAGGAAATTCTTAAAATTTAAATAAAATTATTTACAAACAGACACTTAAAAGAAAACAAGCTTATATACAAAATTATATACAAATTTTAAGGTATGGAAAAGTCAACAAAAATATTTTTTTAAGATCAGTCCATTTACTGGAAATGTTTCAAACTGACCTTCCAGGGTTTGTAAATGAAAATTACTTGGACCTATCTTTTTAGCAATAACAAATGGGCCTAACCAAAGTTTTTGAAACTTTGTATGATCTCCTTTCTCCTCATGGACTTTGTCCCATTTTAACACCAAGTCCCCCACCTGAAATTCTCAGTTAGAACTTGAGGATTGATCAAACCAGGACTTAACAATTTGTTGATGTTTTGTAAAATGTTGTTTTGACCTGTCTCTTTCTTCCTCAAGTTTTAATAAATTATTAATCATTTTTTCCATTGCTGGACAATCTTCATCTTGAACAGACTGGGCTAACTGTAACGAAGGTAAAAATAAATTTGTTGGTAAAATAGCCTCATTTCCATAAACCAAGAAGAAAGGTGAGCTACCTATTGTAGCTTTAGGAGTTACCTTGTCTTCCCAAAGGGCATTAAACAACTCTGTATGCCAATCACGATGATGAGTTGAAATAGTTCTTTTGATAATTTTCAACAAATTTTTATTTGTTGATTCAGCTAAACCATTTCCATGAGGATGATAATTAGCTGAATATCTAACCCTTATTCCCTTCTCTAAGGAAAATTGAGTTAACTCAACTGATGAAAAATATGAGGCATTATCAAAGACAAGGGAATATAGAACACCAAATCTTGTTATGATAAAAGATTCTAAAAATAATATAACTTGATTGGTGTTTACAACCCTTAAAGGTGCGGCCTCTGCCCAACAGGTAAAATAATCAGCTGCAGTTATTATGTACTTGTGTTGCATAGAAGAGGGGGGGTTTATTGGTCCTACTATATCAATACCCCATTGCTGAGAAGGTATTTCTACTAAAACAGGTTGTAAAGGAAAAGTAGGCTTCTTAACTCTTCCTGCAGCAAGTTGACATTCCTGGCATTTCCTGACAAAAGCATAAGAATCTCGAAATAAAGTAGGCCAATAATAGCCATCCCTAAGAATCTTATGTACTGTAGTTTCTCCACCAATGACCACCTGCTAGTCCAAAATGTAATTCTTTCAAAATCACTTCTGTTTCATCTTTGTCTAGGCATCGAAGTAAAACACCGTCTAAATTTCTCCTAAAAAGAATATTATCAATTAGTAAATAAGGAGCAGATTTCAGTCTAAGTGCTCTCCTTTTCCTTGGTTCAAGGTAATCAGGAGTAGTTCCTGTTTCCAGAAGTGTTCTTAAATCTGTGTACCAAGAATCTTGTGGTGGAGGATAAAATTAAATCTCCCTAGTTAGTAAGACTTCATCAATGATAGCTTCGGAACTGTTATTATGCAAATGAGTTGCTTCAGCGGCGAGTTTACATAATCCTTGACCCTTGACTACCGTTGAAGGTTTAATTTATAATTCATACTCTTGAAGGGCTATAATCCATGGTGCTCTTTTTTCACCTAAATCTTTTTGCACTAGAAAATTTCTGACTGAAGGATAAGGAACTATCACTTTCATTCTAGATTTCAATAAATATGGATGAAAGTACTTGACAGCTTTGAAAACAGCAAAAGCTTGCTTATCAACCTCATGGTAATTAAGTTCAACACCTTTAAAATTTGAGCTCATAAACGAAATCGGTACTTCACTATTTTGTTGATTTAGCTGAGTTAAAACTGTTGCATATGATATGTCAGAAGCGAAAGTATACAATATGAAATCTTTGTTAAAATCTGGGCTCAAAAGACTAGGGGCTTCTAAAATGGCTTCTAAAATTCTCTGAAACGATTCTTTTTCAGTTTGTCCCCAATTAAAAATAGCATCCTTCTTAATCATTTTTTGTAAAGGATGGATGATTTCAAAAAAACTAGGGATAAATCTTCTGACAAAGTTTATTTTACCAAGAAACGATTCCATTTCTTTCTTGCTAGAAGTGTAAGTTATTTTTGAGATATCTTGGGTTTTTTCAGGATCAATCATGATCTCGTGTTTTGAAACCACACATCCTAGTAAAATACCTTCTGAAACAGCAAATATTGTTTTCTTTGGATTTAAGGACACTCCGAAATTTCGACAACGTTCAAATACCTTTCTAAGATGATTAATATGATCATGTCAACAATTAGAATATACAGTAACGTCATCTAAATAGACAACTACTAAATGATTAATTAATCCTCTAAAAGCAATATCCATTGCCCTTTGAAAAGTTGCCCCAACATTGATTAACCCAAAGGGCATCTTTCTATAATCGTATGTTCCCCATGGAGTTCTAAAAGTTGTTTTCAATTGTTCATCCAGGGACACCAATATTTGGTTGTATCCTGAGAAACCATCAAGAAGTGATAGTATCTCAGACCCAGAGACTTTTTGAAGGATTTGTTCCATGGGAGGAACTGGGTAATTATCCTTTTTGGAAGATTTATTAAGATTTCTAAAATCAACACATAGTCTAATATCACCATTTTTCTTCCTAACTGGAACTAAGTTGGCTACCCATTGAATATGCCGAATAGAAAAAATAATCCTAGCAGCTAATAGTTTATTTAGTTGCTTTTTAATTGTTGGTTCTAATGATGGATTATATTTCCTAAGTTTCTGTTGAAAAGGTTTTGACTCTTGTTTTATTGGAATAATGTGTTGCATGACTTGTGGATTGAAAGTTTTCAAATCGTCATATGTCCATGCAAAGACATCCTTAAATTCTTTAAATAATTTTATGAATGTTGATTTCTCTGTAGGAGTGCAATCTATTCCTAGATTTACACCTTGAGGATCCAGTTCCATTCCTAAATTTATGGTTTCATATTTCATTTGTGAGCTATTGGTTTTACAATTAGGAACAAACCTAAATTTATCTTGAAGATCAAAAAACTTTTCTAATCTCAAAACTGAGTTAGGAATCGGTTTTACCTTCTCAAAATCTTTTTCAACTAAGAAAAAATCATTTATTACTGAAAAATCCCGCAGATTTTTGTCATGTGTAACTTCATCAATGGATGAATCTTTAAAGGTATCATCATTTGTTAGGAAATTCAGCACCTGCACATCATTATTAAACACACACCAGTTAAAGATATTATCTGGTATAGAAGGCCTAAAAATCAATTCAACTGAAAAGAAATCTGGTGTGAAATTTTCTGATGGAATTAGTTTTGATGCTACATTCGCTAATAAATCTACCTCTTGGTTCTGAAATCTTGGAACTGATATTATATTAAATGCATCAAAATGTGAAATGAGATTCCATACCTCTCGTTGATAATTCTGCAAATGTTCAGAAATACAATGAATAGAGTTATGGACTTGCCTAACGATAATTTCAAAATCTCCATATGCAATTAGCACTTTAATATCCAAATCAATCGCTTTCTTCAAACCCTGAATTAGAGCTTCATATTCCACAGTATTGTTTGTACAATTAAATTCAAGCCTAAAAGCTATACATGTTTTATTTCCTTTAGGGTCAATTAACAGACAACCAGCTCCTGCTCCTTCTTTAGACTTTGACTCATCGAAATATACAGTCCAAGTAGAACTATTAACAACTACTTTACTTTCGATAATATTTACAATATTATGACTATCTACATCATTTGCAATCTCCTTAAATGAAGAATCATGGGAAATGGTTTTAACATTAAGAATTTATTATTGTTGTCTATTATCAGAGAAAACAAAAATTTTAGATTTAAAATTACCAAACCCAAGTTCATACATATAGTTCCCCATAATGGAATTTGAAAATAAAACCGGTTCACCAGGATTGTGTAATTCTGTCACAGTATGTTTCATATATCTTTTTCTAGTTATCTTAATTTGATTTAACTTTCCATTCTTAGGTAACCATAAAGTTGACCATTCTGTAGCAAAGAATCCATTTAATTGTTGAGAGCAATCCCTACTCAAAAGCATCCCATACGCGTCGGGAATGTCTACAACCACAATGTCTATAATTTGAAAAACTGAAGGGTTACAAGCAATCCTGACTAGAACATCTTTCATCTCTCCTACAACCCTCACATTTGTCTTATCCAATTGAGTAATCAGTGAATTTGCATACAGACAAAGGCATTACATTGGAAGATGCTCCGAAATCAACCATGCAATTGTGAACATTCCTATTAAAAATCTCGAAGGTAAGTAGGAATGGAGGAGTTGTTGATTTTTAATTTTTCCCTATTAGCGAAGATTTATCAGCTGCTGACTTTCCTTTATCAGTTGATGTTAAATCATTATTAGAATTGTTAGCAGCTACATTTTGTTTAGCGTTAGTAATTATTGAACTCATGGCAGGATTTATAATAGGACTATTAGAGATTGGGTAAATTTGAAGAAGATCATACATACTAATGTTTGCACATGTCTTCTTTAAATCTTCAATTATGTCATATTGTAAATCCAACTTTGGAGCATTTTGAATAGGTTGAGAAATCCTCGCATATTGAATCTGTTTCCCAGATTGAGTCTGTTTATTGGGTTGTGAATTATTGTTATCATTACTTAGAGTATAACTTGATGATGCTCCAGGAGTATTTTCAAATGTTCTACTACAAGTATTATAGGCATGTTTTCTTGAAGGAGGACTTTTACCTTCATAATCGTTTACAAGATTTTCCTAGAAATGACCATTAACTTGTTGAGGTTCTTCCAATTCATTTTCATTTTCAGGTTCCTCTTCCTCTTCATTTTCAACAATTTCTTGATTTGACAGAGTTTCGGATAAAGATAAGACAGCTCGAATAGTATTAAAAATTTCTTCATTTACTGCTATATCAAGCGGTGTACTTGTTTTATTATTAGTGTTAGGATTCTATCTAAATTGATTTCTAAAATATCCTCTAGAGGAAGAAGCTTCAGAATTAGTTTTTTCTAATCCTACAACTTCATTAGTTAATGCCCGAATAGCATTCTGTAGCTATTCTATATCAAATTCCTTATCCTTTTTCGAATTAGGTCTTTCAATCTTCCTACGAGGAAAAGTATCAGCTTTTCCACTTCTATCTAGTTCATAGGACATAGAATCCTTCTCAATTTTAATGGCTTCCTCAAAATTTTCCACAAGAGTTGTTTTACTAGCTCTCTTAACAAACATCCCAGGATATTTTGGTAAGGCTGAAGTATAGTTTTCTATGATTATATCCTCGAGTGGTTGAGAAGCAACAGGAATTATATTTTTAAGTGTGAGAAATCTCTGATTAAAATATTTAATTCTTTCTTTAGGTTCCAATTTAATCTGAGATAACTCAAGGGCTAAAAGATCAAGTGTTTTATCCTCCCCAAATTTATCTAAGAAATCTTTATTAAATTCATCCCAATTTGTGATTGATCCTTGGACCAACGAAAAGTACCAAGTAGATGCTTTCCCTTCAAAAGTTAAAGGGAACAACCAACAAACCACGTCTTTATGCTGAACATTCAAAGTTTTAACAGCTAACATGAATTTATCTACATGCACCTCTACAGGCTCTTTGTTATCTGGATTAAACTTCAGAAGAAGTTTATCTAAATGTTTGGGCAGAGGATGTTGTACACTAGGCACTGCTATAGCTGCTGTTGTCAACCAAGGAATTTGTGGATTGGGTGGAGGATTAGGTGGAGGATTACCTCCTCCTCCTACAGGTATATTTCCAGCCATAGGAATTCCTTTAGAATATGAAGAACTCCCTGGATTAGATGACCCTAGACTATCAGATGGTGATTCTGGAGGAGAAGGTGGCTGATCAAAACCGCCTATAGAAGTCAATCTTATAGCAGTATTTGTTCGAGTAATTTCACTTTGATGACTTCTAACTTGATAACTTGGAGTGCTATTGGCTTCTACTAAATCTTGAGTAACTATATTCAATTGAGGATTACGTCTTTGTTGTCTAGGGAGACCATAGTCTATTGGAGTTAAACCAAGTTGATGAGCATATGCTCTGGTAAGAATGTGATGTGATTCTTCTAAAGTTTGAGCACTCTGTTCAGGAGTGAATGCAGATGTAATGTGATCATGCTCAAGGATGCTCCTAACGATTTCTATGAATGGTGATATACTAGCTTCAGATTGTAACGGAGTTTATTGACTGGTTGAAGTCTTATCATTAGTTCTACCTGCCATTAATCATTAACAGGCCCTCCTTCTAGCGCCATTTGTTGGCCGGATTTTCTGACCTAGGCCAACTAAGGAGATTAAGCCCACACAAGTTGCTTAAAACAGCTTCCGGTGTGTTTGGAATGGAAAAATCTCATGGGTTATGGTCTATGGCTACCAGTTGAATTTACCCTCTTAAGGATATATAAAAATTCAGCAAAATGTTTCCTAAATTAAACTATTATTTAAATTCTAATTCGATTTCTAAGTCTATGCTATTCTAATGTGCTTTTTTGATGAAAGTCTTCTTGTTTTCTAGTTTTGTTCAGTTTTAAACTTAATTTAAAATACAAAACTATTGATCTAAAAAACTAACTAACAGCTACTAAAATATTACTTAAATAAACTAAGTTTAATTACAACTAGAATTAAAATTAAAACTATTTACCCTATCTCAACTAGCTGAGAGCAATTTTAAAAGATTAAATTAATTATCAATCAATTAATAATTAATAACAACGAGATAAATGATAATAATTAAGATAACAATATCAGAATTACTTATCGTAAAATCACCTTGTTATAAATCATTCTAAAATAGAAAAATTAAAATATAAAATTATCTTAATTTATTCTGTAATATTATGTTAATTGATAACTAATGTCCAATATTACATGTTCGAATAAAAAATTATATTTATTAAAGAAAACATCATAAAAATACAAATTCTCTTCAAAAATAAACATGAAAGATATTATCACTAAATCATAATCATCAATAATATTGAGTAAAAAGATTCAGTAATAATTTATGTAACATTAATATTATGTGACAGAGTATAATTTTGGATAATAAATACAATCATAATACAGTATAATTGTATAAAAAGTATAATGAGAAAACAATATATTGAAATATATATATTAAGTTTTCAAAAATAGTAACAGACAGTGATACCAGTTTGAGAACTCACGTCCCAATTCTCCCCGAAGGTAAAACTCCAGCAAAGAAATTAAAACCAGAACTGTAATTATATTTTAGATAAGTCTATTTCTACAATACTCCATCAACCAATCTTAAGAAAAACAAAAAAACAGAATTTTGGGGGAAGAAATTCCCTCTAATTCTCCCAACGTTCTCCTGGCAGCGTCTCCTCAATTCTTCTCCTTCAAAGCAAAGTTTACAGAAAAGAAAAATGATTTCTGAAGATGATAAATTCATCTCCAGATCTCCAGAGACCCCTCTATAATCAGTCTTTCATAGTTTTATAAGAAGGACCAATAACTGCCTCTCCTATTTCTATGCAACTAGAATTAAAAAACAAACTGTTGAGTCTACATCATCGAACATCTAGAAACTGGGACATTAACGATCATCTTCCTCATTAGTGCACCTGGCATTTGAACTGTCAAATTGATAATTGCTTTCTTATCTATGAATGTCGACTTATCCATGTAGAAACTATTGTTTGACATCTGGCATCTAGATCATTCCAGCTTGAAAATGACTTCATCATTTGTCGGCAAAATAAAAGGAAAGAACACCACCAAAATCGAGGATCCATATGACACCTGCAAAATCAATTAACCATGCATGAGTTTTACTATAAATATTAAAACTGAAATAACAATTCAAATTAAATGATATGCAATGCCTACAGAATCTATCATTCTGTGGGCATGCCAATTACCTATTCATCAGTAGTAACAATTTTAAGGTGCACTTCTAAGTTTAATAACTCGACGAGCCTCAGACAATTTAGCCCTTAATTTTATACTTTCCATTTTATGTTATTCTTCTTGTTTCAAAAGCTTCCTGTTAGCAGTAATCCAAGATTTTCTTAGAGTTTTCAACCTATCCTTTTTCTCCTTTAAATTCTGCCATCGTTTTATCCAAGTTAATAATTCGTTCCTTAAGTTACGCACTTAATCCTTCAACACAATGGAATTGGATTCATATTTTTCCAGTTTTTCTTTTAGTTGTTTAATTTGTTGTTTTAATTTTATAGATTTCACAGTATTCCCCAGCGTCTGCTCTGATGAATAATCATTATTCAAGGTAGACCCTAACTTTATTTCTTTATCATTTGGCAAAACCAGCGATTGATTCTCATTATAATCATTATTCAAAGATACAACAGGATTATCCATTTTTTCTACACACTCCTGTGAAGATACTTCTATTGATCCATAATCCTCTTCCTCACTTAAAATTTCGATAAAAGGCAAATTCTCGGCATGAACCGGTACTTTTGAAGTGGAATATTTCATGCTTCTAGTAATTCTGCGTAAACCCATCCCTGTAATGGGGAATTCTGATAAACTTGATTCACCATCGAATTTTTCCTTTCCTTTGTTTAACAATTTTGACTTTTCCCTTACATTCGAAGATACAGTATGAAGATCTTCGTACACAGCCGAGACCACTGGGGTTTCAAACTTTAAAGGAAGGGTTTCTATCGTAGATGTATGCTCGGGATTATCTTCTATTGGAATTCTTAATTTATATGTTTCAACATATTTTGACTTAGAATTGGTTTTATTCTGAGGACAACGTTTACATTTTCTACGGGTTTTTGGACACAGAGTAGGCCAATACTAGGTTAATCCAAAACTGTTTACACTCAAAAATTCATCCCAAGATATACCAATGTGATTTAACTGGTACTGAAATAATATCTTGAGGAGACCATGATGAAATAGACTTTGTTCTATATCTCCAACAATATTATGTACGGTATGAGCCATTTTCCTAAGACTCTGAAGTAGAAAGAAAGGCAAATTGATTTTGCTACCTTTTAAGGCCATCAACAACTGTAAATGATAGTAATGCATATGAGAGTAGTGGCCATCACAGGTAACATGCTTGATTAAAATCTCAAAACAAGCCTTCCATTGTGGTTTCAAAAATTTAACAAAAACGTCTCTTCCAAGATTCGAACCCTCTGGTAATGGTAAGAGAAAAATTTCGCACTTCTTCTTATTGACCTTCTAACCTTTGAACCAATGCTCACCAACTTGAGTAAGCTTATTAGCTTTAGCAATCATATCCTCATTCAAAACCAGCTAAAAATCCCCAATTTGAGTTGCATCATTCTTCAATGACAAAGCAAATTGTCTGGTTATTCCCACATGACCACTAAAACCTTTAAAAAACGAACCCCAGCCTATCTGATCAAACAATGCGGCTGCTTCTGGGTTTGATTCAACCAACTCAGGGCCTGAAATATCAAAGCGATTCAAGGGTGCCATTTCCACTCTGCAAAGGTTTTGATTAGGGTTCGGGATGAAGGGATGCATGAGCACAGAAGGTATTGGAATCCATGTGAATGGCATAATTTAAAATATCACATCATAACCTAGTTCATCTTAGATGAAAACTGAAACCCTAAATCTAATTTTAGTAACCATAGTTTCAACGTAATGGAAATCAGTTCTGAAATTCTATTTCTTCGAAAATCGAGACCACCAAGCTAACCAAATCATTATACAATGCTTCTTGGCAACCATTTTATGATTTCATGATTTGTTCTCCCAACGAAGTGGATTTCGAGGTTAAAATCATAAAAACTAAGATTTAAAAATAATAACCTTGTACGTAAATATTTATGAGAATCGTTTCGAAATGACAAAAATAACACACTACATTACATGTTTCTGATTATGAGATTTCATATTTAATCCCAATGTGTTAGAATGATGACCCCAAAAATCGACAAAAGTCACCATTTAATAAATAATGATTTTGCATTGAAATTCTTGTCAATTCGCAATGTAAAAAAATAACAGGTGTAAGGATGTATAGGTTTGTGTCATAGTCATTCCCTCCCAGCACTTAAACTTTGCTATGATTAGTCTAATACGTGGAGGTTAGATGTAACATCAACCTAAACAATAGGAAACCATATGTTTGCAAATGATTATGATGTATAAATGATATCATCAATAATAATCGACAAGTAAATATTTCCAATATAAGTCCATCAAAAATATTAACTTGGAATATCAACTTGTGGATTATTATAATTAACATTCATAAGCCATATAAATGTTGATTAGAAAACATCATACCAAGCCAACCTTTTAGATCAGAATCAATTTCGATTTATCATTAGAAGCATAGATAAATGATTCTAATCAAAATTTTGAAAAATAAAAATAAAGGCAAGATCTTTTATTATAAATTTATATAAGGCAAATTTTTATTTATTTACACATTATATGAGACATAAGTTATAGAAGTTTATAATGATAAAAATGTTCAACAAACATATAAAGGTTTTGATATAATAGAAATTAGCCAACCTTACATATATGTTTGAACATTTTTGTTTGATAAATAACACTATGTCAAATATTTGAAGCCTAGTATTAAAAAGAAATTTCAATAAATACAAGGGTTATGAATCACTTAAGCTAATTCTTTCTTACCAAATAATATAAAGCATCATTTCATTTATATTAATAATATATGATCATGGAATAATGAGAATGAATATAATAGCTACAAAAATGAAAGACTTAGCTTGATTCAAAGTGTTTCCTAAACCACCATTTTGGCCTCTAACTCTTCCTTTATTGAGAGTACCTTCAGAATTGAAGATTCTGAAGGCACTTTTATATAATATAGAAGAGTACTAATCAATTTTGCTCAACAAAGTAGAAAAAATTGAGTGGGTTGTTTCCTGCCAACAGGTCCTTCTTATGCTTCTCCTTAGCTTCATCCTCTTCAGGTTCTGCAACTTTGATATTGATGTATTTGTGAATATCATTCTCTCTAAGAATGAGGCCAATCCTATATTTTCATGCTCAGAATTTCTTTTTTCCTTCTAGACTATCCTCAAGCTTAGTGCTTGGGGCCATCTTATCCAGGAGGTCACCAAAAAATGAAATTCTTCAAAATGAAAAATTGACCTTACCAGGATATGCACTTGACAAAGGCAAACTGACTTATACACTTGGTTTATGGAGATTCTAAATATTCACCTCTCAAAATTGAATGCAAGATTCTGATCTACAGTTTTTGTTGGTTTTTGGTCTAAATCCAAACTAGGTTTTGACTTTCTCGGATATCTACCCACTCAAAAATTTTGATCTAGGGCTCAATAGATGGGCTCTATGGAGGCACATATTTCTATGCAACCAAATTTCCAACATTCCAACTTTCACAGAAACCCTAATTTCTTGCTAGAGGGAGAAGAGAGAGAGTTTCTCCTTGTGAAAGCTATCATATTCAGGCTAGCTCTCACACCATGTTAATATTCCATATGCTAAGTTAAATATCATTAGTATTCAATTCAATTTCACAACAATAGCATATACAGGATCAATGAAAGAAACACAATCACAAGATAGACACATATTTATTCTCGAAGACCATCTAAGGGAAGAAAACACAACAAAAATTCCTCAATATAGATGATCAAAAGTACAAGGACAAAACCTCAAACAAGTTATTCTTCCCCTTGCAGATCTCTCTCTCTCTCTCTCTCTCTCTCTCTCTCTCTCTCTCTCTCCTATGCACAATACATAAGTGAGTATGTGTGTCCAAATGAGGAGCAGACCTCTTCTATTTATACTTTATCTTCCACTTGACTTTTTCCCCTAACTAGGTCGGCCCCAACAAACTTATCGTGCCAACTTATATAGGAAGACTCAAAACAATATAATATTACTTTCTGGAGGGTTCTACCAACCTGAATTAAAATGGAGGCTTTACCTAATGACTATATGATGACCAAATACAATAATAACATCTCGATGAAGGAATAAAACATCTCAGATCGATTACAATAATTAAATACAATAGAATATTCTTTGAAGTTACAATATTTCAACACCATGAAGGATAGGAGAACAAAACACGTACATGTTTTAAAGGAGTAAAATGCATACACATTTTGTAAAGAATGATTTTTTCCCCAATCATGCCCCTAATACCCCCTAAAACCCTCATACCCTTAATCACCCATGCCCTCCACCTATCCTTGTATCCCCCCCTAGGCCTTTAACATCACCCCCAACTCGACTCCATACTCTCCCTCTCTCTCTTTCACTCCTAACCCTTACTAACCCCTTATCTCACTCTCTTTCTACCTTGGTCCACTAACCTCTAATATCCGGAAACTCCTCTGTGTATCTACCTCTATCCCCTTTAACCATTTCCCTCTCTCTCTACCACTAACCCCTTAACCATCACTCTCTCTCTACCTCTAACCCCTTACTGGCCCCCAATTCTTCTCTCTATCTCTCTCTAACCCCAACACCCACAGTACTCACCTATACCCCTTTCTCTCTAAATCCTAATCCTCCCCAAACCTCTCTCTCTATTTAACTCTTGCTAACCCCCTATCTCACTCTCTCTCTCTTTGTAAAATTTTGATTCACATCAAGATCTACAATCTAGGAGATTCCTCACAAAACAAAGAACTGACAAAGCATGCACAAAATAGTGTGAAAGAGGCACAATGACACTAACGAACGATTCCTATAACTGAATTTTCAATTATATCCCAACATGTAAGCATGTTCATATAATCATTATATTACAATATGATAAAATCACTAGCCTTTGGAGGCACCCAATGGAAGACATGTGGCAAGATTACATTGGACCTCAAAATCCCCTAGGTTAACCAATAGGTTCCCAAACTACCTCAAACAGTCATGAATATCAGTTGTGAATGTTGGTATGACATGCGTGGTAATAAATGATGGTGTCCCATGAGTGGGGGAGAGAATGGTGGCAGGGGGGTGGCACTAGGCAACCCAAAAGGACCAAAAGAGGAAAAGCATCCAAATAGAATACATGACCACCCCTGATCAAACCCATATCCATAAATTAAGGGATGGGAGTGCCCCTAGGGACTAAGTGGTCATAAATAAGGTGTGTTATCTCCTAGTTTACCAAAATGAGGGTGCCATATGTCATTAATGGTCCAAATTGTTCAACAATCTTAAGCAAACATCATTAACCATGGTTTGGACCATCTAACATAGGGAAAAATGAATGAGACTATCGTCCTAGGTTTAATAATGTTCAAACACCCCCCTTAAGCCCGAATTAGTGTAGCCAAAATCAAATGAGGCCTCGAAAACAATTTCTCAAGTCACCTCTTACAATTTTATCAGTCCATATAACCAATGTAAGGAGGAAAACCTCATGGGAATAAAACCTCCCCTCAAAAATGGACTTGAAGTAAAATCTGAAGTAAAAAAATTCTTCACCATGTATCAACCACCCAAAGGAGTGATATAAGGTAGGTCAAGGTATTCTCAAGGAATATCTTGGTGAATATGTCAATAGTTTTCTCAACATATGGGCAATAATGCAATGATATCATCTTGCCATGCACCAAGCTCTTGATGTAGTGCATGTGTATATCAATGTGCTTGGTCCTCTGTCTCTGTACTGGGTATGTTGATATCTTTATTTCACTTTGATTATCAAACCAAATTACAATAGGTGAATCAAATGCAAATCCAAGTTCTCCAAGAATTCCTTACAATCACACACATTGTGTAGTTGCATTTTTTGCTCCTATCTACTTGGTCTCAACTAAAGATAAGGAAATAATGTGTTGTTTCTTAATTGAACAAAAAATAGGACCATGTGAAAGCATTAATACATAACCTGAATTGGACTGTATTTCATTGTTATCTCCAACCTAATATGAATTAGTAAATCCAACAAGTTCTAGTGGAGAACTAGCTGCATAGTGTATCCTAAAATGTTTGATTCCTTGCACATAACTCAAGATCCTTTTGGTATCCTTCCAATGGATCTCATGAGGCTCTTGCATATATCTGGAAACAAAACCTACTGCATAACCCAAATCAGGTCAAGAGTATGTGAGATACAGCAATCGCCCAACTAGTTTCCTATACAACGAGTTGTCCACCGATGGAGATGAACCAAAATCACCTAGTTTTTCTCTTGAAAGGAAGGAAAACTTAGAAACTTTACATTCATCCATATTGAACTTATGTCATGGGTATAAATCATACTTTCTTTTTTTGAACTTGATACCTGCATTATATTTCTCAATATCCAAGCCAAGAAATTGTTTCAACAATCCTAGGCTAATCATTGAAAACACATTATGCAACGAAAACTTAACTGAACCCCTATCAGCAATGCAACTTCCAGTGTTCAAAATATCATAAAAATGAAATAAAATTATCAGAATGGAGTCATAAAAATGTTGCAAATACACAATAGGATAATAATTGCATCTTTCAAAACCTTGAGATAGAAGAAAATTGTCCATCTTGGCATACCAAGCTCTAGGAGATTGCTTGAGGCCATAGAGAGACTTACTCAACCTACAAAAAAGTGAAGCATAATGTATCAAACCTTTAGGATTCTGCATATAAATATCCTCATGAATTCCACCATGAATAAATTCACTCTTCACATCCAAGTGTTTCACTTCCCATTCTTTGGATGCATCAATGGCCAGAACTAGCCTGATTGAGTCCATCTTTGAGACCGATGCAAGTGTCTATGTATATTCCACCCCATAGAATTGACAGAATCCATTGGAAACCAATATGGCATTATACTTCACTTCAGAACCATAAACATCCATTTTGGTCCTATACACCCACTTACATTGCACTAGTTTCCTCTAGGAAGGTAGAGGAGCCAAGTACCAACTTTCATTGTCTTGCAAAGACTTAAACTCTTCTTGCATGGTTGATCTCCATATTGGGTCAAGTGATGCTTCTTCATATTAGTGTGTATCATATCCAACCATCATAAAAAACCTCTCATGAATATTCAAATCACAAGTGGAGAAAGCATTCTTAAATTGAGAGTTGGTCTTCCTAGTGTCTAGTGGATCTTGTGCAAGATCACCGACTACTTGTATGCTTTTCTCAACCCATTTTCTCTATATGGGAGATTTATGTTATACATGCATGATATTATATTCATATTCCAAATTAGAATCATAAAAATCAGAAATAGAAACATCACTTACATCATCATTGAGTGGAAGATTTGAGCATTCCACTTCCTCTAAATTAGCCTCTTGCATAAGATCTTTCTTGAACTAAACACTCCTCTCAAAGAAACTATTTTCAAGATAAAGATCAAAGAGATTGTATCCCTTTGCATATTTAGCATATCCAACCATTATGGACTCCTTGCTTTGAGGGTTAGGCCTTTCTCTTCTCAAGAGGTATCCTAGCCAATGCTTTTGAGCCAAATACCTTGAAGTGAGACACATCAGGATTGTGTCTTCTCCAAGCCTCTAACGGTTTCATATATTCCAATTATTTGTGTGGAAATCTATTATGAACATATTCAACAAAATTTATGGCTTCATCCCATATCTTAGGAGAGAAATACTTATCCTCTAGCATGTAAGTGGTCATCTCCTTCAATGATCTATTCTTGCGCTCTGCCACACCATTTTGTTCAGGTGTGTATGGAACTCAATGTTGCATATGAATTCCATCTTCTTCACATAGTTTTTTCAATTCCTTATTGACATATTCCTTCCCATTAAAATTCCTTAATACCTTTATCTTATTCCCATCGAAGCTCTCAACCAAAGATTTGAAAAATTTGAAGGTGTAGAACACTTCAGATTTCAACTTGAGGAAGAATACCCAAAAATACCTTGAAAAATCATCAATGAATGTTAGGAAATGTTGTTTTTTCTATGGTTACATAGCTTAAGTCCTAACTTGATTAGCATTTAATATATTTTCATAATAACAACATAAATAGGATCACTGAAAGAAACACAATCACAAGGTACACACCAATTTATCTTGGGAAAACCCTAAAGGGAAAAACCCAACTAAACTTCCTCAATATAGGTTATCAGTATGAAATAACCAAAGAAAAAGGTCTCATAGATACAGAGACAAAACCTAAGAATAAGATCCAAAACACCAAAGACACTAGTCCTCCTCTTTATTTCTCTCTCTTGCGCAACACAAGTGTTAGGATATTTAGACACTTAGGAGTTAGTTAAGATCAACTTGTGTAATATATCCGTTAGGTAAAGTGTGTTTCTTTAGTATGCATTTGTAAATATTCTAATCTGAGGGTCACGATATGTTCTAGACATAAAGTGGTCTGACGGTTCAACTTCTCTTAGATCATACCTACCTTTGATCCATGGCTTAACACCCGATTGGTCCATGATCTCTATTTAAAGAGCATGGAGGGTCCTTGGCTAGTTTATCGATTGTGAGAAGCTCATTTGTAACTTTCTTTATTTTTCATAATAAGTTGCTCCAAGTAGCTATTTGGATGGGGTAGTGGATTGTTTCCCTCTCGAGGGTTTTAGCCACGTCAAAACATCAGTGTGTTGTTCTGTGATCTGTTTGTGTGAGTGGTTATTCTTGGTGTTTGGTCTTTTGGGAGTACCATGTGTACCCAAACATGGTATTGAAGCATAGGTCTCAGGTTCAATTCCCCCAAGCTACGTTGGAGGCGGGGTGTTGGAGTATCGGTACAACCTCCATGTGGTATAATCGTCGCACCTCTGGGAATATAAAACAAGTGGACTAACCTCCACTCCCAGTGATAGGGCCTTTGTGTTGGGTTTCAAATGTTCATCAACATATACAAGTTTTGGTGTAATGGAAAACCTTTAGATCATGTTATGTTCTTAAGTTCTTTTTATTGCTGCACTATTTAAAGTACCATTATTGTAAAAGTGAACATCACTTATTTTACAAAAGTGATTCACTTAAAATCAACTTTCTTGTAAGTGATTGTCAAAGATTCTTTTTGCGAAGATGGGGGTTCTTTTTTAGTTGGTCAAGTTAATATCTGCCACGTCACTATTGGGGACATCTTCAACATTTTCTTTGATCAAGCATAACTTCATTATTCAGAATCAGTTTTCAGTGCCATTTTTTTTTAAACAACCAAATTTTTCAAGCTCTTTGCATCCAGACAGTTAATTTTTGTTTTTTCAGCCATTATCTTACAATATAGATGTCCCTTGTGATATTCTACTTACCAGTTCTAATTATTTCTCATGGAAATCTCATATGGAAGATGTTCTACAAAGTAGGGGACTTTTCAGAATTACCTCAAGGAAAGAAACAGAACCCATTGATGATGATAAGAAAATAAAATGGGAAAATAGATGTGATGAAGCTTGTGGATTAATTGGGATGTCAATCTATATTGATTTGTGATTCCACATATCTCGAATTGATGAACCTGATAAAGCTTGGGAAAAGTTGGAATCTGTGTTTGGTAAACACAATGAAATTAGAGGTCATCAACTTGAGAATGAGTTGATTTCTTTGAATCCAAGTGATTTTTCATGCATTCAAGATTATTTATCTAAGTATAAAACTCTTAGACTATAATGTGAAGAATGAAAGATTAAGAAAGAAGACAAACAATGTATTTATTATATTATTTCTAAACTTGGACCTGCATATTCTGTTTTTTTATCTATGTTTTACTCCATGAAAGAATCATTGACTGGAGCTAGCTATCAAGATCCTAGTCTTGAATCCTTTTGTGATTCCTTAATTAGAGAGCAAGATAAGCTCATTCATCTTGGAATAATTAACAATACAAATACATCTAGGAAAGCCTTATTGTCCCAACTGAAAGAAAAGTCCAAGCCTCCCAAGAAACATAATTTTTGCAATAATAAGCCAAACAAGGGTCCCAAACCCTCTCATTTAGATCCTTGTTTAGAAAATGACAAAGGATCCAAGCCAAAAGGAAAGAAGACTAAGTGTCATTGCAATTTTTGTGGGAAATATAATCATGATGAATCTAAGTGTTTCAAGAAGATGGCAGCCTTAGAAGCAGTAATGAAGAAGCACCACATCAGCCTAGATTTGTCTTCAGAATCTACCTCTCATGGACATGCACTTTGTGCTTCTGGTTACTCTTATACTACATCTTCTTCTTCTACTTCAAATGAATGGCTCATTGATTCTAGAGCATCTTATCATATGGCTAAAGATCAAGCCATATTTTCTACTATGCATGAATGTAACACCAAACAAATATTTGTTGGTGATGATAGTTCTCTAAGTGTTGTAGGATCTGGAACAGTTCCATTAGAAAATGGTCATTTTAGTGATGTACTATGTGTTCCAAGAATTTCCTTCAATTTGTTGTCAGTCTATCAAATCACTCATTCTGGTGAAGGTAAAATTGTAATGTTTACACCTCACCAAGTTGTTATCAAAGATTTTAAAGATCCTCAACATGTCCTAGCTACCGGAATTGTTGATGATATTACCAGTTTGTACAAATTTAACAACTTTGGGTCATCACCTTTTCCTTCAATTTTTGTTGCTCATAATGATAACATGTGCAAAATTTGGCATGAGGGATTTGGTCACTTAAATTATCGCTCATTGCAACAACTATGTAAATACAATATGGTGACTGGTCTTTTGATGGTATCTTGCAATGATGGTCCTTGTTCCGATTGTGTATTCAAAAAACATCATCGGGACAGTTTTGACAAACGTGCCTCTTGGCACACCTCGTTTCCCTTGGAGCTTGTGCATAGTCACTTGTGTGTTCCTCTTCTATCTACTTCCTCTTCTGGCTTCAAATATTTCTTAACTTTCATTGATGAATACTCCAGATGCACTTGGGTTTACTTCCTAAAAGTTAAGAGTGAATTATTTAACATGTTCTTGGTCTACAAGCCCCTTGTTGAAAAACAATATGGTCATCAAATTATTAACTTAAGATCTGACAATGGAGGAGAATATGTTAACAAAAATTTCACTACTTTCTGCACTGAACAAGGAATCCAACAACAACACATTGTTCCATATACACCACAACAAAATGGTGTAGCTGAATGGAAGAACTGCACTTTAAAAGAAATGGCTAATTGTATGATCCAATCTAAAGGACTAAGTCTTCAATATTGGGTTGAGGCCATAAATTGTGCAAATTACATAGTTAATCGCACACCCACTAAAGTTTTACAAGGTATAACACTAGAAAAAGCATGGAGTAAAATTAAACCAGATGTAAGTCACTTCCGTGTGTTTGGTAGTGAAGCATTGGAGCCTAAAAGTGAAAAACGGAAAGCATTGTAGCCTAAAAGTGAGAAACGGAAAGCATTGTAGCCTAAAAGTGAAAAACGGAAAGCATTGCAGCCTTAAAGTGAAAAGTGCATATTTGTTGGATATTCTGAAGATGTAAAAGGTTATAGACTTCTTCAGCCACATTCTCATGATATAATCATTAGAAAAGATGTTAAATTTGATGAAAATCTCTTGGCCTGCGAGCCTAACTTGGCGGGCGTTCCATCTTTGTCCTGCGAGCCTGATTTAGCGATTGTGCCTTCTTCTAATTCCAACTTCCTTGACAGGTTTCCAACTCCAGTTTTTGATGATGACAGTGAGGATGAAAATCCACCTCCACCTGCTCATGTTCCTCTAGTTGCACCAGCACAACTGCTTCCTTGATGGGTCCGTTCAGCATGTGAAGCAGCTGACAATCTTACTGGTAATCCTAGAGATCAACGTCATACATGTTCTCAGTTTCAACAAGCCTGTTCTCTTTTGGCTCAAGTTTTTGAGAATCATGATCCAGAAACGTTTGTAGAATCTTCCAAAAATCTAGATTGGGATGCAGCTATGGATGAAGAATATCATTCCTTAATGGCGAACGATACTTGGGATCTTGTTCCTCTTCCAAAAAGGAAGAAAACTTGTTAGATGTAAATGGGTCTATAGAACTAAGTATGCATCAGATGGAAGTGTTGAAAGACTTAAGGCAAGGTTAGTTGCCAAATTTTTTTCCCAAGTTGAATGGATTGACTACAATGAAACCTTTGCTCCTGTCGCAAAAATGAACTCCATACACCTTGTTCTTTCCCTTCCAACCTTACATAACTGGGAAGTACATCAAATGGATATCAAGTCTTCCTTCTTACATGGTGATTTACAGGAGGAAATTTACATGGAACAACCTCCTGGATATGTTCAGAATAACTCTAGCCTTGTTTGTCGCCTTAATAAATCCTTCTATGGCCTTAAGCAAGCTCCTAGAGCTTGGTATGCCAAAATGGATAGCTTTCTCCTTAACACTGGTTTTTCTAGATGCCATTTTGACCCCAATTTCTATACCAAGAAAGTAGGAAACCATCTCATCATACTTGTGCTTTATTTTGATGATCTTATCGTTATGAGTAGTGACCCTAAACTTTTAACCCATGTGAAATCTAGTCTTAAGCAAAATTTTGAAATGTCAGACTTAGGAAATTTGCATTATTTTCTTGGTCTCCAAGTCTTGCAAACCAAATAAGGAATCTTTCTTTCCTAGTCTAAGTATGCTTGTGACATTCTTCATCACTTTCACATGGAAGATTGTAAACTAGACCCTTCCCCCTTCCAGTATGGAGTCAAAATTTCTGCCACTTGTACTTCCCATGAAGCAGATGCCACCTTATATCGTCAGCTTGTTGGTAGTCTCTTATACTTGACTCATTCTTGTCCTGACCTTTACTTTGCCATTGGTCTTGTTTCCCGTTATATGCAAACACCTCATGAAAGTCATTGGAAAGAAGAAAAAATAATACTTCGATATATTAGAGGCACAATTCAATTTTGGATTCATTACAGTACAGGGGGGAAACCTCTGTTGGTTGGTTTCACTGATTCAGATTGGGTCGACGATCCTGATGATCGAAAGTCTACTGCATGTTATTTTTTATGTTTGGGATCTAAACCTGTCACTTGGGCTTGTAAGAAACAACAAGCTTTTGATCTTTCTTCAGCAAAAATAGAATATCGAGCTGCATTTAATGCCAGTCAAGAAGCTTTATGGCTTCGACATATCCTTTCAAAGTTTGGATTCAAGCAACAATGGCCTACTCCACTTTGTTGCGACAATCAAAGTGCTATCAATATTGCCAAAGATCCAGTTCTACATCAACGTAGTAAACACGTTAAGCTACATATGCACTTCATTAGAAAAATTGTTCATGATCATGTTCTTGAAGTGCTCTATTTCCCTACAAATGATCAAGTTGTGGACATCTTCACCAAGTCTCTTACAGAAGTGAAGTTTTCTAAACTTTGATCTATGTTATGATTTCATGAATGTGTCATTAAGAGGGGATAAGCTATAATTCCTCCTTCCTTATCCTAATAGTGTCACTTTGTAAATCCTTCAATTCTATCCCAAGTAGTTCTTAAGGGGGGATGTTAGGATATTTAGGCACTTAGGAGTTAGTTAAGATCTACTTGTGTAATATATCCATTAGGTAAAGTGTGTTTCTTTAGTATGCATTAGTATGCATTTGTAAATATTCTAATCCAACAGTCACGATATGTTCTAGGCATAAAGCGATCCGATGGTTCAACTTCTCTTAGATCATACCTAGCTTTGATCCATGGCTTAGCACCCGATTGGTCCATGATCTCTATTTAAAGATCATGGAGGGTCCTTGGCTAGTTGATCGATTATGAGAAGCTCATTTGTAACTTTCTTTCTTTTGCATAATAAATTGCTCCAAATAGCTATTTGGCTAGGGCCGTGGACTATTTCCCTCTCGAGGGTTTTAACCACATCAAAACATCAGCGTGTTGATCTATGATATGTTTGTGTGAGTGGTTGTTCTTGGTTTTCGGTCTTTTGGGAGTACCCTGTGTACCCAAACAACAAGTGTGTATGAGTGTGTACAAATGAGGGAGGGCACCTCCCTATTTATACTAAACTTCCCAACTGAAATTTACCCTTACTAGGCTGACTTACCTAACTGATAGGGCCTACCTACCTAGAGAATCTTCACAATAATAATTATATTCTCAATGTTATTGACACAACATACAACTGAGGGTTTACCTCATGACTTTTACATGACCATTTACATCAATAAAATCTCCCGAAGGAGGAATAATAATAATGTGAAGTAAAACTATGATATTCTTCGAAGTTACATTATTTCAACACTCCCCCTTAACAAGAAGGGTATTCTACTGACAATATGATCTAGGAGGATATTGGTGGCCACCCACCTATTCCACTTGGACCCCCACCATTGTTTCTTTTAGTTTTCTAGTTTCCTTAATTGTAGCACAATTTACTATTTTTGGTAGTTTTCGGGTCCTAAACTTTCGGAGCCATTTTGAGGCCCTAAACGACGTGTTTTCGGCATCGAATGGTCGAGAAAATATGAATCCATTTCAAACTTAATATTTGTTATTTATGGATGTATTCCTTAAACATATCTTTCTAACGATGTATCATGCACGTCAAACAGAGGTAGTATGCTAAAGTTACGACCCCGAGAAATTGATGTACCAAGTTACCTAATGGGGCCCACATTTTGGCGTTTCACCTCCTAGGGTTAGGTTTTTGGATGTGTAGGGTTTACATTGTTTCTCAATAATATATAGGCCTTCAAGCCTCATTGTAACAGAGAGTTCAAAGGCATGTAGCCGCCACATCTCTTCTCAGAGATAAGCTACCAGCACTCTAGCTAGTTTATTTCCATTCTGTATGTAAACCAGTTTCAGTTATTGATTAATGAAATGAAGTGTTATTTTTGCTGCAGATTTGTTTCTATGGTTATTTGTGTATTCTATTATGTTCCCACATAAATCCGAATCAGTGGTATCAGAGCAATATTCTCTTTGTCGATCCTTCTTTGTTGATGTAATTGTAACTTCGAAATGTATTCCCTTGTATTTCTTATGTATTGTACCCCGGAGTTTATTCCGGGAAGTGTTTGTAATGTAATTGAGTCATGTCATGCCCCGATGTTCCGATCGGGAGTTTCTATAATGTAAACAAGTCATGTCAAGTCAATGTGGGTAACCCTCCTATTGTTCAAGGGCTAAAGTCCCTGCAGTTCCGGGGCCCTAGGGTTGTTAGACTCACCTAGTGAAGTCGGCCCTAGTGAGTCATTGTCAAGTCGGGAATTAGTATAAATAGAGAGTGAGTCTCTCTATTTAACACACACTCACTAACACTCAGTTGTAGCGCATAGATTAGGGAGAAGAAGTTGCTGGGGCTAGAAAGAAAGAGGCTACTACTTTTGGGAGATCATCTTACTGTTTTGGGTTTTACTTTTGATGTTGATTCTATCTCTGAGGAAGTTGCGGAGTTTTATCCATTTCTAGTTTCCCCAAGGAAAAACATTGTGTTCATTGTCTCTTGTGTTTGATTGGTGTGCTTGTTATTCTCTCAGTTAAAGATCCTAACATAATGCTAGCTTAATGTTAAAAATCTAACATGGTATCAGAGATAAACTGAGAAGAATACATTGTGCAATTGCGGGAACTAGGGCTTCCTACTTTGTGGATCTCTCTCCATAGATTTTCATCAAAATAAGGTTGGATTAACTCTCCTCCCTAGGGCGCATCTTTCTGTCAAATCATAATCCAATTCTGAGCTTTTTCAGTTTATTGCCAGAAATTAGGGCTTTCTACAGAAGTGGAATTTTTGAGTGAGCCCAGGCCTGGATTGATCTCCTCCCCAAAATCAAAGTTTAGAGATCAATATCAAAGCATTTGGTTGGAAAGAACTCCGAAAAAACCAAACCCTAATCTGCTCTTGAACCAGCATTGCAGAAATTCAGCTCCAAATCCAGATCTGACATCTTGACCTGGTAAGATCTAAATATTTTGTATTTCCATTTGAGGTTCTCAGTTAAGATGTCTCATTATACCAAGCTTAATGAAAATATTGAGGGAGCTGATAACTTTCAAGCCCGGAAGTATAGGATCTCTCTGGTCCTGGAAGAAAATGAGTTGGACTCCTACATCCATGAGGAGGTTCCAGTTTTAGAGGAAGATGAGGATAAGGCCTTACATAAGAAGAATTTGGTTATTGCAAAGAGGATTATTACTGATTCAATAAAGGATCACCTCATACCATAGGTGTCCTCCCTCAAGACACCTAAAGCTATGTTTTATGCCCTAACCAAAATGTTTGAAGGGAAGAACATAAACGAGAAGATGACTCTAAGGAACCAGTTGAAGAATGTAAAGATCTAGAATGAGGAGACCATCCAGTCATACTTCACAAGGGTCTCCCAGATCAAAGACAACTTGAAGCAGTAGATGAAGAAGTGGAGAATGCAAAAATTGTGATGACTACCTTGAATGGTCTCCCTAGGTCATGGGATTCTTTCATCCAAGGAATCTGTGCTAGGAAGAATCTAATCAAGTTCAGTAGACTGTGGGAAGAATGCTCACAAGAAGAAGCTTGAATAGAAGCTTGAGAAGAAAATATGGGAAGTGAATATCAAGCTCTCATAGTACACTCCAAGAAAGGAAGAAGGGAAAATCATCATCACCAACGTAAGCATTCTCATTAGAAAAATAATTTTGTAAGAAGGGATCCATCCAAACTTAGATGTTATACATGTGATGAAAGAGGACACTTTGCTAGAAGTTGTCCCATGAATAAGAATGGATCCAAGAAGAAGAAGAACTCCAAAAGAAGACATAACACTCACATTGCTGAGGATGATGATCCTCCCAGGAAGAAAGTAAAACAAGAAAGTGAAGAGTCTTCAAGAGATGACGAATATGTTCTGATCTCTGCTCTCACGGGAACTGTCACTCATGGAAGCAAAGATTGGCTTATTGACAGTGGGGCTTCCAAACACATGACAGGTTTCAAGGAATCTTTTGAGAAACTATCCAAACATAATTCACCCCATAAGGTGAAACTTGGGGATGACTACCAATATTCCATAAAAGGTAGTGGTGAATCCTCCTACAAGCTAGACTCTGGAAAGTCTATGAAAATGAAGGATGTCCTGTTTGTACCAGGACTAAAGAAGAATATTCTCTCCATATCGGCACTATATGCAAAAGGCATGAGGGTTGCATGTGTAGATGGCCAAGTTCTCATGTGGCCAAGAGGAAAGACTATTGGCGATGCAATAGTAATTGGAGAACAAGAAGGAGGATTATACAAATTGAAGGGCCATCTAGAACAAGCTTTGGTCCATGACACAGTAGAGCCAAATGAACTTTGGCATAGAAGGCTTGCACATGTGTACTACAGAGCACTACCACTTGCAAGCAAAGCTGTTGAAGGTCTTCCAGAAATTCAAGAAAAACATGAAGGAGTCTGCAAAGGATGTGAGAAAGGAAAGAACACAAAGAAGACATTTCCAAGTAGCGAAAGCAAAGTAAAAGGAATCTTGGAAATAATTCACTCCGATGTATGCGGTCAAATGTCATCCAGTTATTTAAGTGGGTATGTATACTATGTTTCTTTTATTGATGATTATTCTAGAAAGACATGGATATACTTTATGAAGAACAAAGATGAAGTTTTTAGCAAGTTCAAGGAATTCAAAGCCTTGATCGAGAAGCACACAGAAAAGAAGATCGAGACCTTTTGATTAGATAATGGCGAAGAATTCACATCAAATGAATTCAAAGAGTTATGCAAATATTCAAGGATTAAGAGGGAGTTATCCACTCCATATAATCCACAACAGAATGGGGTTGCAGAAAGGAAGAATAGAGCTATCATGGAAGCTGCAAAAGCAATGCTTCATGATCAAGATCTTCCCATGCATTTATGGGCAGAAGCTACCAGAATAGCAGTGTATGTACAGAACCATACTCCACATAGAGTAATCAAGAACAAGACACCTAAAGAAGTCTTTTCCAACAAGAAACCATAAGTCAGCCATCTCAGAATATTCGGTTGTCCAGTGTACATACACATTCCGAGAGAAAAGAGGACAAAGTTAGATCCTTCATGAAAGAAGGGTATATTTGTGGGATACTCTAAAATCTCAAAGGCTTACAGAATATACTTCCCAAGATTCAAGAAGATCAACATCAGCAGGGATGTAACATTTGACGAAGACTCAGCTTACAACAAATCTAGGAAGAGACCTGTTGAAGATCCTGAAGAATCAGAAGCAACTAGAATTCATGACACAACCATGAACAAAGAAACTCAGGAAGAAGACCGAGAATTTGAAGAACCTTAAGAACATGTAGATGCACCTCAGGAAAAGAATCCTCACAAGAGGAAACCTGCTTGGGTACGAGAAGCTATCCAAGGTGCAGAAAGATATGGGGCTCCAAAAGAGAATCACAGAGAAAGGAAGAGGACCAGGTCCTGCTCCGGGTATGTAGATTTATTGTGTGACTTTATCAATAAAGAACCTTCCAACTATGAAGAAGCAGCAGAACAAAAAGAATGGAAGGATTCTATGATCGAAGAGTATCAATTGATCATGAAGAATGATGTTTGGGATGTTGTTCGAAGACGAGAAGGAAAGTCGGTTGTAACTTCCAAATGGATCTACAAGATCAAGCATGCTGTAGATGGCAGCATAGAAAAATATAAAGCAAGATTCATGGCTCGTGGCTTCTCACAGAAATAAGGAATAGATTATGAAGAAACCTTTGCACATGTAGATAGATACACTTCCATCAGATCAATACTTGCTCTGGCTACAGTGATGAAATGGAAGATACACCAAATGGATGTCAAGGTTGCTTTATTGAATGGTGTAGTGGAAGAGGAAGTGTATGTAGAGAAGCCACTCGGTTTTGAGACACATGACAGGGAGTCTCATGTGTGTAGATTGAAGAAATCCTTGTACGGTTTGAAACAGGCACCCAAGACATGGTATGTTAGAATTGATGGATTTCTATTCAGTTTGGGCCTTACCAAAAGTAAAGCAGATTCCAACATTTACTACAAGGTTGAAGATGGAAACCCAGTGATGCTCCTACTATATGTAGATGATCTGTTTGTAACAGGTATGGATGGGTTGATTGCTGATACGAAGAAGAATCTTGCTACCAAGTTCGAAATGAAGGACTTGGGTATGATGCACTATTTTCTAGGCATGGAGGTGTGGCAGAATATAGATGGAATCTCCCTCGAACAAGGGAAGTATGCAGTAGAGATCCTGAAGAGGTTCGAGATGATGGACTGCAAGGCCATGACCACACCTATGGCATCAAATCTGAAGCTATTAAGTGATGCTTCATCAAAGTGGTTGACACTACAATGTATCGTCAGATGATTGGGTCTTTGATGTACTTGATGAACAAAAGACCAGATATTTGCTTTGTTGTGAACACCTTGATCCAGTTTCTGACAGATCCAAGACATGTTCACTTGATTGCTGCAAAGCATATTCTGAGGTACCTGAGGGGTACAATTGATTATGGGCTCAAGTATGAGGCGAATCAAAAGATTAACCTGGAGGGTTATGTTGATTCGGATTGGGAAGGCAGTGCCATCAATAGGAAGAGCACTTCAGGGTGTTGCTTCAGCATGGGATCAGGTGTGATCTCTTGGTTTAGCAGGAAGCAATCCTGTGTGGAATTGAGTACAGCTGAAGCAGAGTATGTCGTAGCTTGTTTAGCTAGTTGTGATGAAGTATGGTTGAGGAAGCTACTATTTGATATATTTGATCTCCAGTTGGATGCTACTTATATACATTGTGACAACCAAAGTTGTGTGAAGTTGTTGGAGAACCCGGTGTTCCATGACAAGTAGAAGCATATCGAGATCAAGTATCACTATATCATGGATATGGTGTAGAGGGGACTAGTGAAGCTCCAGTATGTTGTGACGAACGAACAAATAGCTGATGTGTTGACAAAGCCATTGGCTAGGGTGAAGTTTGAATACTTCAGGGAGAAGCTTGGTGTTCTCCATATCGAGGTTCCCTCCAAAGGGAAGTGATGAGTCCGTGAGCCATTCTGACATGGTGAGAGGATTGGTTCCTTCCATGGTCAGATGTAAGGGCTGAGCCATTCTGTCATGGTGAGAGGATTGGTTCCTTCCATGTCAAATGTGAGTGCTGAGCCATTCTTATGTGACTGTAGGATCGGTTCCTACATGATCAGATATAAGCGATGAATGCCATTCTTGGAATGAAGGCACCTGGTGATTTACCAGGAAAGCTCAGTCTGGGACTGAGGGCCATTCTGATGTGACTATAGGATTGGTTCCTACATGATCAGATGTGAGTGCAGAGCCTTTCTAACATTGGTTGTCAGATATAAGTGTTGAGCCTTTCTGACATTGGTTGTTAGATATGAGTGCTGAGCCTTTCTAACATTGGTTGTCAGATGTAAGTGTAGAGCCTTTCAACATGGAGGATTGGTTCCTTGCATGGTTGAATGTAAGTGTTGAGCCTTTCTGACATTGGTTGTCAGATGTGAGTGCTGGGCCTTTCTGACAGGGTTGTGGGATGTGTTCCCACATGGTCATATGTGAGTGTTGGGCGTGACTTTCTAATATGATTATAGGATTGGTTCCTACATGATGAGATATAAGTGTTGGGCGGGCAATTCTGACTTAGGGTCAGATATAAGTGCTAGAAAATATCTACATGGAGGCTAGGCCTACAACCAGCATGAAAAATGAATGGCTATATAGAACTTCCTATAATGAGAAGAATCAAGAGATAGCACCTGTGATGATGATCCAGCAGAGATGTTCCAGAACCAGAGATGATCTAGATCAAGTGATGATCTAGATCGAGTGATGATGATCTAGATCGAGTGATGATCCAGATCCAGATGAAGATGACTTGAAGATGAAGATGACTTGGAGATGAAGATGACTTGAAGATGACGAGGACTCAATGATGATCCAGATGATACAGAGAAGAAGACTTGTGCTGATAAATTGTGTCGAGAAATACCTTCCTAGTTAAGAGGGAGTGTTGATGTAATTGTAACTTCGGAATGTATTCACATGTATTTCTTATGTATTGTACCCCGATGTTTATTTTGGGAAGTGTTTGTAACTTAATTGAGTTATGTCATGCCCCGATGTTCCGATCGAGAGTTTCTATAATGTAAACAATTCATGTCAAGTCAATGTGGGTAACCCTCCTATTGTTCAAGGCTTAAAGTCCCCGCAGTTCCAGGGCCCCAGGGTTGTTAGACTCACTTAGTGAAGTCGGCCCTAGTGAGTCATTGTCAAGTCAGGAATTAGTATAAATAGAGAGTGAGTCTCTCTATTTAACACACACTCACTCACACTCAGTTGTAGCACATAGCTGAGGGAGAAGAAGTTGTTGGGGCTAGAAAGAAAGAGGCTACTGCTGTCGGGAGATCATCTTACTGTTTTCAGTTTTACTTTTGGTGTTGATTCTATCTCTGAGGAAGTTGCGAGGTTTTCTCCATTTATGGTTTCCCCGAGGAAAAAAAACCATGTTCATTGTCTCTTATGTTTTATTGTTGTGATTTTTATTCTCTTAGTTAAATATCCTAACATAATGCTAGATTAATGTTAAAAATCTAACATTCTTTGCATGTCCCCAATGAGGGCGGGGTATAAAGAGTTAGGGTTTGATCTGGTTGAACCTTTACAAGATACACCTCATGAATCTCAACAGCCACCCATGGGGGACGAAAATAAAGACGAGGGCACAGAAGATCCTATCAAAATGTTGCTCGAGGAGGCCCTTGAAAAACAAAGGAACGCGATGATGGATAAATTCACCCAGATCCTTCAACAACTTCCTACTGGCAGCGCATCTGCATCTAGCAACCACTCTAGAGGCGCAACCCCTTTTAAGGTACAAGTAAAATTCGACATTCCCATATTTGATGGCCGAATAGATGCAGATGTCGTAGATAGATGGTTGAATCTATTAGAAGGATATTTCTTGGTTCATGACTTTTATGACTGAGAAAAGATTAATTTTTCTCTACTCAAAGCTGCCCCCCATGTCAAGGACTGGTGGGAAACCTATTGTGAGAGAAAGGACAAGGAGGAACCCTCTCTGTTCTCAGGTGTACCCACTTGGAATTATTTTCGAGATGCCATAAAGGGGCAATATTATCTAATGGGGAGCTATGAGGACAAGTACATACTATGGACTATGCTGCGGCAGCAAAGAGATCAAGATGTGCATGAGCTAACGAATCTATTCCATACCCTGCGCACCAAGTTTGGTATCAAAGATTCAGAGAAACATTTGGTGTTGAAGTACCACAGTTGTCTGCATAGATACATTCAGGAGGAAATGGAGTTCCTCGGCATCTCCTCGCTTGGTACGGCATATCGTTATGCTACCAAAATTGAGTAAAAATTCAAACAGAAAAAGTGAGACTTTGGATCTATGAATCAGAAGCAAGGGAAAGGTGGCCCCAAACCATAGAACCAAGGACACAACCAAGGCATGGAAACTCAAGAAAAATTTCCAAAGCTACAAGTAAAGAGCAACACTGCAAAGCCAAAGAAGGAAGCCGAAAAGTGATGCGAGTTCCATAAGAGCCCCACTCAGAACACAAGCAAGTGTTGGGCCAAGTAGTCACTGGTGGCCAAGATAAAGGCTTCTGAATCAGATGCATACTCTGAAACTGAATCAGAACCCAAGAAGGGGAATGACAGAGGGAAGAATATTATCGATGCAGAGCCCAATGCCACCATTGCCACCATGAAGATCCAAAAGGAAGAACCAGAAGATTCAAAGGATGAGGAGCATCTTTCCACTACCAGACGTGGGTAAAGGGTTCCCCGCTAAAGTTCATTGTCGATAGTGGGAGCCAAAAGAACCTAATTTCAGTAGAGGTCGTGAAGTCGTTGGGTTTTCCAACCACAACACACCCACAACCATACACCATCGGGTGCCTTCACCAAGGATGGGATCTCCCTGTCAGCCAGTAGTTTCACCTTCCCTACAGCATCAAGCCCTTCACTGATGAGGTATTATGTGATATTGCTCCTCTTGATGTTTGTGATGTATTATTAGGTCAACCATACTTATGGAAGTGACATACTATGTATGAGTCCCGGCCTCGCGTTGTTATTATTACATTGGGAAATAATTTGTACAGAATACCATAGGTACCACCTCCTGCTGCTATCTCTTTGGTTACTACAAAACAATGCAGTAAGCTCATTTCCAAAACCGGGAAGTTTGTTTTCTTGATGATATTCCCTCAGGGAAAGAAGAAGATCGTGGCCCCTCCACGCACCAACAAAAAATGGACAAGGTCGGGGAGGATTACTAGGACATATTCACCTCACCCACTGGGGTGCCTCTCCACTATTAGGTCAAGCACCCCATCAATCTGACCCCAGGTGCATCGCTTCCCAATGGACCGATCTATCGACGCGCTATTCTAGAGAATGATGAAATCAAGAGAAAAATTAAGGAGCTTCTGCAAAAGGGTCACATCCGGATAATTTCATCGCCCTATGGGAGCCCGATCGTGTTGGTACAGAAGAAAGATGGGACTTGGAGACTTTGTATTGACTGTTGGGCACTGAACAAGATCACTATCTGGAATAGGTACCTAATCCCATGGATTGATGACCTCCTAGACCATATTAAGGGGGAGAAATATTTTAGCAAGATTGACTTAAAGTTTGGGTATCACCAGGTACCGATCGAACTGACCGATGTGTGGAAGACTGCCTTCAAATCCAAGGAGGGCCTTTTCGAATGGTTGTTCATGCCTTTTGGGCTAACGAATGATCCTGCAACCTTTATGAGACTGATGGATGACATCTTGTGGCCATTCACCAACTCATTTGTAGTAGTGTACTTGGATGACATCCTGATATTCATCCAGACTTGGGAAGAGCAGCTCCACCACATCCGACAGGTCCTCCAAACACTGTGGCAGCACAAGTTGTGTGCCAATTTGGACAAGTGTACTTTTGGCATGACCCAGGCTTAGTATATGGGATACATTATTGATGAGTGTGGGGTACATGTGGATCCAACCAAAATCCAAGTCATTCGGGATTGGCCAACCCCAACTACTCTAACAGAGCTTCGCAGCTTTCTGGGCCTTGCTAATTTCTACCATAGATTCATGTTGGGATTCTCTCATATCACTTGGCCCTTGATTCAAGTCACCAAGGGAGGAGCGAAAGAAAAAATATGGTCAGAAACTCAACAGAAGGCATTTGTAGAATTGAAACATCGCCTCTGTTGTTCCCCAGTGCTTACATTACCAGACTTGCAACAACCATTTGAGATCGAGACAGATGCCTCTGACTATGCTATTGGGGGAGTCCTTACTCAACAAGGGCATCCAGTTGCATATCACAGTGAGACACTATCTGACACAGTCTGTAAATATCCCACTTATGACAAAGAGATGTATTCCATTGTACATTCTTGCCGACAATGGAAGCATTACATTTTGGGGAAGGAAATGATCATCCACACAAACCACCCACCCCTGCAGTTCATACAGACACAAGGGAAGTTACAGAACGATCGCCATAATAAGTTGTCCACATATCTACAACAGTTTCATTTGAACATCAAGTACAAGAAGGGAAGCACCAATAATGTTGTAGACTTCCTCAGCTGACCACCGATCGTGGCGATAACCATCGTGCTCAACTCTTATGGGCATGAGACTTCTAATTGGCCGCTTCTCTACAAGAGAGATCCAAAATTCAGCCACACATACCAGACACTCTTGGAGGGAAACCAAGTTCCAAAATTTCACATCCAAGATGTACTACTATGTCACATGGGACACCTTTGTGTTCCTTCAAGTGAGCATGCCAAGATGATTTGGGAAGCACACTACAGTCAAGTTTCTGGGCATTTCGGGGTCGAGAAAAAAGTGGCAGTACTGCAGAAGTATTTCTATTGGCCAAGCCTTCGATAGGAAGTTGGGAAGTACATCTGATCCTGTACTTCCTGCGCCATTGCCAAACCATCCATCAAGAAGCAAGGCCTCTGTAATGTCCCCGACCCTCTTACCGATGAAGAGGACACTACCAAACCATAAAAAACCTCCAGGAAACTAGCCCCATGAATAAGAACATGCATATAATGCTGAAATTAAATGCTTAAAATAGAAAACATGCAAGGATGCATAATTAGTCAACATACAGCAGAAGCAAACATACATTCAAGCATCAACATGTTCATCATTATTCATTAATAATAAATATAACTGCAGAGATGAAATGGTCAAGAATACTCATCTTGTAAGAACTCGTCCCGCAACTAGCTACTTCACTGCAACATTCAACCATAGGCCAGCATGCTCACCAATCTCTCAGTAACATTGCCACCCCTAAGCTAGGCATGATTCCCCAAGGAATAAGGGACTAAGCAGGCTTACACATAGCCAAGGATACACAATACAGCCAAGTCAACACAGTTGGGTTTATCAGACCGTCAAGGAGCTAGGAAAGGTTGAATGCTAAACTGGTGTGCTCATGGAAGAGCTAAGGACACCTACACCAGAGCTAGCCTGACTTCTAAGACACCCACACACACTCGACACTAAGAATCAGTCCCTTCTCTGCTTCACAGTCCCTCAGGCCCTGAATTCCCTTGCCAGTGCTCTTATGGGGTTGTGGAGAAGAAATCCATCCATCTAACTCTCTCTGTGTGGCTCCCAAACCCAGGTTTCTCAAGCATACCTAGCCTTCAATCCCACTCCACACAGTCCGAAGACCAACCACTACATACCTGCAGTAAAACAATCAATTCACAACTCTGTGAAGAAAACCAAAGGAAACAGGGTGACAACCCAAAATGGTGAATGCAGCTCAAGCCAAGCAAGGCGACCCAGAGTTGTTATTGGCCCTAGCGTGGCCAAAACAACTCAGTAGCAACCCCAAAAGGTAATTGCACACACACAGCAACCCAAACCAGGGGAAGAACAATAGCCCAATCGTACAATAAAATAATGGCAGCATTACACAGTCCACAAATGGGAGAGAAGCAAAACTCCCAGCATTGACAGGGGAAAACACATACGTAGACCACAAATCGGCAGGGGAAAACTTACACTACCAAAATCATGCCTCTCAGGCCGCTCTTCAAGGTCACTGCAGGAGAACACACCCCCGACCTGCGCTTGAGGTAAAACAATACTCCCTGCATGAAAGGGAAAACTTACACCGACCACAATCAGCCAAAGGTTGAGAGCAGACCCTCCGAATTCCTGCGTGAGATGAACAAGATGAAACCGTGAGTGGAAGAGTAGAGAGAATGGTGACCATCCCCCTGCCCTCCACGTGAGAAGAGCGAGCCTACTGGTGGAGTGTACGTGGGGAAAAGACTGGAAATCCTACCACCCACCACTTCCCAGCCATAACTGCTCCCAACTAACAACAGGAGTTTTAAATGGGTGGTCGACACATGGAAACCTCCCAATGGCTCCCACGAGTTAGACAATCCCCCCCCTAACCTTAGGAAATCATACCCTTTTCATTAACATTGCACCGTCGTAGTTGGATATAGGTTCATTTTAATTAATGTGCATATTTACATGATGCCAAAACTATTATGTGTCAGATAGCACGATATACCATCGACAACGATCCCAATTACGGAAACATAACACAACCAAATCGATGGTGGGGGTTTTTCCTTTGGCTCCACACCACGATTAATTACAATATACACATCATGTATCTTTTACGCAACTAGGGTAAAAAACCAGGGATATTACAGCCTCTATACTTTGTTGCCTACCCCTAGTCGACCTCGAGAATCCATCTCCATGGATTACATGTTGGGCCTTCCTTCTACTGCGGCATGGCAATGATTATGTGTTTGTAGTCATTGACATATTCTCAAAGATGGCCATAATGGCGGCCTGCAAGAAGAATATCACAGTAGAAGTCACTGTTAAACTCTTCTTTGAACGAGTGTGGGTACACTTTGGGATCCCACAGTCTATAATCTCAGATTGAGACAACACGTTCCTTAGTACATTCTGGTCAAGCCTATGGTCAAAGCTAGACACCAAGCTCACAAAGTCCACATCTTTCCATCCCCAAACTGGTGGCCAGACAGAGGTAGTCAACAGGATGATCATACACATTTTGCACATGTACAACTCAAAGCATCCACGCACATGGGATGAGAGCCTCCCCTATGTATAACACAACTATAACCGGGCCCTCCACATCTCAACAAACCATAGCCCCTTTCAGGTGGGCTTGGGATTCCAGCCACTATGTCCCATTGACATAGCCATGCCATTTGCAGCTACTCAGGCAAATACAGCTCATATCCAGTCTGAAGTTTCCAAGGTGAACAACTTCATTTAGCGCATTCAGCACATTCGCCAACAGGTTCATGACATATTGGACAGATCCAATGCTAAGTACAAGCAACGACATGATCAACATCAGGTGCAACACAAATTCCAGGTGGGCGACAAAGTGTAGCTACATTTGCAGAAGGAGCGCCTCGTTGGACCCCACCGCAAGCTTCACGTGCTCCGATATGGGCCATACACCATAACCAAGGTTGTCGGGGACAATTCCTTCGAGCTTAGTATTCCACCATTCCTTGGTCTACACCCAGTGTTCAATGTGGACCGCCTTTGGCCCTACTTTCCACCTATATTGGACTCATCAAACGTGGTAGAACAACTCACACCAACAGATTTAAACCCCAACTGCATGGAACAAGACACAACTGATCGGATTATGGACACATAGATCAAGAACACCCACCAGTAGAAGATCTAGCTATATTGAGTTGTCAAAGCAGGCCAAATCCTTCACCAGGGAAAGTGGCTCACCAGGGACCAAGTTCAGCAGAAGTTTCCTCATCTCATGGAGCAACTCAACGCAATGGGGACCATTTATTCCTAAGGGGGGAGGAATGATCCAAGAGCATATTGGTGGCCACCCACCTATTCCACTTGGACCCCCACCATTGTTTCTTTCCATTTTCCAGTTTCCTTAATTGTAGCACAATTTACTATTTTTGGCAGTTTTCGGGTCCTAGACTTTCAGATCTGTTTTGAGGCCCTAAACGACGTTTTTTCGGCATCGAATGGTCGGGAAAATATGAGTCTATTTCAATCTCAATATTAGTCATATATGGATGTATTCCTTAAATATATCTTTTTAATGATGTATCATGCACGTCAAATGGAGGTAGTATGCTAAAGTTACGACCCCAGGAAATTGATGTACCAAGTTACCCAATGGGGCCCACATTCTGGCATTTCACCTCCTAGGGTTAGGTTTTTGGATGTGTAGGGTTCCCATTGTTTCTCAATAATATATAGTCCTTCAAGCCTCATTGTAACAGAGAGTTCAGAGGCATATAGCCACCACATCTCTTCTCAGAGATAAGCTACCAGGACTCTAGCTAGTTTATTTCCATTATGTATGTAAACCAGTTTCAGTTATTGATTAATGAAATGAAGTGTTATTTCCGCTGCATATTTGTTTCTATGTTTATTTGTGTATTCTGTTTTGTTCCCACATAAATTTGGATCACAATAACAACAACCAGTGTGGCTCGACACAAAATCATCGGAAGGAGAGTGAGTGGAGGCATCATCAACATCATCGTTTGGAACATTTTCTGGTACATCTATAGATCATTGGAAGTTTTGAACAATGTCATCATCTTCAATAAAGAGCTGAAGTATCATCACCAGCATATTTAGTATAGAGTTGAAGTATCATCATCAACATCTTTAGTACAGAGCTGAAGTATTTTCATCTGCAGCATGGAACTGGGGCATCGTCATCTGCAGGAAAATTATTAGCAGGATAAATATGGAACATCATCATCTATAGCATTGAACTAGAGCATCATCATCTACATCATTGAACTAGAGCATCATATGTAGCATGGAGTTGGAGCATCATCATCTGCAGCATGGAACAAGAGCATCATCTGCATCATGGACCTGGAGCATCATCATATGCAGTATAGAACTGAATCATCCTTTGCACCATGGGACTATGGAATCATCATCTGTAGTATGGAACATCATCATCATAATCATTTGTAGTATGATTCTAAAGGATTAACATGCATGGAGATGCTTCTACATTGTGTACAGAAGTTAATCATACTGAATTTCAACAACAATGAGCTCTAAATTAGGTACATTAGGTAGCATTGGAAATGCAACGAGCTGAAATAATTATATCATAATAATTACTATGATGTATAACTAAAGAAACTGAAATAATTACTACTCTAATATCTGGTTACTTTTATGATAAAGACATAATTTCTCACTCACGACTATCTGCAAAAGTTTAAAATTCTTGAACTTCTCAAAGAAGTCTTAACTACTTTCAGTTTCATGAGAAAATAAAAAAACAACCAATACTCTACACATTTGAATAATACAAAATCGTAATTAAGATGCTGTAAACTAAATCCCTAGAGCCATTAATCGAATCTTGACAATTAAAATTCAAGACTTTTCCTTAATATGGTTATTTATATTGTATGGTGAGTACCGATGGCATCACCCGCCAACTTAATTGTTTTGGGATGTGTAGATTTCTTCTTAGCAAAAATACTAAATCAATGTCTATAATAACTTCATACTATCAATAACATTAAAAACACAATGCTATCCACTCATCGTGGTTTAAAAGTTAAAATTTTATAAAAACTAATATAAAAGTTTATTTGATACATTAGTTTTATGATACGTTTGATGATTGAAACACAAACAAACAAGTGGAATAAGCAACAAAGTTGCTTAGTACCTGCCTCCTAAGAAGAGATCGAAAATATATAGCAATAGGATAATTTTGCTACAAAAATATATGATAAAACAAATATAATTACAATTTGAAAGAAATTAAAACAAAAATGAATTAAAAAAATGTCCATTTAAATACGATATAGGTTATTGCAATGTAGCATAAAACAAGCATATTCAAACTTCCCTACATACTTCTAGTAATATTCTTGACTTATGTTATAAAAATATGCAAGTTTCTTTATAGACTAGCATAAATAGGAAATGAGAAATAATAGCTTATAAGACTATAAATTAATATCATTGTTGTGAGAATAGTTTATTTATATTTTATTATAAATTTATAATGTTATACAAATATGCAAGTTTTTTTTATAGACTAGCATAAATAGGAAATCAACAGAATTCAAGGCTTCTTGAACACAGTCACCATTTTATGATTTGACCTTTCAACATTTTTCTGTGATTCTAGTTCATATTTTTCCACCCAAATTCTACACAAAACTTACAGGGTTGAAAATCTCTGTCTTCTTTTGAGGGAATGAGCTCTTCCAGGGATGGCATGGCTGTGAATCGTAAGTGATGGAATTAGTAGACGTTGATCTAGTTCTCCCAGAGATATTGAAACAGCGACAACTTTATGGAATTGTTAGTTCCTCATCATCAAGAAAACACAGGAAGCGCATGGCACATACCAGTAGATTCTGTTACCTGAATTTGTTTGGATGTCGAAAAAACAAATTGTCGCAGGGCCATGGTTTGGCACAACCGAATATGTAAGTTGCCATGTAACATCGGGGAAAATGTTAATTATTGGCTAAGGAAATAGCTACCGACTAAATTGACCGACAAGAATGTAAAATCTAAGACTCTTTAATTAATTGGATCTGAATACGAATATGACACGTGTGCGTGGAATGCAAGAAATTGTTCTGTTGACCTACTTCTATGGAACTTTCATGACACGGTATTTTGCTTTTGTGCACATTTTAGGGTTAACTAGCCAGCCAGAGAATGCTCTAAAGAAAGAGCCTAGCCTGCTAGGGTTCAAGAAGAAAAGAAACAAGGACGCAACCGGTCAAATTAGGACACATGGGGTTTAATCGAGTACCTAACGAGTCAAATTATAACCCTTAGGGTTTGTAACAAAAACAGAATGCGTCCGTTCCAAGCAAGCAATTGTGTTTTCTTTAGGGTTTGTGCTGGTGGTCAGCGACGTGTAAGAATGGAGGATTGAGATAAAATGATCCATCGTGGAGTTCCGGCCAGCAGTTTCGCTTCTACACGCCTCTTGCAAATTTAGCAAAATTTGCGTAATCAAATGTTTCACGGAGTTGGGACTGAAGATGATTTGGTGCGGAGTAAAGATCGGAATAGGAATTATGAATTATGATTGACAAAGTCTCCTGCGGCCCCACACTAGGACAAGCGATCCATGCAAGTTTTTGGCTAGGAAGAGTACTTTTCGTTTATTAAAGAATTTAAAAATCTTATATATATATATAAATAAAGTGCATAGGGGACTTTCTTTTTGAGCTTGTGGTATATTTTTAAAAAAATCTAAAATAAGAATGCCCTTTTTTAGAACTTAAAATAATAAATTTTTATAAATGACTTAGCCTTAGGAGTGACCTTTACAACACATTTTGAATTTCAACTGGGACTCATGAACCCAAACTCAATAAGATCCAATGGATTAAAAAGGAGAACAATCAAGGGTTGGAATCTATTGCAAATTCCCCCTTATATTTTTATTTTTGTAAAATTTTGAAGGATGACAAAATTTTAGGTTAGTTGGGGCTCACATTTTATAATTGTTAAGTTTAATGATTTCCATGCTAACATCACCTATGGAGCTACCCAAATTTAATCGAAGTCACTCATTTCAAACCCGAATTTAAAAAGCATCCTTGCATCAAACTTTTCCTCCTCTATGGAATGTAAAACTAAAGTAGATGGAGAAAATGACACTTATGTGCAAGATGTTCATCCTTTCTGAGGGTGCAAGATTTATTCTTCTTTATAGATTAACATGAAGAATGAATGCTAAGAGTCTTCGATGGTGGTTCCTTCAATACCTTTAGACATGGAATTCAATACTTTTCTCCAAGCAATTGGAGAAATTGTTCGGGAATTCGATGATATTTTCAGTATTAATTTTATTAGCTCTCTCAATATGCTTTGAGTCATCATATGTTAACCCATGTAAGTCCATCCTCTTGATCTCCTTAAATTACAAGAAGAATAATTTCAAGATTAGTTTTGTTACCAATAGCCACATCTCCCATTTTCTACTTTACCATTGTCCCTTACCCTTGATTCTTTCTATTGTCCAAAATCCCTTCTCCTTTACCCTTAGGCTTGATACTTTCCATCGTCTTACTTACCTTTTCCTATTTAAAACGCCTTAATTGCAAATAAAGGCCTTAATTGCAAATAGTGTAAGTTTTAACTTTTAAAAAGTATGATTGAGAACACTCCACACTTTACTTTAAAATCTCTTTCATTTTTATAAGGCTATTGTCCCCCTAAAAACAAGTGTAAAAGCTTATTAATTCTCTTCTCATATGAAAGAAGCTACTAATTTTTATAAGGCAATTGTCCCCCTAAAAACAAGTGTAAAAGTTTATTAATTCTCTTCTCATATGGAAGAAGCTACTAATTTTTATAAGGCAATTGTCCCCCTAAAAACAAGTGTAAAAGCTTTTTAATTCTCTTCTCATATGCCAAGAAGCTACTAGCCACTGCCAAAATAATTTCAAATCCTTAAAAAATTGAAATTAAGTTTTTTTTTATAATATTTTACGAAGTCGACTAAAATTTAATTGATATTGAGAGGTTGAAAGGATACGCCTTAATTATATAAATCCAAATTTCATGTCAGTAAGGAATGTGGAATGTGAATGCATAGGAATGTTTTAATTACATTGTGGGAGAAATTGGCACTCTTTACTTGTGGACTCTTTCTTTGTATTGGTGTGCATAGTCACATGACATCTCGGAAGGCTTGTGATATTCGCTGAAAGAAAACGGAGTTGGAGCGGTTTGAATGAAGTGAAGACTTGTGCGGTTGTTGTGAATGTCAATCCTTTCCTCTTTATGAGCCAGTACTTATAGAACCGATGCTAAGACTTATGCAGTTGTTGTGAATTTCAATCCTTTCCTCTCTTATGAGCGAGTACTTATAGAGTCGATGCTCGGAAGCAACGTTACAAGGTGGCAGTCGATTCAGTAGAGGCCCATAGCAAGCGAGAGGAAAACATGGTGGAGATTCAAAAGTCTAAAAGGGAGGAAACTCTCCTCAAAAAACGTAGAGAAGCCCTGAATTCTCAGCCCTCGAGTGGATATGATCAAAGGATTTCCCTTGGTGAAAAGGTAAATTTTCTTTGATTAGCAATATATATTTACTAGGAGTTTACCACCACTATCATCCTTACTAAGTTACTGCATACGCAAATACTTAACAATAATTTGTATGAATATAATTCCCATCTGTTATCTTCGGTGCAGTTGCAGTCTTTTCCAGCAGTTGTTGTCGCGCTTGCTTCTAATGACATTCGAGCAAAGGAGGCCGCTTTTATTCATCTACGAGAATTGTTAAGAATTGGTCAGATTCTTTTCCGTGCTACTATTCACCTACAATAATGTTGTGTATCAGAAATGGAAAACAGATCATAATTTTATGTCAATCCTTACTAATGTCTTCTTTATGCAGAAAGTAATCCTCCAATCGATGCTGTCGTCGAATCCGGTGTAGTTCCCCTTCTTGTCGATATTCTCAGGAGGGAGGATATGCCTCAGCTTTAGGTAAAATGCAATTGCTATATTGATTTATAAATATGATAAAATAAATAATTCAGTGGAGAGGTTCGATCTCGTTTGGGTCCAGAGAGTTGATTATAGCTAGTTATTTTAGAATTATTGTTGTGATAGTTGATAGCTTGTTACCATAAATGATAATACAGTTCGAGGAATCTTGGGCTTTGATAATTATAGTATCGGGAAACACTGAACATACAAAGCTTGTAATTTACTGCGGAGCAATGCCATTATTTGTGGAGCTTCTTAAGTCTGTGGATGATGATCTTCGAGAACATGTACATAATTTTGTCAATTATCTTACTATCTTCTATGCATTTGAATTTCAACAATAAAACTACTTCTCACTTTGAGTTCAACTGCTGTTGCTATAAGGCTGTTTGGGCTTTGGGAAATATTGCTGGAGACTCTGTAGAATATAGGGATATGATACTCGCTCATGGAGCATTATGGCATGTGCTTTCCCAGTTTCAGAAGAATGTAACAATTTCAATGATCAGAACAGCTGCATGGACTCTCTCAAACTTTTCTAGTGGGAAACCCCAACCTCAATTTCATCAGGTAAGCAGAATCCATTTTATTATCTAGCTCTAGCTCTTTGTGATTGGTAGATTTGACTATTTTTTACAATGATTGGGCGTTTAATAACTTTAATTATATGGTAAATTTTCCAGTGTGTTTCGCTGGGTGGGAAATCTGTGCATGTTGTAGTAATCCATGTCTTACAAAGTTGAACATGGAAATCTATGATCAGAGTTAGAATTTAATAGCATCAAGAGTTTCTGCCTTTTGCTTATCGATTTCAGGTGAAATATGCATTGCCTACCCTGGAGTGGATTCTCCATATAGAAGAAGAGGAATTATTGGCATCTGCATGCTGGGCTCTATCATATATTTCTGATGGCCCCAATGAGAATATTCAAGGAATAATTAACGCTGGCATTTTCCCAAAGTTGGTGGAGCTTCTGTCGTGAGTATCATGATACGCACATAAATATAAGCACTCTTGGTATTTATATATAACTCAATAAATATAAGCACTCTTGGTATTTATATATAACTCAATAAATATAAGCACTTAGTATTTATAAGTAACTTAATACATATAGTTTCACGGTTAATTTAAATTTGGTGTTAAGTTCAGTTTATGTTAATTTTTAAATTCCAGCGTCACTATAATTTTATACATAAGGTCCTTAGTGTATTAATCGAAATGAACTGTTCGCAGGCATTCTTCACCATTTGTTGTTACTCCTGCTTTAAAGGCAGTGGGCAATCTTGTCACTGGTGATAATGTGCAAACTCAGGTGTTACTTCAAACATTTTTCACACTTCTTCCAAATAATTATACAATACATTTGTTATTTTGCATATGTTGAATGCATTTTCGGCTGTGATAAACTGTCTGACATAATACAAAGAGTCCAAATTCAAACACAGTGGATTTACTTTATTGTTTATTGTGTGCAGGTTGGTATTGACAATAAGGTTCAAACACGATTTACTTTATTGTTTATCTTATATTTTGTTGTGTGCAGGTTTTTATTGACAATAAGGTTCTCCCTCGCCTTTTGGATCTTCTCAAAAATAAGAGGACAAAGAAAACCGTAATAGGACATACATGATGGATAATCTCCAATGTTACTGCAGGAACAACAGAGCAACTTCAGGTGGGAATCGTTTTGGATTTATAGTGTTACTCGCTACCACTGTCATATTTCCAGTGTAACATAACTCACGCTTTTGTTTTAATGGACTGCACTCATTTTCATTGCAGGCTGTGATCAATGCAAATATATTTCCCCCACTTTTATCTCTGCTAGCAAATGCTGAATTCAATATAAAGAGAGACGTAGTGTGGGCGGTTTCAAATGCAATTGCTTCTGCAAGAGAGGAACAGATAAAGTACGAAACTTTTCTAATTTCTTCGCGTGTGTAATTTTCTGCATCCATCGTCTTAAGGTCGATAACATGAGCCCTTTTCTATTACAGATACCTTGCGATTCATGGTTGCATCAAGCCACTTTGTGATCTTCTAACCTGCCAGGATTCAAGGACTATAACAGTCTGCCTTCACGCTCTAGAAAAAATACTGAGAGCTGACGAGACTGAAAAGAATGAAGGCATCTCTGAAGTTAATGTATATGTGATCATAATTGAGGACGCCGGTGGCTTTGATAATATTGAGGCATTACAAATTCATGAAAACACACAGGTCTATAGAGAAGCAGTCAAGATCCTTAACAATGGTTTCGTCGAGGAAGATGATGATCACATGCTAACCATGTATGATACACCTCAGTGTGCAGAAGTTTCACCTGGTGGTTTTAATTTCATGTAGAAAGATGGATAATGTTATTGTATATTGTAGGAATTCTGTGTATATTGTTAGAAATGCTGCATAAAGTTCTATGTGATTGTTGATACATCCTTCCCACAGCTTTACCGGTTCCTTAGGAATCATGGCTTTAAGTTAGGCTCTAAGTTATTAGGTTGTTTTGATTTCATGTAGTAGGAAAGATCGAACGAAAGATTGATAAGTACACTTAATTTGCTTGGCTTGCAAAGGAATTTATGTTGCGCTAATTCTGCTCTGCTCACCAGTCAACAATGATGCTTGGCTTTACGTTCCTTTCCTTTGCATTGTACGCAAAACTGTGATAAGATTTAGTTTTGTCGCAATGCGGACCTAACAACCACTAATTCTCAAGCATTGTGGACTTTGTGGTTACAGTAACTTGATGTGCAATCTGCGTTTGTCCTGGCGTTCCTACGTCTTGTTCTTGTGCACAATTGTCCTCTGCCATTCATATCGAGGCCAGGCAAGCGGATTCAGCCGCAGTTTACGAGTTGGATCTTTGTCTTCTTTGGTGTTATGTCAAATTGATATTTATTAATGCAGTCCTGAATATCTTGAATCCCGAATGTTGACCGTTTCTTTGCCCTCAAGACTGCCTATGTCTATCCGCACGGAGCATTGGTGCCTCCAGGTTATATAGAGTCTAGACACATATCTAGGGCTTGCCGATCGAAGCCTTTAGTAGCCAGGTTTTAAGAAACGGGACCCTTTTTTAGGGATTTAGCATGTGTTTAATGTAATGATTATTTATTTATTTGTTAATTTGTTTTCGTTTATTTTAAATTTCACCCATTGTAAAAGAAAACCTAAGGCAGCTGTTATGACCTTGAATTTCGTGTTATGTTCTACTTGACACTAGATACTTGAAGTTTAAATCGCCAAAATGTTAAAAAGAAAATTAAATTCTAATCCATATGATTCTCATGTTGGTCGCTTTACCAATTTACCACGACACCCTTCCACGCAAGCCATGAGGAGGAGGAGGAGCCCATATTGATGAGCTGCGATGCCACCACCAGTCAACCTATGTGTACAGCTTGCAGGAATGTCCGCGATGTCTCCCTTCCTACGAATTGTGAAAGCGGTGTTAGCATTAGCTGCCAATTGCAGCTACTTCTTGGCCCGCAATCTCTTGCCACCTCTTATTCCTATGCTGTCTACAGCTCTTGAAAATTACTGTACGATTGTTGTAGGTAGATAACTAAGCACCTGGCGGAATGCATGCATGGAACAACTGGTTGTTGCGTAGCTATTTTATCACAAGCACCTTGCACCTTAATACACATGGTCCAACATGCATTTTAGCATTTGAAGACGTGGTGGTTAGCAGTTCACCATGCTACCTGGCACGTGGCCTTTCAAAATTAATGGTGGGTGATTATAAGCTTGACTTTGCATACGAGAGAGTGGCACGACGATGGAAGGAGTAGATGGCTATGTTGTGTCTCACAACATTGTTCAATATGGAATTTATGGGATTCAGTCAAAACAGTGTTCAATATGGAATTTATGGGATTTAGTCGAGCTGCTCGCGGGTGAAGAAAGGCATTTTACGCTTTGGCAGGCTTACAGGGAATGGCATTTTATGCTTTTATAGGCTTACACTTAATGGGGGAATGAATGAAAAATGGTAGTTCTAGTAGTTCATAATTCAATGCCAGGGATTGAAAATGGTATTTTAGAGCTTCGTAATTCAATGCAAGGAATTATAATTCAAGTTTTCTTTAACAGAGTAGTTCTATTTTTGTTGGACAGCTAGTTCTTTTATCCTACATAAAGATGGCTTCTATTCCTAATTTTGATTTTATATCGGTAATTAAAGTTTCCAAGATTGTAAAAAAAACTGGCTTAGAAACCCTGTTTTTTTATTTTATATCGGTAATTAAAGTTTCCAAAACTCTAAAAAACACTGGCTTAGAACCCTGTTTTTCATATCAATGACAGAAGTTTCCAAGGTTGTTAAAAAAAATAAACAACACTATGCAGCTGCTTAGTATACAACCGTAAAAAACAGCGTATCGTGACATATGATTCATTGAATTTGATTTATGTCTAGTGCTCACATGGCCAGACCTAATGGCCAACCCAAGTGGCCCTGCATACTGTTTTCAGCATCTTACTTTCTAAGAAATAGTGCCATGCATGTCCATTCGTTTTTGGCAAGTAGCACTGTGACCCTTTCCATTAAAATCCATAAAAATAAAGATGGCCCATGCTGTCATAGATACCTTCTTGTCGACCGTCCGATCAATTGTCTGAATAATGCGTTTTAGTTTTTTCCAAACCTCAAATTCCTAAGCAATACACCACCAGAACCAAATTGACCTGCACTATTCTCGTTTAATGGGGTGTGATCATGCCGTGCTTCATCACGACTAGATTCACACTTCATTCACTGGTACATTCTCTATTTATTATAAGTACTAACGTTGTGGTCTGGTCAAGTGGACGGTTTCCTGGTCTTGAGCAAGGTTTGCCAATCATGTAATCCAGTGGATGACTGTAACTGATAATCCAGAGGTAGGTATATGAAGTAAAGACGTTTTCACAGTCCACATATAATATATATCATTTACACTTAATCTGTAAACCATATCTAATAAATATCATTCGTGACTTCCAATACATTGCCAAGTTAATGCACCCTCGTCTCATGGCCCGAGGTCTGAAAAAAACCAGAACATCTGGCTCCGATGGTACCACTTGCTATAACAGATGGCAATGGAATATAATTTTTATTTTTTTAATTTTATTATTATGATGTCATGTTGCCACATGTCAACTCAAATCCAGATACCAAATTCCAAAGTTTACATCATCTTCTATCCACCAATAAGTTGTTTACAACATAGTTTTTTAACAAAATTAAAAAAAATATTTTACAAATCCCTAAGTTATACTTTACAAAACAGATTTTAATTTTTTTGATAGAGAGCAACTAATACAAAGTCAAAAGAGTTTGACTTGCAATCGATTACAATATACCTGCTGAGGCAGGTATAATAATGTGTATATTTAATTGAATTCAATAACTTTATGTCCAAATTCATCCAAACTTAAATGGTATTCAATATGAAAGTTTCTTTGATACATCTTAACTTTATGATCTATTTGATGATTAAAAGACATAAATAGAAACCCACACCGTTTGAACATGGCAATAACACAAAAGCCAATCATCAAAACACAGAAACGAACATGTTTTGAACATGAAAATAACACAAAAGCCATTTTAAATTGAAGAACGCTTACAACATAAGGTCAAAGTAGAACCGGTACAACACTAAGATCCCAGCAATTACAGCAAAGCATTTTAGTTTTTCGAGCAATAAAATTTAACTCAGAAAGGAAATTGCAATCGGGATTTTGACCAACAGCAAATGTGCAAATAATTTACTGTTTCCTAGGAAATTCCCATGTGATAGCACTGTAATTTCAATGCTAAATATCAACAGTAACAACAAACTCAATATGAGACTCAACATAGTCCACATGAAACTGTTGGGGTTTCTCAATGGCATCCCACTTTCCAAACATTTATCCTCGCGCTCTTGCTACACAGGCTATAGGTGGAGGCATGAACATATAGAAAACCTCATCACAAGTACCCTCAACACAGCCGCTAACAAAAATATTGTCACGCCAAGAAACGCAAGATGTAAACTCTTCATTGGATCTTGGAAGAGGACACACAACCTCCATAGTTTTTCCTTGGAATCATATTCCATCACTCCCTTCTGCATGTGGACCAAGAAAGAGCGTGCTCCGAGGGAACAAGAAATACCACCATCTAACGGTGGAGTGCCTTCCTCTTTTGGTATCGTGGTCCAAGCCCCTCTTTTTGGATCGTAAACTTTGGTTAGATCATCTCCAATGAAAAAACATTTTCCATCTTTAAAATCACTACCGCAGTTGAACCTCTCTTGGTTCATATCAAGAAGAAGCTTCCACTCATCTTTGTCCACATTATAAACTACTGCTCCTTGCAGAGAATTACCATCATTGTCCACTCCTCTAGCAACGTAAACAATTCCTTTAGGCGACACTGATAAAGCACCACACGTTCGAAACATCTGCATGTCCACACTGCGACTCCACCTAGCACATGAGAATTCATAAATGAAAACTATGTTGACGTCGTCTTCTTCTGAGGGGTTATATCCCCCTATCAAAACCATCCTTTGTTTGACAGAAACACAATCTATATACTGTGGAATTTTATGATAACACCCAGGAAAGTGAGGAATGTTGGGGAGCATTTCCCAGGTGCCTTGCAGACGGTCATAGACAATAACCGCATATTTTGGTGCATCATTAGCACCATATTCAAGGAACTCCATGAACAAACATATAATTTGCTCAGAAGTACAAATGTTTTTTCTTGCTTGATAGAACTGGGGTTGTTCATTGCTACCTACCAACTTCTGCAAATTGATGTATGTTGTAGTGGGATTTGTAATATACTCTTATCAAACACTGTAGACCTAAATCCCTTGGAAGAAGTGGAAATAGTTCCATAATAAATTTACTAGCTAAACACAATACAGTGACACTGATGGTTAAATGGATGTGACCAACCACAAAATAGATCTTAAAAAAAAACCTGATGGTTAAATGGATATGACCAACCACAAAATAGATCTAAAAAAAACCCTGATGGTTAAATGGATGTGATCAACAGATAGAAGAGATCCCAAAACAAAACCCTAGATACATACAAAATAGATCCCAAAACAAAACCCTAGATGCAGATAGAATAGGTCCCAAAACAAAACCCAAAATGAGAGACAGCAAAATCAAACACAAAAACAAAACAGGCTATGATCATTAACTAAATCCCACTACCATGACATTGCCATTCACCAGATAATTATCAAAATCCCACTGCTATGACATTACCATTCGCCAAATATGTATTTATAGCCTTTACATTAGGTTCTTGAATGTTCTAAGCAAATTGTGGGTGCACTTTTAAGGCTTCTTAAGGTTCTCTAAATATAAAAATGATTTCATACAACAATATTGGCTAAAATTAAAGGGTCCCAAGCATTAACTTACTAAATATTTTATATGACAATAATTTTAAAAAATAACTAGTTCCATATTTTTTATTTTTTAACCCATTCCAAAATAATTTCGTATAATAATATTCACTTGTCCTAAACTTTGACTTGGCCAATATTTAATATTTAATATGGTAATTAGTTAAAAAAATAATTAATCCCATATTTTTTAACCTGATTTTCTTATAATACAATGATACATTTTAGAAATTTAGTTGAGTGACAAAATGAATTATATATAATTTAGAATTTGAAAAAAAAAATATTTTATATATTTAATTTCAAAATTAATTTTAATAATTTTTAATTTTTACAATATAATTATTTAATTTGAAATGAAATTTGAAACAATTTAAATATTATATAAAATATTTTTGGATTTAAAAAGTCAAAAACTTATTACTCATTAATTAAAAATTGTATTTAATTTTTTAATTAAAAAGTAAAACATGGATAAATAAATTTAAATATTTATAAATATCGCCAAAAACTTATATATACTTACTATATTATTGATAAAATAACTCATACTATATTATTGATACATATAAATTTAGAGGGCCTTTAAAAATTTCCAAGAAGAGTTTGTTTCAATGAATGCTAACAATCATCATCATCGTCATAAAATGGCATAAACACCTTATACATTAAATAAATAACCTTACTAAAAATAGGTAAAATCTAGTCAAAAATTTTAAATAAATAAACACAAATTTACAATAATGGAGAAAGAATAGTCAACTTATTAATATTTTAAAAAAAACATAAATGCATGTAGCACTTATACATAAAAATAAATAAATATCTAGTGAAAAAATAATTAAATATATACCATAATGTGAGTGGGCAATTTTTAACCAACTTAGGATACCCTAATGTGAAGTTAAGCTACAAACAGAGTTAGAAGCCATGCTGGAAAATAAATTTACATCTCTTGAAGACAAGATCCAAAAACAAATAGAAAATAAAATAAAATTATTGGAGAATAAAAAGGAGACAATGGAGATTAGATTACAGGTAATAGAAAAACAAAGCCAAGATACGAACCAAACATCCCAACAAGGAGATGTTGATGCTTTAGAAAGTATTAAAATGAAGGACATGAATAAAGAACTAGAAGAAAAATTTAATAACAATCTCACCCTAAATAGTGTGGCAGGTAAATTAGATATCAAACCCATTAAAGAGGAAATGAAAAAATTGATAGAATTAGACCATGAGCATAACAAAATGGCCTTGAACCTTCTAATATTCGGTTTGAAAGAGGAGGTAGAAGAGGATACATTAGCCATAGTCCAGACAGAATTACATAATAAATTACAAATTGAAACAACATGTCTCACAGAAGCAACACGATTGGGGAAATTAACTGAGAATAAAGTAAGGTTGATCCAGATAAATGTGAGCTCTACTGACCATAAGTATGACATACTTAGTAAAACCTTAAGTCTAAAAGAAATGAGAATATTTATAAATGAAGATCTCATTCCAGAAGATCAAGTAGAATAAGGAAAGGAGTTTCAAAAGGTAAAAGAAGCTAGGAAAGAAGGGAAATGGGCAATAATCAGAAATAGAAAAGTCAGTATTTGAGATAGAAACCAAAAAGATAGTCATAAATATCAATTCAACATGCTCTGGATTCTTTCTTGGAAATGTCGAGGCTTTCCATGGAGCAAAGGTCCCAAGATAAGTTGGATCTCGAATGAAGTTGATATTATATTGTTAGTTGAAACTTGGGAGAACGAAGAATCTAAGGTTCCTAACATAGATGGCTTTGTACTATGGTCAATCTGGAACAAGCGATCCTATCATAGAGGAATTGGTGGTACAGCTTGTTACATTAAGAAGAACATCTCCCCCCATCCTATGATTTATAAAAAATACCCTTGTAACCAATATATCTGGATAGAGATTACTGACACTAATGATAAAAAAATGTACACAGCAATCTGTTATTTTGCCCTTATTAATTCTAACTTCTATAAGAAACAATTTAGATAAAAATTGTCCTTGCAATGGTTTAGAGAATGATATTTCTAGCCTAAGGAATGAAGGTAATATCCTCTTAATGGGTGACTTTACTGCTCAAACTTCAAGCAACCAAGTTATTCTTGTAAGCACTCGTTTCAACCCTAATCTTCTTTGGTTAGACGAAGGCCTTACTCTAGCTGGAAGGCACAAAAGAAGCTTTAAAGATATAGGGGAAAATTTTTTTGGGTTTGAGCTAATCAAGATCTGTAGTGCTCAAGATCTCATAATTTGCAACGTTCTAAAGAAGTGGCCCAATTCTAGCCAGATGACCTGTATCCATGGGCTTGGTAGCAGCGTGGTAGACTATGTTATTTCCAATATCCCTTTATACAATGAAATAATAAATTTGACATTGTAAATGACCACAAGCCTAACTTAGATCATAGACCTTTAATTGTAAGTCTCAATTTCATCTTGAAAAAAGATCCTATAGAAGATAATCCTCATAGCCAAAATAACTTGGTCTTTGATAGAAATAAAAATGATCTTTTTATTAATGAATTAAAAATTAATTTGATTCTTTATCAAGTATAGAAAACATATTAACATAGAAGACCTCTATCATAATTTTACTACAACCATCTCATATTTTATTAACAAGTTCTCAATTGACGTTTCAAGTAATAAAAGAAATAGCAAAACCAACCCTTAGTATGATAAAGATTGTAAAAGTGCGAGGAGAGAAATTGAGGAATCTCTTGATCAGTCTCTTAAAATTGACAAGATAAAAATATACAAAGGCCTAACTAAAAGGAAAAAATTCAATATATTCATAAAAAACAAGAAAATATCTTACACCTCTCTAAGGTGGCTCCTAAGTAATTATGGAGGCATATTCTAACTAGAAAAACGAAAGATAATAATATAATTTCTTTACACGACTGGAGTTCCTATCTTAAAAATCTTTATGAATCCCCAAATGTCATAGATAACTTTGAAACCCTACTCACAACAGAATAATTTTTCTCATTAGAAGACATAGATTTTGGGGTTAAGCGTCTGGAAAATGGAAAAGCTAAGGACATTGAAGGTTACCAAGAAGAAATATTAAAAATTTGAGGCCATGTCCTCATCCCTCACATCCATAAACTATTCAATCAAGTGGTGAAGCAAGGGTTCCCTAAACCATGGAATCAGAGCCTCATTATCCCTATTTTTAAAAGTGGGGATACGAATAACCCCTCTAATTATTGGAAAATTATGATTATCCCTCTCTTATCCAAGTTATATGGTATTATTTCGGAAAAGAACATTAGCATATGGCTTGAAAGTGAAGGTATACAGGCTAAGGTCCAAGTGGGTTTTAGAAGGAAGCACTCAACAACGGACCACCTCGTTACACTTAGGATCAATGTGGAGGAATTTCGTAATGATAAATCCAATCTCTTTTGTTTCTTTGTGGACTTTAGAAAGGATTTCCATACAGTACCTAGAAATAACCTATGGAATAGATTAGAAGAGCTAAAGGATCCTTTTGAGTTGAGACTTATCGCAATAAGGTTATATGAGAATTTCATTGCCAAGTTTAAGAGAAACGAGGGGTGGTGGAAAGATATTGAGTGTAATATCAGAGTTAAACAAGGTGCCCCCCTCTCCCCTACCCTATTTGGCATTTACATAAATAAGCTAGAAGGTTGTTTAGAGGAAGCAGGTTGTGCCGGCATATCAATCTTAGCTGGAATAGTTAGCATCCTTCATCTCTATGCTGATGATATTGTTCTTACGGAAAGGTATCAATCTAATCTAGATAAGAAACTAGAAATTCTTAAGGATTTTTTCTCTACCATGGGTATGGCTATTAACACTGACAAAACAAAATTTATGATTATCAAATCCAAGAAGTACACTTACACTAAATGTGTGTATGACAACAACAACTTGGAGGAAGTGTCTTCTTACAAATACCTAGGAATTGATATTCATCACAAGCTCAACTGAAACTATAGCATTGAGAAAAGGATCGGTGGAGGGTGGAAAGCTTGTTTTGGTCTTAAAAATAATTGTAAAGAAACAAACCTTGTGATGTGGGATCAAAAGAAGATCCTCTTTGAAACTTTAGTCAGTCATGTTATCTTGTATGGATGTGAGGTTTGGGGTTGTAGCATCTCTAGATGATCCTAGAGAAAGATTGAGAAAATCTAGAAGTGTTTTATAACGTATAACCTAAAAATTAAAAGAAATACACTCTATCCCATTCTCCTTATAGAAGTGGGTCTTTCCTCTATCGAGATCCTACCTGAGACTAGGCTCCTATTGTACAATCACAAAATCAATAACATGGGAGACCATAGACTTCCTAAGCTAGCTTTAAATTCCATCCAAAACCACCTAAGGCTCAAGCGAGGTTGGTATAAATATACCAAGGCCTGCTTAAACCATTGGGAGATCGACGAAAATGTTGCATTGCAAAATATTAATAACATTAAAAATATTGTTACTTCTAAGTTTAAAGAGAAGATGTGGTGTGAGAAAGATTTAGAGGCTAAAAGAAAAATAAGATATTATAAGGAGGTCATCAAGCCTACTCTAGAAGATTAAAAGTATCTCTCTCTTTTAACTAGTCCAAAGAAAAAAATTAATATAGAGAAGATAAGAATGAACTCTCATGAGCTCCATAGTGAAACAGGTCGTTGGGAAGTTCCTAAAACACCATGAGTGGAATGGATCTGCCGTCTCTATGAGAATATGAACATTGAGGATGAAAATCACTTCCTCTTATAGTGGCCTACGTACACCCACATTAAATCTCAGTTTCTTAATCTTTGTTGCAATACCAACCTTCCTAGCATTTTAACATGCCAAAATCATAGTGAGCTCAGAACGCTTCTCTCTGAGCTATTTGAGCATAGGAATACACTTTTAAAACAAACTAAATAATTCTATTCTTTAGGTCCGATAGACCAAAGTTTGGTCTCAGTGGACGTTAACCATCATCATCATCATCATCAATAATATTAATTCAGTTATTTATTTCTATGAATGGCAACAATACCTATTTACATTTATTTATCTTCATAAGTTAGGGTACTCTTCTCCATTACTCTAAATTTATAATCATTTGATGAATCTATTTCTACATTAACAATAGCAATTTCATCAATCCAAAATTGTAAGTTTGACAAAGATTGTTTAGTAAGTTTAGTGGCCTATTTGAGGATGAGAAAGCTTCTTTTTTTATAAATAATTTTGAAAAATAATAAAATAGTAAATCAATTATAGAATAAAATAATAAAAATAGATTATTTTTAATTAAAACACTAAATTGTAGAATGAAAATAAAAAATAAAAAATAAGTTGAGGACCTTTTTTGGAATTTACTCTGTTATTAACACCATGAAGCCATTGAAGCATTGAAATGTTTACAAAAATGAAGGGAAAATGGATGTATAAGTATTTTCTCCAAAAGAGGTAAGTTCCTCTTCATCTCATTTTTGTATTTGAATAATAATAAAATTATAAGATAAATTAAAATAATAGATTATTTAAATTAAAAATAATATAAACTATAAGTAAATTATAAAAGAAAATAATAATAATAGCATTTCATTTTAAATTGGAAGAACTAATAGGAATTCACTCATTATTTCCTTCACGAAAGGAATTGAATCACGGTCCTCACATAAAGATGGGGGGCTTTTAGATAGCAAAGCATGTTGTGCAAAACACATTTTTTTGTAGGATTCAAAAATCCCTATGCATTTATTAAACATAGGAATGGGAAAGCCCGAGTTAGCCAAGTGGGATTTCATGTGTTAAGATTCCATATGCTAAGCTAGAGACCATCAGTATTCAATTCAATTTCACAACAATAGCATATATAGGATCACTGAAAGAAACACAATCACAAGATAGACACAAATTTATCCTTGGAAACCCTCTAGGGGAAAAAAACCCAACAAAAATTCATCAANCTCTCTCTCTCTCTCTCTCTCTCTCTCTCTCTCTCTCTCTCTTATGTGCAATACACAAGTGAGTGAGTGTGTCCAAATGAGGATCACGCCTCTTATATTTATACTTTATCTTCTACTTTACTTTTTCCCTAACTAGGTCAGCCCCAACAAACTTACTGGGCCTACTTACCTAGGAAGACTCAAAAAAATATAATATTACTTTCTTGAGTGTTCTATCGACCTGGCTTACAACAGATGTTTTACCTCATGACTCTATGATGACCAAATACAATAATAACATCCCAACAGAGGAATAAAACATCTTCGGTATATTATAATAATAAAATACAATAGAATATTCTTTGAAGTTACAATATTTAAACACTCCCCCTTAACAAGAAGGATATTCTACTAACAACAACAATATCAACTATAGGAGAAAGGAATGAGAGCATCATCAACAACATCAAGGTGATACATATATTAATCATCGAAAGTTTTCTTTAACAACGTCAACAATTGGAATAGTTACTAGAACATATTCAATATATTCAGTACTAGAGCGTCATCTTCTACAACACTCAATATTCGTCTTCTTACAGCACTTGATCACTCGATCATCTACAACAACACTTGATCTTTCGGTCAGCAACAACATCATCTGTAACAGCACTTTATCTTTCGATCAGCAACAGCATAGGAGCAGTAATACATCCTTAGTACATAGTTTTGACCTTAGTCTAACTTCATTTTCCTTCATGCAATGATATCCTATGGGTTAGACTTAGGAGAGTTGATTCAGTAATATATCTAGCTATTTTTTGCATGTTCACACCTACAAGAACACTCCATCTCCAACAACCAACACATGTACTCCCTCATTAATGACAGGAGCGCTCCCATTCCTCTTTTTGTGGATTTTGGGTTGACAAGTGGTGCTAGTAGTGTATTTGGTCTATTTTGGCTCTCTTAGGATCATTTATTGCCACCTTGATCCTCCCACTCACCTCTATCTTCTCACCCATGCATGCCTTGGACTCTTTAATTCCCCATAACACTTCACCAACTTTCACATCTTGGTTCGTGATTGTTTAGGATGATTTGGAGCTCCATTCATCCACTTAGGGGGGATTGAGGTCAAATCTCACCATGAGACATGTACAAGTTGAATTGGCTTCCTGAGCCTCATGATTTTTTTCCAATGTATTATAAATGTGTGCTATTATATATATAATATTTACCATAATAATATGATCAGTTATTATCGCCATTCACATGTGTTATTCCAGCTATTTTTTGTCTCTTTTGTTGTTATCTTGCACATTTTGTCAAATAATCTAAGTGTGAATATTGCTCTAGCTCCTATATCTCACTGTGACGCAAATTCTCACAAACAAAATCATCTGCAACAACACTTGATATTTCAATCAGCAACAACATCATCTACATCAACATAACCTGCAAGACGCATGATCTAATTATGGGATGATCAATCCCTTTCAATTTAGGACATAAGTCCAAGGACGATTCAATCATATCCACATCACTAAGACAAAATTATGAGGATAAGTTTAGGACTAATTTTTAGGGATGATACAATCCCAACCACATCACAGAGACAAAAGTATCTAGATCACTTTAGGACTAATGCCCATGCATGATACAATCCCATCCACATCACAAAGACAAAAGTATGTGGATCGCTTTAGTACTAATGTCCAGGGATGATACAATCCCATCCACATCATGGAGACAAAGTTTTGTGGATCAATTTATGACTAATGTCCAAGAATTATACAATCCCATCAACATCACGAAGACAAAGGTCTGCTGATCACTTTAGGACTAATGTCTAGGTATGATACAATCCCATCCACATCATGAAGACAAAGGTCTATGGATATATTTAAGACTAATTTCTAGGGACAATACAATCCCATCCACATCATAGAGATAAAATACCACTAATCACTTTAGGACTAATGTCCAAGGATGATACAATCCCATCCAAATTATGGAGACAAAAGTCTGTGGATCACTTTAGGACTAATGTCTAGGGATGATACAATCCCACTTCAATATCATCATCATTGCTCTTCCTTTCGAGGAAATTCCCCCACTACAATGTCATCATCGCTGCTCCCCCTTTCGATGAAGGTCCTTTCTAACTACACCAAGCTTGTCACAGAAATATTCAAACTTTACTTGATATAGAGGCTTAGTAAACACATCAACAACTTGTTCATCGATGCTCACATACTAAAGATTTATAGGTCCCTTCTGTACCATATCCCATATGTAAAAATACTAGATTTCTATGTTCTTTGATTTATCATGGAAGACTGGGTTCTCCATCATCATTATACAACTTTGGTTGTCACATAGAATCACCGTGGTATCCAACTCCAAGTCAAATAGACCTGACATCAACTTTCGAAGCCATATGGCTTCACAACTAGCAGAACAAGTTGTTATATACCCTACTTTAGTTGTGCTGAGAGAAACGCTGGCCTACTTCCTGCTAAACCATGAGATCATGGTGGATCCCAAACAATAAAATTCACCTAAGGTGCTCTTCCTGTCTGAGATGCTTCGAACCCAATATGCATATAAATAACCATAAAATATGTAGTTATGATCTGCAACATAGTATTGACCAAATTATATCGTTCCTTTCACAGGACTCATCACATGCTTTGCAGCTACCAGGATAACATGTATAGGTTTAACTAGATATCGATTCAGGGTGTTCACAACAAAGCATATATCTAGTCTGGCATTCATCAGATACATTAACAACCTAATAATATGTCTGTACTTAGTCATATCCACTAACTCTGATGATTCATCAGTTAACAACTTCAGGTTGGTATTCATGGGTATGGCCATGGATTTACATTACAACTTATCAAATATTTTTAGGATTTCCACAACATACTTTCCTTGGTTGATAAATATTCCCTCTCAGTTCTACCATACTTCTAGACCTAGAAAATAGTGCATCAATCCAAGGTATTTCATCTCAAATTCTTTAGCGAGATTCTTCTTGCATTCTACAATTTGTTTCTTATTTCCAATCAGAAATAAATCATCCACATAGAACAATAATATGAAAGGTTCATCATCCATAACCTTAAACCAAAGGTTACGGTCGAATTTACTTTTGGTAAATCCCAAGCTCGTCAAAAATCTATTTATCCTTCCATACCAAGCTCTAAGGGCTTGTTTCAATCCATGTAGAGCCTTCTTTAACTTACATTCCTAAGTCCGTCTATCTTCCACTTCAAATCCCTTTGGTTGTTCTATGTACACTTATTCCTCAGTAACACCATTAAGGAAAGTTGTCTTCACATCCATCTGGTGTAATCTCCACTTCATCATGGATTCAAGTGCCATGATGGTTCGAATGGAAGTGTACCTTTCTACCAACGCAAATGCATCTTCATAATCAATTCCCAAGAGAATCCTGTAGCCATGAACCTTGCCTTGTATTTCTTAATACTTCTATCACCTCCATGCTTTATCTTGTACATCCATTTGTAAGATAGCGCACTTTTTCCTTCTGTTTTGGGAACTATATCCCAAACATCATTCTTCATTATTAATTGGTATTCTTCCATCATTGATTCTACCAATTATTTCTTCTACATAGCTTATTCATAAATTGTAGGTTCTTGATCTACAAGATCACAAATCAAAGCCACATAACTAGAAAATTGATTTGACTTCTTGCTTACTCTTGTGAAGCTTTCTGGAGCTCTGTACTTCTCTGCTTCTTATATAATTTCTCTTACCCAAGAAGGATTTTCTTTCGTGACATATTCATAGTAGGAGGTTCTTGAGGTTCTAGCATTTCATGGTCATCTAATGTTCCGTCTTTAAGGGAGGGTTCAGCTTCTACATGTATGGGAGGTACATCTTCTTCATGTACTTCTTCATGCTGGCATTTTCTGGATCTCTTGAAAGTTGCTTCTTTGTCAAATGTTACATCTCTACCAATTTCCATGTAATAGAATCCTGGAATGTATATTCTGAAGGATTTGGAGACTTCACAGTGTCCAACAAATATTCCCTTCTTTCTGGAAGGGTCCAACTTGGTTCTCTTTTCTTTTGGTATGTGAATATATACTGGGAAACCAAATATCTTTAGGTGGCTCACTTCAGGATTTTTTCCCGTGAACATTTATTCTAATGTCTTGAATCCAAGGGTACTATGGGATAATATATTTTGTACATAAATGGTCGTCCTTGTTGCTTCATCCCATAGATGAATTGGAATATCTTAATCATGTATCATTGTCTTCACTACTTCCATAATGGTCATATTATTTCTTTCCGTGACACCATTATGTTGAGGATTATAGGGAGTAGTTAGGTCCCTCTTTATTCCAGATTCTTTACAAAAGGATTCAAAATATTTTGAATTATATTCTCCACCATTGCTTGTTCTAACTTTCTTGATTCTTCTTCCTGAATTATTCTCTACCAAGGCTTTGAATTCCTTGAAATTTCCAAATACTTCACCCTTTGTTTTCAAGAAATATATCCATGTCTTTCTTGAATAGTCATCAATAAATGTAACATAATATTCATAACCACTCAAATATGTGGAGGGAATTGGACCACATACATCTGAATGGATTAATTCCAATGTACCTTTAGTCTTTGTCTCACTCTTTGTAAATGGATTCTTGATATTCTTTCCTTTTCACATCCTTTACAAATGCCTTCATGATCGATCTTCAAATATGGTAATCCCATCACTACTTTTCTCACATGGGGTAGTGCTTTGTAGTTGATGTGAGAAAGCCTCATGTGCCAAAATTCATTTGGGCTAATGGTCTCATGAACAAGGGTTGTTTTTGAATGTCCCTTGAGTTTATATAAGCCTCCTTCTTCTTCAGCAATGAAAATTGCATCTTCAAATGATTTTCCTTTAGTACACATAAGTACTTTTCCATCTATGAATGCAACCATATATCCTTTATTATCTAGTGCTGAGATAGAAAGTAAGTTCTTAAAACCTGGTACATATAACACTTCCTTCATCTTCATGGGGGTTTTAGAATCAAGATTGTAGCTTGCTTCACCAATTCCTTTGATAGGATATTGATATTCATCTACAAATGATACCTTCTGAGGAGAGTTTGTCTCTTCAATTTTTGATAGATTTTTCTTTTGTCATGTCATATGCTTCGAAGCACCACTATCAATAATCCATGTATCTTCTCCACATGTCATAGACCTAGAGAGCGCAAAGAATAATACAAACACTTTTGCATCTTCTTCTTTTGCTTGTTTTCTTTGAGGTCCTTCTTCCTCTTCTTCTCCATATTCATCTTCAGCTAGGTGTGCATGATGTCTTTCTTTTTTGTTCCTCTTCTTGTATTCTTCTTTCTTCAATGGACAATTTCTAGCAATGTGTCCTAGCTTGTCACAATTTAAACATTGAAAGTTGGAGTAGTTTATTCTTGGATTGTTTCCTCTTGTCCTTTGGAACTTCTTGGGAGGTTGAGAGTCCTTGTGGATTTCCTTCTTGAAGTTAGCTTGAATTATTCTTCTCTTGGTATGGGTGGATAGGGATTTATCATTTTCTTTAAGTAGAGCTTATCTATTGGCTACTCTATCCTCCTCTTGGATGTAATCTTCCCATACAATGTGAAATTTCATGATTTCCTTTCTAGTACACATAGTCTGGATGAATGAATCCCAAGGTATAGTGATACCATTAAGAGTAGTCATAAATAGCTCATCTTCATCAAGGGAGTCTCTAATGGCTTCTAATTTCTCCTTGAACTGGGAGACACTTGTGAAGTAGTCTTGGATGGATTCTTCTTGGTACATCTTGGTACTATTTAGTTGAGATCTCATATTCGTCTTTCTATTGATGTTCCTTCCTTCATGCATTCTATCTAGGGCATCATACATCTCCTTCTAGGTCTCTTTGGATAACACTTGAGGAATCAAGTGGTCTTTGATAGAATCAGCAATGACCTCATTACCCTAATCAGGTCCTTATTGTGCTTCTCCTTATCTTCATCCTCTTCAAGTTCTGAAACTTTGATATTGATGTATTTGTTAAGATAATTCTCTCTAAGAATGAGGCCAATCCTATAATTTCATGCCCAAAAGTTCTCTATGCCTTCTAGCTTTTCCTCAAGCTTAGTGCTTAGAGCCATCTTAACTAGGAGGTCACCAAAAAATGAAATTATTCAAAATGCAAAACTAACCTTATGAGGAGATGTGTTTAACAGAGGAAAATTGACTGGTACACTTGGTTTCTTGAGATTCCAAATCTTCACCTCTCAAAATTGACTTGCGAGATTCTGATCTACAGTTCCTGCAGTTTTCTAGATTTCTGGTTTTCTGCAATTTTCTGGTCTAAAGACGAATAAGGGTTTGACATTCCCATAGATATACCCACTCAAAAATTTCAATTTAGGGCTCAATAAATGCACTCTAGGGAGACACAAATTTCTATGCAATCAGATTCCAAAAATTCCAACTTTGGCAGAAGCCTTAATTTCTTGTCGATGGGAGAAGAGAGAGAGTTTCTCATTGTGAAAGTTGTCTGATTCGGTCTAGCTCTGATACCATGTTAAGGTTACATATGCTAATATATATATCATTAGTATTCAATTCAATTTCACAACAATATCATATACATGATCACTGAAAAGAAACAAAATCACAAGATAGAAGCATATTATTCATGGGAAACCCTCTAGGGGAAGAAAATCCATCAAAACTTCCTCAATATAGATGATCAAAGTACAAGGGATAAACCTCAAATAAATGCTTCTTCTCCTTGTAGATATATCTCTCTCTCCTCTACGCAATACATAAGTGAGTGTGTGTGTCCAAATGAGCACACCTCTTCTATTTATACTTTATCTTCCACTTGTCTTTTTCCCTAACTAGTTCGACCCCAACAAACTTACTGGGCCGAATTACCTAGGAAGACTCAGAAAAAATATAATATTACTTTCTGGAGGGTTCTATCGACCCAAATTACAACAAAGGTTTTACCTCATGACTATATGATGAACAAATACAATAATAACATCCCAACGGAGGAGTAAAACATCTTCGATACATTACAATAATAAAATACAATAGAATGTTCTTTGAAGTTACAATATTTCAACACCATGAAAACTAGGAGAACAAAACATGTACATGTTTTAAAGGAGTAAATATCATACACATTTTGTAAAGCATGATTTATTCCCCAAATCATGCCCCTAACACCCCTCCCAAACCTCCTAACACCCTTTTAACCTTAATCCCCCACACCCTCCACCTATCCTTGTACCTCTCCTTAGGCCTCTAACATCAACCCCCCACTCAAATCCATACTCTCTCCCTCTCTCTCTCACCCATAACCCTTGCTAACCCCTTATCTCACTCTCTTTCTCCCCTGATCTACTAACCTCTAATCTCTTGACACTCCCCTATGTCTCTACCTATAACCCCTTAACCACTTCCAATTCACAGCAAGATCTACAATCTAGGAGATTCGTTACAATACAAGAATATGAAAAAGCATGAAAAAAACAATGTGAAAGAGGAACAATGACACTAAAAAACGATGTGAATAACTGAAGTTTCTATTATAGTCTATCTTGCAAACATATTCATATCATCATTATATTACAATAGGATAAAATCGGTAGCCTTTGGAGGCACCCAATGGCAGACATGTGGAAGGCTTACATTGGACCTCTAAAAACCCTAGGCTGACCAATAGGTTCCAAAACTACCTCAAACATTCATAAATAGCATATGTGAATGATCGGATGGAATGTGTGGTCATAAATGATGGTGGCCCATGAGAGGTGGAAAGAATGGTGGCATGTGGTGGCTCTAGGAAAACCAAAATGACCAAAAGAGGCAAAGCATCCAAATAGAATTCATGAGCACCCCTGGTCAAACCCAAATCCATAAATTAAGGGATGGGAGCACCCCTAGGGACCAAGTGGTCATAAATAAGGCTATTTATCTCCTATTTGACTGAAATGACGGTGCCATAGGTCATTAATGATCCAAGATGTTCAATAATCTTAGGAAAACATCATTAACCATGGTTTGGACCATCTAACATTAGAAAAAATGAATGAGACTATGGTCCTAGGTGTAATAATGTTCTAAAGAGCCCCCTTAAGCCTCACTTAGTGTAGAAAAATCAAAATTAGGCCTCGAAAACAATGTCTCAAGTCACCTCTCACAATTTTATCAGTCCATATAACCAAGGTAAGGAGGAAAACCTCATGGGAATAAAACCTCCCCTAAAAAATGGACATGAAGTAAAATTTGAAGTAAATATCATCCTTCACCATCCTTCACCATCCATCACCCACCCCAAGGAGTGATCTAAGGTAGGTGAATTTAATCTCAGTGAAGGTCTTGGTGAATATGTTGGCAGTATTCTCATCAGATGGGAAATATTGCAATGATATCATTTGGCCATGCACCAAGCTCTTGATGTAGTGCATGTGTATCTCAATGTGCTTGGTACTCTGTCTCTGTACTGGGTATGTTGGGATTTTTATTTCACTTTGACTATCACACCAAATGATAGTGGGTGAATCAAATGCATATCCAAGTTCTCCAATAATTCCTTGCAATCAGACACATTGTGTAGCTGCATTTATTGATCCTTTGTACTCGGCCTCAACTGAAGATAAGGAAATAATGTGTTTTTTCTTACTTGAATAATAAATAGGACCATGTGAAAGCATGAATAAATAACCTGAAGTGGAATTTATGTCAGTGTTATCTCCAACCCAATCTCAAATAGTAAATCCAATAAGTTCTAGTGGAGAGCTAGATGCATAATGTATCCCGAAATGTTTGGTTCCTTGCAAATAATTCATTATCCTTTTTGTAGCATTCTAATGGATCTCACTATTCTCTTTCATATATATGGAAACAAAACGTACTGCATAAGCCAAATCAGGTGTAGAGTGTGTGAGATACAACAAGCTCCCAACTAGTTTCCTATACAACGAGCTATCCACCAATGGGGATGAACCAAAATCACCTAGTTTTATTCTTGAAAGGAAAGGAAACTAAGAAACTTTACATTCATCCATATTGAACTTATTTCATAGGTCTAAAGCATACTTTCATTTGTTGACCTTGATACCTACATTAGATTTCTCAATATCCAAGCCAAAATTTTGTTTCAACAATCCTAGGTCGATTATTGAAAACACACTATGCAACGAAGACTTAACTGAAACCATATCATCAATGCAAATTCTAGTGATCAAAATATCATCAAAATAAAATACAATTATCAGAATGGATTCATCAAAACGCTGCAAATACACAATAGGATAATATTTTCTTTTTTCAAAACATTGAGAGAGAATAAAATTGTCCATCTTGGCATACCAAGCTCTAGGAGCTTGCTTGAGACCTTAGAGAGACTTATTCAACCTACAAATAAGTGAATTACCATGTATAAAAGATTTATGATGCTGCATATAAATATCTGCATGAAGGTCACCATGAATAAATGCACTCTTCACATCCAAGTGCTGCACTTCCCATTGCTTGGATGCAGCAATGGCGAAAACTAGCTTGATTGAGTCCATCTTTTCCACCTGTGAAAATGTCTCTATATAGTCCACTCCATGGACTTGAGAGAATCCATTGGAAATCAATATTTCCTTATACTTCACTTTAGAACCATCAACAACCATTTTGGTCATATACACCCACTTACATTACACTAGTTTCCTCTTGGAAGGTAGAGGAGCCAACTCCAAACTTTCATTGTCTTGCGAAGACTTGAACTCTTCTTACATTATTTATCTCCATATTGGTTCATGTGATGCTTCCTCATATTATTTTGGATCACATCCAACCATCATAATAAACCTCTCATGACTATTCAAATCACAAGTAGAGAAAACATTGTTAAATTGAGATCTAGTCTTCCTAGTGTCTAGTGGATCTCATGCAAGATCACCGACTAATTGTAAGTTTTTATCAACCCATTTTTCCCTTGTGGTAGATTCATGGTATACATTCACTTCATTATATTCATATTCCAAATCAGAATAAGAAAAATCGGAAATATAAACATTATTTACATCATCATTGAGTGGAAGATGTGAGCATTCCACTTTGTCTATATCAGCCTCTTGCATAGGCTCTTCCTCGAACTGAACACTCCTCTCAATGAAACTATTTTGAGATGAGGGATCAAATATATTGTATTCCTTTGCATATTAAGCATATCCAACCATTATTGACTCATTTCTTTGGGGCTCCAAGGCCTTTCTCTTCTCAGGAGGTATCCTAGCGCATGCTCTTGAGCCAAACACCCTGAAGTGAGACAGATCAGGATTGTGTCCTCTCCTTTCCTCAAATGGAGTCATATATTTCAAGGATTTGTGTGGAAATATGTTATGAACATATGCATCATAATTTATGGCTTCATCCTATATCTTAGGATACAAATACTTATCCTCCATCATGCAAGTGGCCATCTCCTTCAATGCTCTATTCTTGCGGTCTACCACACCATTTTGTTGAGGTGTGTATGGCACTCAATGTGTCATATGAATGCCATATTTTTCACATATTTTTTGCAAGTCCTTATTGAAATATTTCTTCCCATTATAATTCCTTAATACCTTTATCTTCTTCCCATCGAAGTTCTCAACCGAAGCTTCGAAAACTTTGAAGGTTTGGAACACTTCGAATTTCAACTTTAGGAAGAATACCGAACAATACCTTGAAAAATAATCAATGAATGTTAGGACATGTTAATTTTTATATGGTTCCATAGCTTAGGTCCTAACTTGATTAGCATTTAATACATTTTCATCATAACAACATAAAGAGGATCAGTGAAAGAAACACAATCACAAGGTACACAACCATTTATCCTCGGAAAACCCTAAAGGGAAAAACTCAACAAAAATTCCTCAACATAGATTACCAGTATGCAATGACCAAATAACAAGGTCTCATATATATATAGACCAAACTTGAAGAATAAAATCCAAAACACCAAAGACATTAGTCCTCCTCCTTCTCTGTTCCTCCTTCTTTCTCTCTTTTGTGCAACACAAGTGTGTGTGAGTGTGTACAAATGAGGGAGGGAACCTCCATATTTATACTAAACTTCCCAACTAAATTTTACCCTAAGTGGGTTGACCTACTATACTGATAGGTCCTACCTACCTAGGGAAAATTCACAATAATAAGTATATTCTTCTTTTATGGGTGTTATTTACCGGACTTACAACTGAGGATTTACCTCATGACTTTTACATGACCTTTTACATCAATAATATATCTCAAAGGAGGAATGATAATAATGTGAAGTGCAAGTAGAATATTCTTTGAAGTTACATTATTTCAACACTCCCCCTTAACAAGAAGGGTATTATATTGACAATAACAACAATTGGTGTGGCTCGACACAAAATCATTGGAAGGAGAGAGAGAGGAGGCATCATAAACATCATCTTTTGGAACATTGTCTGGTACATATTCAGATCATCAAATGTTTTGAACAAAATCATGATCTTTAGCAAAGAGTTGAAGTATCATCATCAACATCTTCAATACAGAGTTGAAGTATCATCATCAACATCTTTAGTCCAGAGCTGAAGTATCATCATGTGCAGCATGGAACTGGGGAATCATCATCTATAGGAACATTACCAACAACCTAAATATGGAGCATCATCATCTGCAGCATGGAACTAGAGCATCATCTGCAGCATGGAGATGGAGCATCATTATCTGGAGCATGGAAATGGAGTATCATCTGTAGCATGGAGCTAAAGCATCATCATCTACAACATGGAACTGGAGAAGCATCTGCATCATGGACCTAGAGCATCATCATCATCTGTTGGAGCATCATCATATGTAGTATGGAACTGAATCATCATTTACACCATGGGACTATGGAATCATCTTTTGCAGTATGGAACATCATCATCTGCATAAAACTGATACATCACTAGCATTGACAACACGAGGCTGACTCATCAGCATAAATATGGAATAGCATCAACAAATACAACACAAGGCTGGCTCGTCGGCATAAGGTTGGAATAACACAAGAATGGCTCATCGGCATAAAAAAAGATGTGACATCATCATCAATAGCTCAATTAAAATCATCTATGGTATAAAAACCAACATGATCCTTCCTTTTGGAATTATGGGATCATTGAAACACATGTGTGGTACTTAGACAATCCTTCCTTTCAGAATTGTAGGATCAATTCTTTGGGGAGCTACCAATACTAATCACAGCTAACACATACATACACAAGACGATCCTTCCTTTCAAAATTACAGGATCAAGTCCACCACTGACATCTTGGATGATCCTTCCTTTTGAATTATAGGATCAAGTCCACTACTAACATTCTGGACTATCCTTCCTTTAGGAATTATGGGATCAAGTCCACTACTAACATTCTAGATGATCCTTCCTTGAGGAATTACGAGATCAAGTCCACTACTAACATTCTAGACAATCCTTCCTTTCAAAATTATGGGATCAAGTCCATTACTCATCAATATTTAAGACAATACTTCCTTTAGGAATCACGGGATCAAGTCTATACTTGATTAGTCCTTCGACATAAACATTTAAGATGATCCTTCCTTTCAAAATTATGAGATCAATTCTAAGGATGATTAGTCCTTACAAATCAACATTTAATAAATCCTTCCTTTCGAAATTATGGGATCAAGTCTAAGGATGATTAGTCCTTCCACATCAAAATTTAAGACAATCCTTCCTTTCAGAATTACAGGATCAATTCTAAGCATGATTAGTCCTTCCACATCAATATTTAAGACTATCCTTCCTTTCAAAATTATGGGATCGAGTCTAAGGATGATTAGTCCTTCCACATCAACATTTAAGATGATCCTTATTGGAGTATCGGTACAACCGCATGGTATAACCATTGCACCTCTGGGAATTTCCTGGTGATAGGGCCTTGTGTTGGGTTTCAAATGTTCATCAAAATCTACATATTTTGGTGTAATGACAAACCTTACATGGTATCATAACATAGGTTGCAGGTTAAATTCCCCCAAGCTACGTCGGAGGGGGGATGTTGGAGTATCGATACAACCACATGGTATAATTGCCGCAGCTCTCAAAATTTCTTGGTGATAGGGCCTTGTGTTGGGTTTCAAATGTTCATCAACATCTGTAGGTTTTGGTGTAATGGAAAACCTTACAATTATTCCTTTCAGAATTATGGGATCAATTCTAAGGATGATTAGTCCTTCAACATCAACATTTAATATGATCCTTCCTTTCAGAATTAAGGGATCGAGTCTAAGGATGATTAGTCCCAACTTATACATCTTGGACGATCCTTCCTTTTGTAATTGTGGGATCAATTCCATCAAGATCAACATTTAAGATGATCCTTCCTTTCAAAATTATAGGCTCAATTCTAAGGATGATAAATCCCAACATCAACATCTTAAACGATCCTTCCTTTCAGAATTATGGGATAAATTCCATTAAGATCAACATTTAAGATGATATTTCCTTTCATAATTACAAGATCAAGTCCAAGGATGATCAATCCCAACTGAGCTACTTGATGTGATCAGGATTTCATAGTATCAATACTACTCCCCCTTTCGAGGGAAGTCCTTATAGAAAACAACAATATTGTCTCAGAAGTGTTCAAACTTCACATGAGATAGAGTTTTATTCAACACATTTTCAACCTACTCATCTGTTCTCACATATTGGAGCTTTTATAGCTCCCTTTTTCACCATGTCACGAATGTAGAAGTACCATATTTATATGTGCTTCATATTATCATGGAACATGTGGTATTCTATCATCTTCATGTAGCTTTGGTTATAACATAGACTCATGGTAGCATCCATCTCCAAATCGAATAAATATGATAACAACTTCCAAAGCCATATGGATTCACAACTAGCGCAACAAGCTGCAATATATTCCACTTCTATAGTGTTGAGAGAAACAATGGAGTGCTTCTTTCTTAGCCATGATATCATGGATAACCCCAAACTGAAACATCCTCCTGAAGTGCTCTTTCTATATAAGACACTTCCTGCCAAGTCTGAATCTATATAACCATAGAGTCTGAACTCATGATCACTAGTATAACTGAGACCATAGTCTATTATACCTTTTAGGTACCTCATCACATGATTTGCAGCTACCAAGTGAACATGTATGGTATCAACCATATACCAACTCAAAGTGTTCATAGCAAAGAATATATATGTCTAGGTATTCGTCAGATTCATCAATGAACCAATGATATGTCTATATAGTGTCACATCCATTAATTTCGATGAAGAATTATCCAACAACTTCAAGTGTGTGTCCATGGGTATGGCCAATGATTTAAATTCCAAAATTTCAAACCTTTTCAGGATTTTCACTGCATATTTCCCTTGGTTAAGTAAATAATGCATCAATCCAAGGTCTTTCATCTTGGATTCTGCATTGGGATTCTTCTTACACTCTGAGATTTGCTTTTCATTACATGTGAGGAATAATTCATCCACATACAACAATATTATGCCAGGTTCATCATCCATAACCTTGAAGTCAAGTTTAGGATCAACCTTACTTTTGGTAAATCCCAAGCTCATTAGAAAACTATCGATTCTTCTGTACCAATCTCTTGGAGCTTGTTTTATCCCGTACATATCCTTCTTCAATTTATAGACATGATGTGTTCTTCTGTCTTCTACTTCAAATCCGTGTGGTTGTTCTATGTACACTTCTTCAATATTGAACATTCAGGAAGGTTGGTTTCACATCCATTTGATGTAACTTCCGTTATGTCTTGGATTCTAGTGCCACGATGGTTCAAATAGAAGTGTGCCTTTCTACACGAGAAAATGTCTCTTCATAATTGATTATTTCCTTTTGAGAGAATCCACAAGCCACAAATATGTATTTGTAATTCTGAATACTTCCATAAATTGAATATTTATCTTGTAGATCCATTTGTAAGACACCACACTTTTTCCTTCTTGCTTGGGGACTACTTCCCATACATCATTCCTCATTATGTATTGGTATTCTTCCATCGTGGCTTCTACCCATTCTTTATTTTGAAGTTCTACTTCAAAACAAGTAGGTTATTTGTCTACAATATTACACATCAAAGCCACATAACTAGGAACTGGCTTTAGCCTCTTGCCATGCCTTGTGTATCCTTCTAGAGAACCATACCTTTATGCTTCTTGAATAATATCACAAGCCCAAGCTAGATTTATCTTGTGGGAGATATTCATATGGGGAGGCTCTTGGGGCTCCAACATATCATGTTCTTCCGAAATCTCATCATCATGAGAAGGTGCAACTTCTTTCATTGGTTATGCAACTCTGGGAGCTACAACTTCTTCATATGTTTCTTTAGGTTAGCACTTTCGCGACTTATTGAGAGTTTCATATTCATCAAATGTTACATCCTTACTAGTTTCCATATCATGGTAACCTTGTATATAGATTCTAAAGGCCTTGGAGACCTCACAATACCTGACAAATATTGCTTTCTTTCCGGAAGGATCCAACTTGGTTGTTTTCTCTTTTGGTATATGAATAAACACTCGGCAACCAAATATCTTAAGGTTACTTAACTCTAGTTTCTTACTTGTGAACATTTATTCATGGGTCTTGAATCCAAGTGCACTTTAGGATATTTTTTTTGGGACATATATTGTTTTCCTTGTTGCTTCATCCCATAAGTGCATCAGAAGATCTTAATCATGGATCATAGTCTTTACTGCTTCCATAATGGTTCAGTTCTTCCTTTCAAAACACCATTTTGTTGTGGATTATATGGAGTGGTAAGTTCCCTCTTAATCCCAACATCTTTGCAGAAGCTTCCAAATTCATTTGAAGTATACTCTCCTCCATTATCTGAACTATGTGTCTTGATCTTTCATTCTGAAAGATTCTATACCAATGCTTTGAATTCCTTGAAATTTCCAAACACTTCATCTTTTGATTTCAAAAATTAAACCCAATTCTTACAAGAGTAATCATCAATGAAAGCTACATAGTATACATACCCACTTAAATATGTTGAGGGAATAGGACCGCATACATATGAGTGTATAAGTTGCGGTATTCCTTCTGACTTGGTGTCACTCATCTGAAAAGGATTCTTTATGTTATTTCATTTTTCACATCCTTTACATATTCCTTCATAATCAATCTATATGTTTGGTACACCTATGACTACCTTAATCACATGTAGTAGGGATTTGTAGTTTACGTGAGCAAGCCTTCTATGCCATAGTTCGCATGGAATTGTTGTATCATGAATCAAGGTTGCTTCATAGTGACCTTTCAGTTTATACAGGACATGTTATTTTGTCCCAATGATAGATGTATCTTCTACAGATTTACCTCTATGCCACATAAGAACTTCACCATCTATAAAGGAAACCCATAATCCTTTCTTATCTAGGGCTGAAATAAAAATTAAGTTCTTCTTCAATCCAGGAACATATAATATATCCTTCACCTTCATTGGGGTTCCTAAATAAATCTTGTATGTGGCTTCTCCTATTCCCTTGATGGGATATTGATAGTCATTTCCTACTGAAACTATATAAGGAGAGTCCCTTTCTTAAAAAATGGAGAGAGTCTTTTTCTGACCTGGCATGTGCTTTGAAGCACCACTATAATTCAGCCATGTATCACTTCCAAGTGTCACGGACCCGAATAGAGCAGAGAATAAAATATATTCTTCAACTTATTCCTTTGTTAATTTGTTAGGAGGTTCTTCTTCATACATTCTTGCTTACATGTATCCTTAGGGGATACTTGAATAATCTAGTTATCCTTGATTGAATAGGCTATTATCCTCTTGGTTCTAATCATTTATTACTTCTAGTTTTCTTTTGATTCATATTCTTCGGGATTTGACACAAATCCCTTGATAAATTTTTCAATATCACTCTCTTCTAGAATGAGTACTATTCTATATTTATAATCACATAAAATTTATATTCCTTCCAACTTGTCATCAAGCTTAGTGCTTGAAGACATCTTTTCCTAAAGATCAGAAAATGACAAAAAATGAAAATTTCTCAAAAATAGAAATTGTACTCACCAAAAGATGTGCTTGACTAAGGCAAGTATGATGGTATAGTCAGTTTATGAAGAATCTAAATTATAACCTTTGAAACTGGACTTGCAAGATCCTGGACTGTAGTTTCTGGTTCTATTTATGTTTTTTTGGTTTCAAGTCAAGCTAGGGATTGATTTTATAGAGGATCTTCCCAATGAAAAACTTCGATATTCATGCCAAAAGATGGTTCTAGGAGGGGCGCACTTCCTTATGTCACTTGCACTAAAAAATTCCACTTTATTGGAAAACCCTAATTTTCTTCTTCGGAGAAGGAGAGAGAGATTTACCTCATGAAAGATTATCTTTTTAAGATAGCTCTGATACCATGTTAAGTTTTCTATTATTTCATAGATTGAGTCCTAACTTGATTAGAATTTAATACATTTTCCTAATAACATAAAGATGATCACTAAAAGAAACACAATCACAAGGTACACAAAAACCTATCCTAAGAAACTGCTAAAGGGAAAAACCTAGAAAAACTTCCTCAATATATATTACCAGTATGCAATGACCAAAGAAAAAGGTCTCATAGATAGACAGACCAAACACCAATCATAAGAGACAAAAACCAAAGATACTAGTCCTCCTCCTTCTCTGTCCCTCCTTCTTTCTCTCTCTTGCACAACACAAGTGTGTGTGAGTGTGTACAAATGAGGGAGGGCACCTCCCTATTTAAACTAAACTTCCCAACTGACTTTTACCCTAATTGGCCCGACCTATCTAACTGACAGGGCCGACCTACCTAGGTAAAATTCAAAATAATAATTATATTCTTCTTTTCGTGGTAATATTGACCAGACTTACAACTGAGAGTTTACCTCATGACTTTTACATGAACTTTTACATCAATAACATCTCCTAAAGGAGGAATAATAATAATGTGAAGTACAAGTAGAATATTCTTCGAAGTTACACTATTTCAATAGGACATACCTTGAGTTTCCATAGAAGAGTGTGGGAATAAGTCCTATCATATCTGAATTGACTAATTCAAGGACTTGAACAGCTCTTATTGCCTTCCCCTTGTCAAACTTGCACTCTACATGCTTCCCAATAATGCATCCCTTGCATGTTCCTTTGGAAAATTTAATGCTTGAAATTCCTTCAACCATCCTTTCTTTGGTCAAATATTGATCGTATATGTAGTTGAGGTGTCCAAACCTATGATTCCACAACCTACTAACCTCAATGGAATGTGACAAAAGCACATTGGCTAAGGAATAAGGAATAAAGTGTGAAAATGTGTACATCCTTGACTCATGATCTGCAACACCCACTTCTACTAGTTTGCCAATGGAAACTTCATAAATTTCTATATCTTCTTGAGTGAATGGCACTCTCTTGGTCGAACCAATGTAGGTAATTTGGTAGACAAAGAGTATATTTGTTGCAATATATGGCACAAACAACACATTGTTGAAGTACCCATTGTCTAGATTGATCCTCCCAATTACTTTTGCTAGGATATCTGAGTCATCTCCCATGAGAATGGATGGACCACTGTATGGATGGAGAACATGGAAATATTATTCTATAGAATCCATGTGCCTTGAGGCACCTGAATCTATGATGAAGGAGGAATATTTAGAAGTACTATCCACCAATGAATGACATCTCTTCTTTTTTTTATAATTTGAACCACCGTCCTTCTTCTTTGCTCCATCTATAAGAGGGATATTGTTCTTCTCAAGGAGTTGTGCCATATTGTCAATGGTTTTCTTCATGCTGCATTGTTGGCCTAAGGAAAATATGAGAGAATATAACCATAATCTTTCTTGGAAAGATGAATATTTCACTCGGAATATAGGCAAAATACCGCAACAAAATGAGTCGTGACAAAATAGGAAGAAAGCGGGTCGAGACAAGGAATTTGACCTATTTTTGGTAAAACGTTACTTATACTTATAGTTTTCCTTTTGGAAATAAAGAATGATTGTAAATTGGGATGATAGTGCCTATTTTTGGACATAATGGGATGGGTTAAATTAGTAAGACAACCTGTCACTTGATAGTTTAGATTTAGTCGATGGTTAAATCAAGAAGTGTAAAAGCATGAAAGCATCGATCCAAGTTGTGTGCGGATCATGGATCATGGATCATAGGGATCACATATTTAGAGATGACGAGTAAGAAGAAGAATATTATATATAAAAAGAGAGAGAGAGATGCCTAACCAGAGAGCATGAGATAATAAAAGAATAGATGAATTGTAAAGAATTTCAAAAGAATAGTCTGCAAGTTGTGTGCATAGACCAAATGTGGTAAACTATTATTCATTCCAGATGAAGATCACCTTTGTGGTTTTCCTCGGATGGGTTTCCATGTTAAACCTTGCATCTATATGTCTTTGATATATGTTTTTATGTCGAATGCATATCTATTGTGAATTAGTTGATCTGAATATATCAAACAAATGAATGAATTTATCTATATATGTCACACATAGAATTATATGGTTGTATGGAGTATTAGTTATTGTTTGTTAATGATTTATGTTTCTTTTATATATGTCAAGGGATCAATAGGATGTTATATTCGATGGATGCATGAATACAAAATTCCATTCCTTGGTTCCGATCGAGTGACCTAATAGTGCTATGATAAGGAAATCCCCTTCAAGAACTACAAAAACCTAGTTTTGGCAGTCCCCATAGATCAGGTGAGACCTCATCTATGTCACAAGTGTTTTCGATGGGGATATGCTTTATCAGACCGATATATTTGTCTTTTCTAATGAATAATGGATCTGAACCTGAGTCGACAGTTCCATATTTCCCTTAACTTAAAGAAGTGCATTTTTTTATGCCCCTTTTGGCATCTTGTTGGTCCATGTGGTTTGTCACGATGGAATATTGATGGATCTTGGAAAGATCGCAATTATTTTGAACCTACCACAACCTTTGACATTAAAACAATTGAGAACTACATTAGGACATATGGGGTACTATCGAAAATTTATCAGAGGATATGCATAAGTGACTTCCCCTATGGAGAAATTGATGAAGAAGGATGTCAAGTTTCAATGGAGTGAACAATGTCAAGAGAGTCTAGATGTTTTTAAAAACAAGATGGTTACAACACCCATATTAGTCTTTCAAACTGGAAGAAATATTTTCATCTACATGTTGATGCATCATTTGTCACATTAGGTGTTGTACTCGCACAGCCAAGAGAAGGTTTTATTGATCATCCCATCACATTTGCTAGCATAAAATTGTCGATGGAATAAAATAACTATACCACAACAAAAATAGAAAGAATTGCTATGGTATACACTCTTAAAAAATTTTGACATTATTTATTGGGAGGACACTTCAATATTTACATAGATCATTCTTCATTTAAATATTTGGTCAATAAGCCAGTGTTGGGGAGGAATATTTGTTGATTGCTTCTCCTCTTCTAGGAATTTGATTTTGAGATTATTGTTAACCCAGGTCGATTGAATTCAGGACTATACCATCTGTTGAGGCTAGAAAGTGGAGAAGAACCTAGTAAAGTCGATGATAGTATTCCATACGCACAACTAATTTAGAGTAATATGTTTGATTATCATTACAAATATATTGTACATATCTTAACAACGGGATATGCACCAGTAGGATTACAATGCAGAAGAAACAATTAGTTGTAAGAGCTGCAAATTCCAGTTGATCATTGGACAATTGTACAAAATGGGACCAGATAAAATTCTTAGTTGTTGTGTTCTGGAACATGAGAAACCAATGGTAATGAATGAAGCAAATGTTGGTGTCGTAGGACGCCATTATGTAGGAAAGCAGACCATTCGTAATATTTTAGAAGCTATATTGTTGTGGCCTACTCTGTATGCATACGCCAGAGATTATTGTTGCAACCATTGATATCTACCGAAGAAATGGAAAACCATCATAATGAGATGAGAGGTTGTTAGCACCATAGGTTACTTTACAGGAATTTGACAAATGAGTTGCTTATTTTCTTGGACTTATTAATCCACAAGGAAAGAGAACGGGTGTACGTTATATAATCATTGCGACAGATTACTTGACCAAATGGGATGAAGCAACACTAGTAAAGGATTGTACTACTACGACCGCTGCAAGATTTCTGTTCAACCATGTAGTGACTCAATTTTGATGCCCAAATATTTTGATAAGCGGTCAAGGTACACATTTTTTCAATCAACTGATTGACAAATTAACTGAGGAATTTCAAATTCAACACTAAAAGACAACACCACATCACCCACAAGTGAATGGTGTTGTCAAGGAATTGATTAAGATTCTAGAGAATTAATTAACAAAAATCTGTAATGTCCAAATAAAAGATTGGGATCATAAAATACCTACGGTATTATGGGCCTATTGCACAACCTGTAAGAAGTTGACAGCAAAAACCCCATTTATACTAGTTTATGGACAAGAGGCTATCATGCCGATGGAATAAATTGTACCTAGTCTTAGAATAGTTGTGATAAGGAAAATAATTGATGTTGGTGCTATCAAAGAAATATTGTTGCAGTTAGTACATCTAGAAGAATATCACTTCATCGTGGGATATCATCAGAATGTTGAGAAGGAGTGAAATAAAGATTTTCACAACCAACATATTAAGTATAAACAGTTTCAAGTTGGATATCTTGTTGTTCTCTACAACAGTAAGTTTTTGAAGCATCCTGGTGATATTTGAACACATTGGATGGGACCATATGTGGTCATTCAGATCACTAAAGGAGGAGAATTACAATTACATAAGTTAGGTGACACACCCTTCAATGGGTTAATGAATGGAATCCTGCTAAATCGTTACCAAGATAGTCGTAATTTGGTCGATTGATATTTCAAAAAAAATAGAAGGAAAGGAAAATAATCACAAGATATGGGTTTTGTTTATGAGTGTTTTTGTTGCAAGTTTATGAGTGTTTTTCACAACCTTATGAGTTTTTTTGTAAAGAGAAGTAGTGATATCATGAAGAATAGATTGTTCTTGTAGACAATGATTCTATCGCACAAGAGACTTTATGTCACAAAAGAAGAATTGTTTCGCAGATTATATGTCTATCCCAAGAAAACAATTGTCATTGCATGATGGAGTTTGGTCGCAAGTGACAATTGGCTGACAATTAATTTACCGTAACGGAATATTTCAGTGGCATGCTTTTGTTAGCATAAAAAATTGTACACGTAGCTCTCTATGGTTCAACCCATAATTATACATCATAATCCCACCATTATTCCCTCCATTTTCACCTTCACAATTAAATTCCACCCAAATTGGTCCAAAACATCATTATTCCTTCCCCCATAAATACATGGAAGATGGGAATTTATTGCAACATAACCCCATTCTCCCAAAAAAGGACCAAAAAAACCTTAAAATGAGAATGGGTCAAAACGCATGGATAAATACCATGCACTATGAAAAACCATGGACCAATACCATGGGCAAGAAAGTCTTGGATCATCCTATAAATACATTGTGAAGGCCTTCCCACAAACACTTTTAAATTCCTAAACTTTTGAATTTATACACTTTTTGTCAACCATACTCCTGAAGCCATTTTCAGTCACACCTTTTGCCACACCATCCCACGTTGCATGTTGATTTTACTCCATGCAACTCTTGATTCCATTCCCCTTAAAAACCCTTGTTGGAGAAGATCAAAGAACCAGATCATGGAAGTTGTTGGGCCAATTCCTCAAGAGGCCGTAGTAGCCAATTTATAAAGGTACAAGTACTTGCAATTGTTTTATTAATTAAAAAATGTAAAAAATATAGCTTAGTTGTCGTTGTTTGCTTATAAATCAAGGTTAAGTGTCTCCCTTACACAATGAATTATACCTTTAGATCCCTTTCATCTAAGTTAGGTGCTTTTGCACGTATCTGGAGAGAAATATCCAATACATTTTTGGCGACTCCGCTGGATCAATCCTCTTGTATCTTTGTTTTTGCAGGTTTTTTGCTGGTTTGTTTTACTTGGGTACATTCATCTGTCGTAGATCTAACCCCCTTTCAGCAAATCTAGGGGAGAAGGAACTGGGAAGAGTTCCTAATGTGATTAACAATCACATATTTCCCAATGTGATTTCTTCCTTCCATATCTTATTTTATTTGGAAATATTAGTTTCTATGTGTTAAAAAAAAATTACTTTCAGTACTGTAATTTTTTTTAGCATATGTGTCTCTAGAAGAGAGACCTGGGTTTGTAGATATCACACTCCACTTACGCACACATATCACACCTTAATCTAAAATCTTGGTCCATGATCCCAAGCTGAGCATAAAATTAATATTAACTCAACAACCATTGTAACCTCACTTGAGGACCAAAACAATATTGTAGTTAGGTTAGGACACTATGGATAGGCATCCAAATAACACCCATTTGTCACTTACATCTGATACATAGTTTTTGTCTTCTAGGGAGCCAAAATCCTCTAGTATTTGGTGACAAGATCACAACCAGTTTATCAGGGGGGGATCCTGCTTTGTGGGGGTAAGCTACAACGAAGGGGTTCCGCAAGTCAAGGTGGAATACCTCACTCCATTTTGTACCAAAGGCTAACCCTTCATTGTCCTCCTCATGCATGTCGAGGCCATACCGGGTGTCGAGGAACAAAGAGATAAAGTGCCAAGAAACCATATTGAATGTGTCATGAATGAGGTATTCTAGTTATCAGTCTCTTAGGACTCTTTTCCAAGAGGTCCCTCTCAATAGTGGGATTATATTATCCTTTGGTTCTTCCATTTTTGTAGTGTTTGAATATGGATTTCATCACCCAACTGAGGATATGATTTATGAGGGTCTTCCATCTTCTATCTATGAGCTTTCTTGCACTTATACCTCATTGGTTAGTGCATCATTTTATTTATGGGTAGTGTTGCTTATTGGATTTTTGGCCTCTTTGTTGTAGAATCACCTGCTATGACACATTGTTGCAATTCAATTTTAGAGATTTCTTTTTTGGCATGTGTCCCACCATTTATCATCTCTCCCTATGCATATTCAGCTGTAGTTGGATTTTTGAGCTTTCTTTTCCACCATTGATCCTTCATTCATCATATATCACACCATCATGTCATCATTTCTCCCCCACGTCACTCCCTAAGACTTAGGGGGAATACCCCTCAATTCAATTCCTTGAACCGCCATTATCGGATCCATATTCGTTGTCGTTCACCACCTTCAGAGCCATACACTAATATTATTTGGATTCAAATTCCTATTAATATGAACCTCCCTTATTCACTACTCCATCTATCTCCATGGTTGACACACCTCCTAACCCCTTCCATGAGGGATTATTAGTAGTGTACTTTGGAACTCTCCACCCATCATACCAAGTATCCCTTATGTTGGACCTATGGGTCTTGGTCCTACTAGACCCCTTATCATTGCACACACCATTGTTGGTACACTACCCACTAGTGGTGGCCCCACTCCAACCACCACGGTTCACACCATTCCCACATTCATGCATGGGGGAATTGGCCCTTATACCACTATTTCAACTATTCACACCATTCTAGTGAATACTTCTACTATCGAAAGTCATCCCTACCCAACCCTATTTTCCCACAGGAACTACATACCCGTTGGCGCCATCACCCTTGTTGGCATTTCCCGGTCCTAGTCTGTCAGTCATGGCTAGTCTCAACCTACCCGATTTGGTGCAGTTGATGAACTACCCTATATGTCATGACTCGTTATCCCCTCCCATTCCTACCAAGCTCCCTTCATACATCCATAAGTTTGAGGGAGAGGAGGGAGAATACCCTACGAACCATATCATGTTGTTCCACTTATGGTGTTCCTCTAACATCATAGTGGACAATTCTATCTGCTTGCGGCTATTTTAATACACACTTACTACTGTTGCAGCCAAATGGTACATTGAGATGCCCCATGAGACTTATACTTACTTATCCTCTTTATCCTTGATGTTGCTCTACTACTTCACACATTCTAGTGACTACTTCTACTGTCGAAAGTCATCCCTACCCAACCCCATTTTCCCACAGGAACTACATACCCATTGGCACCATCACCATTGTTGGCATTTCCCGGTCCTATTCTATCAGTCATGGCTAGTCTCAACCTGCCCGATTTGGTGCAGTTGATGAACTACCCTATATGTCATGACCCGTTATCCCCTCCCATTCCTACCAAGCTCCCTTCGTACATCCCTAAGTTTGAGGGAAAGGAAGGAGAAAACCCTAAGAACCATATCATGTTGTTCCACTTATGGTGTTCCTCTAACATCATAGTGGATAATTCTATCTGCTTGCAGCTATTTTAATGCACACTTACTACTGTTGCAGCCAAATGGTACATTGATTTGCCCCATGAGACTTATCCTTACTTATCCTCTTTATCCTTGATGTTCCTCTACTACTTCAAGTTGCCTGTATGTTACAATAAGGGAGTGGAAATATTGTTATCCTCTAGACAGAACACTAATACCCATATCACAAATCACATCCATAAGTGGCATCATCATTGTGGTTTGTGTAAAATCCAATTAGATGATATGATCTTCCTTGACTGGTTTCTTAAAACCTTAATCACCCCTATCGCCAAAGATTATGCATCCAAGCACCCACAAACTAAGGAATAAGCAATCCTCAAAGCACAATAGTTCGACCTTATCTATGCCAAATTAGGTTACCTTTACAACATCATACCTGATGCTCCTCATGCTAGCTCCTCATGGTGAGATACGTCAGGGGCATCCCATGTTGCTGATGGAGACATTACATCTGTTACCCAACACCCCCACCTATACACAACCTCTCCTTTGAGGTTGCCTCACTCGAGAAACACCCCTAGTATTTCCCAACTTGGATATGCCCCTGACTTTTCATGAACAACAACTCAATCTAGAGCCACACCTTCATATACTTATCCTATGCGAGCCCCTCACATTCATGGACCGAAATTATTGGAACTTGCTTGTAATGGTCAAATGATAGGCTTTGCATCCCCTCTAGCTGCTCCCACCTACTACCTACCACATAAGAAACCCACACCTGCTTCATCCCTGGCTCCTCGTATTCCTCAAGGACATGTCTATGCTCAACAGAACCTCCCCAATCAACATTCCCCCAATAACCAACAAGGCCAGGGAAGAAGACATAGAGGTATGAACTTGGGAAACAACCAACCTAAAGGAGGTAGTCAACAACCCAACCATCCTAATAACAACGGAGCCCAGGAACCTTTGCAGAACCCCTAGAGTCCACCTAAACATAGGAAGAACCCTCACTTACATAATAACTATATGTGTACCATTTGTGATGTTTTTAGCCATTATACACACCAGTTCCCCCAAATGCATCAAATCCACCACTTCTTACAATTTGAAAAATCAACGTGAAACTAATGCGATCGCTCTGGCACAATCAAACCCAACAACACAAGGTCCTATACCTATTGTACTATAGAACCCATTACCGAATCAAGGAATGGTTGCAACCAAACCCTTGGTACCACAAAATACCACAACCACTTCTTCAATTCAACCCATCGATCCTTGTGTCCATCATCTTATGACATTGTCGTCTAATGTCAAATTATAGACTCGATGAAACCAATATGGATCCACCATGGAAACTATTAATCTCTCCACGACATATACCTTTGTCTATCTTGATATGTCCTTACATTTGCTGAGACCCCCCATAGCTGGGATTACCAAAGTCCTGAGGTTCCCTTTTGCATCGCATTGCAAACAATCCAACTGCTAGAATCGCTATTAATTACAGTATTGTCGATAACTTCAACCAATCTTCTTGTACGATGTCCGCTTTGGAAGTCCTACGAGCTTTTCCTTCACAACGCGGAGCATTTTAATTGGCATTAGGTGATGTCAACCCCTATGACTCCAGATTGATCACTTTTGACTTGGATCAAGGAGAACTTCAGATTCCTTCATTCGTAGCCTTCCAGGTTTGCATGCACTCGCATTATGTCAACCTTCGTTTGGAAAAATATAGGATCCCCAACCCTTCCAACCTCAACAACTACCCTACGCACTTACGATGGTTGCGCTGCCCAACCACAAGGCATTCTCACAGATGTCTCCATTGAGTTGGAAGGTAAAACTATGTTGATCGACATCGAGGTTGTAAATTCCAAGCTAGATTATAACCTTAGCCTTGGATGTAGTTACATGTATGCAATGCGAGTCCTTGATTCAACCATATTTAGATTCCAAATATGTAGTTCTATTATCTCCCAAATAAATTAGTCTTCAATAGGTCAAATTCAGAAAATTTATTTTTTGCATAGTGATGAAGATTGCAGGGCACATCATGAAATATTTATGTGTGATAACAAAATTGGAGTGCCTTGCATTCTGTTTTTTCAAAAAAATCAAAATTTTAGCTTTCGATGGCTTAGGTGAACTTTTCAACAGTTCATTAGCCACCGAAAATCACAGCTTTCGGCAGCTAACGATTTGGACTCAAGACTGTGTTAACCACCGAAAGCCTATTGATGTCGTTTTTATAAAAAATTTGGAAGGGGGATTTCAGTGGCTTAGGTGAACTTACCAATAGTTCATTAGTCGCTGAAAATCCCAGGTTTCGGCACCTTAGCAATTGGTCCGAGAAGACATTAAACCACCGAAAGCTCATTAACTACATTTTTGGATAAATTTTGGAAAGGAAGCTTTCAGTGGCTTGGGCAAACATGTCAGCGGTTCATTCACCACCGAAAAGTGTAGCTTTCGAAAGCTTTCAAATTAAACCCAAGACTTCCTTAAACGCCGAAAGAGCCAAAAAAAGGAAAATGGTTAGCATATCCATCGAAATCAAACACTGTGAGCGTGAGGAACGTCATGATCAAACACTTAACCGCCGAAAAGACAGGGAACTGCAGAAAATCATGAGTTGGTGAATAAAAGGTCATTATTGAACTAAAGTGACTGATAGAGACCAAAACTCTAGCCTACCCTCCATCTATCCCACAACTGCAGTTGAAGCACCACGAAACATCAAGTTCCAGTTAAATGGTTGTTGTACTGGCTATCTTGTGGTTCTCACTAGAGTTTACTGTCATCTTACTCAAGCACCAATCGACTGATTAACCCCTAAAAATCAGCACTCTATCCTCATTCCACTCCACATTTCCCTGCATGCATCCTCACTTCTCCAGGCCATCCCTGAAACCAACACACTAGTCTTCTTCCCCAAATTTGAATTTCAATTTTGCAGGCACAGCAGAACATTCAAGAAGATGAAGAGAGGAGGAGGACCCACTCAAAAAATCAAAACACAAGTTTATGTGGCTATGTTTTGTTTCAAAACAGTCTCTAAGCCACCAAAAGCAGACTTTTGACAGCTAAGACCGAAATTTTAGGGCGCTCCAAGCCACCGAAATTGGCGTTTTACTATGAAAAGGCATCCTTTTAAAACGATTATTCTAAGCAAATGGAGAATCATTTTGAAAAATTATTGGAGGTTTTTGTTCCTAACATTTCATAGAACAATAACATCTTGTTAATTTTTCATATGCTTAGCTAAGACATCAGTATTTCATTTCATATTCATAACAAAAGCATATAAACAGGATCACTGAAAGATAGACAAGCACAACCATACAAAAGGAACACAAGGATTTATCCTGGGAAAACCCTAAAGGGAAAAACCCAGCAAAAGCTTCCTCAATATAGATTCCCCAAAAAGATAAAAGATAAAACCAACAAGGAGATCAAAGCCTGATCCTCCTCCTTCTCCAGCTACTTCTCTTCTCCATTAATGCGCTACACAAGTGAGAGTGTGTGTGTCTTAAATGAGGAGCACCACACCTCTATTTATATTCATCCATTCACTTGAATTAACTCATCCGACATGTAGACTCGAGTTAATCATGTAGGCTCGAGTTACACATGTAGGCTCAAGTAACCACACTGGGGTGCTAATGAACCACATTTACAAATAGAGGGGACAACCTCATGACTCTTATTAGTTCTTTCGATTAGAAGCATCGGGTTACAAGATAATACAAGTGGTTCTCCCGGTAGGACCATCGGGGACCACAAAAGATACATATAGAATATTCTTCGAAGTTACAATATTTCAACACTCCCCCTTAACGAGAAGGGTATTCTACAACAACATCAAAAACAACAATAGTAGGAGAGGACATCACCAACATCATTAGGGTAACACATATATAAATCATTGGAAGCTTTTCAACATCATATAGTCTTCGTCTTCAATATTTGACAACAGCAACTCTGTAATCAACATCAGCATCTTTTGACCTTTTGATCAACAACATCTTCAACACTTTGATCTTTCGATCAGAAACATCTTCAGCACTTAGACCTTTTGATCAGCAGCAACATCTTTAGCACTTTGACCTTTCAATCAGCAACATCTTCAGCACTTTGACCTTTCGATCAGCAACATTTTCAGCAACATCTTCAACACTTTGACCTTTCAATCAGCAGCAACATCTTCAGCACTTTGACCTTTCGATCATCACCAATATCTTCAGCATTTTGATCAGCACTATCTTTAGCACTTTGATCTTTCGATCAGCAAAGACATCTTCATCATTTTGACCTTTCGATCAGCAACATCATCACATTCTGATTAGTAACATCGTGATCAGCACCATCATCATACTTCAACTCTCGAACAGAATCATCATCATCATATTCTAATATTTTGATCAATATGTCGTTATCATCACATACTCTTGATCGTTTGATCAGTACATCATCATCATACTCTAATATTTTGATCAGTACATCATCATCATCATGAAAACATCAACATCATCAAAACATCATTATGATCAAAACATTCAACATCATCAAAACATCAAAATATCATCATCATCACACTCTGATCTTTCGATCGGTACATCATCATCATCATAAAATCATTATCATCAAAACATCAACATCAACATCATCATGATCAAAACATCAACATCATCCTTCCTTTCGGAATTACGGGATCAACATGTCTGTGGTACTCAGACGATCCTTCCTGTCGGAATTACGGGATTTAGGTCTCTACGGAGTTACTAATGATCCTTCCTTTCGAAATTACAGGATCAACACATTTGTGGAGCTCAAACGATCCTTCCTTTCAGAATGATGGGATCAAGTTTTTACGAAGCTACTAATGATCCTTCCTTTCGGAATTATGAGATTTAGGTCTTTACGGGGTTGCTAACGATCCTTCCTTTCAGAATTACGGGATCAACACATTTGTGGAACTCAGACAATCCTTCCTATTGGAATTACGGGATCAACACATTTGTGGAACTCAGACAATCCTTCCTATTGGAATTACGGGATCAACACATCTGTGGAACTCAGACAATCCTTCCTGTTGGAATTATGGTATCAATTCTTTATGGAGCTACCAACGATCCTTCCTTTCGGAATTACGGGATTTAGGTCTTTACAGAGTTACTAACGATCCTTCCTTTCGAAATTATGGGATCAACACATCTGTGGAACTCCGACAATCCTTCCTATTGGAATTACAGGATCAATTCAATGATCCTTCCTTTCAGAATTACAGAATTTAGGTCTTTACAGAGTTACTAATGATCCTTCCTTTTGGAATTACGGGATCAACATAGTTATGGAACTCAGACAATCCTTCCTATTGGAATTACGAGATCAACACACGTTCTTGAGTACCAAATTCATCGGATCTATTCAGAACCGAGGTTCAAGGATGATACAATCCTACTACCTTCTCGATGACCGAAGTTCACCGGATCCGTTTTGAACCAAAGTTCAAGGATGATACAATCCCGCCACCTTCTCAATGACCGAAGTTCATCGGATCCGTTCTAAACCGAAGTCCAAGGATGATACAATCCTACCACCTTCTCGATGACCGAAGTTCACCGGATCCCTTCTGAACCAAAGTCCAAGGATGATACAATCCTGCCACCTTCTTGATGACCAAAGTTCACTGGATCTGTTCTAAACCAAATTTTAAGGATGATACAATCCTGCTACATTCTCGATGACCGAGGTCACCGGATCACTTCTGGACATATGTCCCAGGATGATACAATCCCTCTTCATTCTCGAATATCGAGGTCTCTGGATCACTTCTGGACATATGTCCCAAGATGATATAATCCCATTGCAACATCACTACTACCCCTTTCAAGGAAGGTCTTTCCAAACCACACCAAGCTTGTCTCGAAAGTGTTCAAACTTTACTCAGGGCAGAGGCTTCGTCAGCACATCACCATCTAAACCATAATCATCTACATCTTCAGTATGTGAATACTGAACTATCACCATCTGTATCTCCAGTATGTGAATACTGAAAGCATCATCTACATCTTCAGTATGGGAATACTGAAACATCATCATCTGCATCTTTATCTTGTATGTAGAAATATCAGATTTCTATGTGTTACGACGGAACACAGGGTTCTCTGTTATCACAACTCTCGTTATCACATAGAATCAATGTAGTATCCATCTTTAGGTCAAGGAGACCTGATATCAGCTTCTGAAGCCATGTGGCTTCACAACTTAGCAAATCAATCTGCTATGTATTCTGCTTTTGTTGTTCTAAGAGAAACACTGGACTGTTTCCTGCTAAACCATGAACTCATAGCAGACCCCAAACAAAACCATCTACCTGATGTGCTTTTCCTATCTGAGATACTTCCAACCCAATCTGCATCTGTATAGCCATACAATCTGCAGTCATGGCTACCATCATAGTATAGACCAAGGTCTATAGTCCCTTTTAGATATCTCATCACATGTTTTGCAGCTACTAGGTGAACCCATCTTGGTTGAACAAGATATTGACTTAAGGTGTTCACAGCAAAACAAATGTTTGGTCTGGTATTTGTTAAGTACATCAATGACCCAATGATCTGTCTATAATGAGTCGCATCTACTAACTCTGATGAGTCATCATCTAATAGCTTCAGGTTGGAGTCGATGGGTGTGGCCATGGCTTTGCATTCCAACATATTTAATCTCTTCAATATCTCTGCCGCATACTTTCCCTGGTTGAGAAATATTTCTTCTGAACTTTGTCATATTTCCAGACCTAGGAAATAGTGCATTAATCCAAGGTCTTTCATCTCAAATTCTTCTGCTAGTTTCTTCTTGCTTTCCATGATCTGTTTCTCCTTCCCTATCAAGAATAATTCATCCACATATAATAATAGGATGACAGGTTCATCTTCTACAACCTTGAGATAAAGGTTAGGATCAGCTTTACTCTTGGTAAAACCCATAATTGACAGGAAACTGCCATACCAAGCTTTGGGAGCTTGCTTCATGCCATAGAGGCCCTTCTTCAACTTACATATATGAGTCCATCTT